>CM060126.1:27629051-28141551 GCA_030522415.1 Channallabes apus
TAGGCTGCAAGCCCTCTGCCCTACAAGGATCTGCTGGAGAGCCTGTGAATGGTTTGGCTTGCATGTACTGTAAGTCTGGTCCTATTTTTATTTATTTATTTATTTATTTATTTTCTGGAATGCATACAGTCACAGCGCATCTGTTGTTTCACTTCAAGATTATAACACTAAAAAATACAGAAGCTGAGACATGGAGGGTAAGCTGTATGGTTGGTGTAGGACAAAATGGCTGGGCATGCACAACGGGGGGGGGGCGTGGTGTGAATGCCTTTAATTTTAGGATCACACTCCAAGCTTTTCCTGAAAAGTTGGCAGCCCTGTTATAATCAATAAGCACTTTATCTGAAATTAAACATTTACTTACAGTATACCAGCTTACTGAATTACCACATGTTAGTCGAAGTATTAAGTATTGGTATTTTCTAAATGTAGGGCAAAACATTACTCTTTTAAGAGCACTCTTGCAGAAGCAAAAACAAATTTCAATGTTGGAAGGTTTCATTTTTCAAGTTGAAATGTGCTAAATTGCACTGTGATTATGGATTCACCCAATACATATACAGTAGTTTGAGTAAATCACTATGTGTTCCCTCCGATAAATTGGCAACCTGTCAGGGTGTACCCTGCATCATGTCCTAAGTCTCCGTAAATGGATCCATAAATCTCTTATCCATCCATTTCTTTAATTTTAGGTGACCTGTTTCTTCTGCTAGATAGAACAGTTGATCAGAGTAGGAGGAACTCCAATGCCAATGTTTTTTTTAGACTGTTTTTGACAGAAACAAATATTTCAAGAATGGGAAAAAGTGGAACTGCCTCAACACAGCAACAGTACTGAAGATTCTTCTGTGGAATAAAAATAAATAAAATCGCCCTCCCTCCGCTCTTGTACCATATGCATTGCTCAGTTGCATTAGCAAGTCACGTCAAGTCAAGTCAAGTAGGCTTTTACAGTATTGTCATTTCAACCATATACAGTTCAGTACACAGTGAAGCACAACAATGTTCCTCCAGGATCAAGGTGCTGCATACATGCAACAACATAAATTAACAACACGACATAAATTAACAACACACTTTACCTGAACCAGCTAGTTAACTATCTAATTAGCTGACTAGCTCAGATATGACAGATTTACATTTTAAGTTAACCTAAAACTATCTACTTCTATACAAAAAAGAGACAAAAGACAACAAAGTGCACCTACAATGTGCAAACAAAGAGCTACAGATGTTTCAACGTAATACGTTACAGTACTTTTTTTCCCTTCTTTTTAGTGATGAGGTATGAGTTGAGGTAGTGGAAAGAGAAACAGTAAACATTTGACATTCCTGAAGTAGCAGCAATGATTTAAAAAAATATATTAAAACTGAACATCTACAGTAACACAAATGTCACATCATTTTATTTATTTCCATCCATCCTTTACATTTAGGCATTTAGCAGACGCTCTTATCCAGAGCAAACTTACATTTGTATCTCATCACACAACTGAGCAGTTGAGAGTTAAGGGCCTTGCTCAAGGTTCCAACAGTGGCAACTTGGTGGTTGTGGGGTTTGAACCTGAGATCTTCCGAACCGTAGTCCAATGCCTTAACCACTGAGCTACCCCTGACCCTTTATTTTAGCCAATGCCATATACATCATTGATATAATATATACAATTGAATATCAACGGATGAAAAGATGTGTGTGTGTGTAATTTACATACAGGAGTGGCATCGAATACTATGCTACTTATGGTAATTAATTCCTGGAGCATAACAAGAGCTTGTAATAGCGATTTGATTTTGCTGCAATATGCATGTCACAGTAGCAGTGCATTAGCTTTTGCCAATAAATCCTGTGTTAAATGAGAACAAGAATGTTTCCTTGAATCAATCAGCTGGAAGCAGACTGTGATGGCATACTGAAAGGGTGTTAAAGCTGTAGTGTATCAATACCAGATTTGAATGATCAGCAGGAGAACAACTCTTTTTTTTAGTGTTTAAAATAGAATCAGTGAGATAATCTGTCTCCAAATCTTATTTTTTTAAGCCTCATCTATGATTGTTGAGGCAGAAAATCCTAGAGCAAGACGATGGGCCTAAAATGCTGCATGCTTTAACTTTTTACCCTGCAAATAATTAGATTAAATTTTTATTTGTATAGTAATGTTACCTCTAATTTCTTCTCAAGGGGAGAGGTTATGTGCATTAGGTTAACAATTAAAACGATTTTATATGCACTGTAGTGATATACAGTACCAAACATTACTCAGAGTATCATGCTAACAATCCAAAGGTAGCGCAAGTGTTTGACAATTCTAGAAATAATGAAAATTGCAACCTACTTGACATAGTGAGTGAGGTCTGGTTGTTCGTTACAAATAAACGATACTTGCTAATATACTGTAGACTCAAAGTTTATTTGACAAATTTAAACTCAAATCAATGGCACCATTGCATAATGGTTAGGACTGTGGCCTCACACCTCCAGGGTCAAGGGTTTGATTTCAGGCTTGGGGCTGTGGATGTGGCGCTTGCACGTTTTCTCTGTGCGGTGGGTTTCCTCCAGGTTTCCTTGCACAGTCCAGTTCAAGTTCAAAAAGGTTTTATTGTCATTTCAACCATATACAGTTAGTACAGAGTGAAACGAAACAACGTTCCTCCGGGACCAAGGTGCTACATGCAACATAAATTTACAACATAAACTAACAGAACAACTAAACTAGACAACTAAGAGGCCTAGTTAGCTGGCTAGCAAAGACAAGAGAGATAGACCCAACGTAAATTAACTAAAAGAAACTAACTATCTAAGGAAGACTAGCTACAGGGTTTTTACAGACAACATAAAGTTCAAATGTGCAAACAAAAGCAACAAAATGACAGTGCGACAACATATAATAATAAGGTGTTGTGGTGATGGGTTGAGGTAGTGGAGAAACAGTAAACATTTCTTAACTTAACGTAGCAGCAAGAATTGAGAAGTTAAGAAGTTAGTGCAAAAAGTAGTCCAGTGATGAATATTGTGCAAAAGAGCATTTACAGGTTGTGTGTATGATAGTTTGGTAGTGTAGGTCAGTGTGTTTGCGCTTGTGTTGATTAGTCAGTCCAGACTCAATGTTTTGAGGTAGTTAAGCTGAGTGATAATGTTTTTTGTATGTGTGTATGTGTGTGTGTGTGTGTGTGTGTGAGTGTTTATCAGTCCAGTCCCTTTTTGTTGAGAAGACCGATCGCTTGTGGAAAAAAGCTTTGGCACAGTCTGGATGTGTGTGCCCGAAAAAAACATGCAGATTAGGCTAATTGGTTTTTCCCAAATAATTGTGTGTGTGGATCCATAGTGTACCCTGCCTTCCACCCCGCGACCCTGTAACAGGATATGAAGATGAATGAATGAATGAATGAACTAGAACCATGTCGGGTGTAGTTTTGCGTGGCTTCCGCTAGGGGCGCAAAAACTGGAAAGTGGGCTATTTGATAATAAATCGGAGGGCTTTATGCCTTTAATAAACAATATTTAGGATTATACTGTACATTTATTAATTGATCCTATTGATTCTTTAATAAAATATAATTCTGCAAATATATATATTTTAAACTTACAATTATTATAATATCGCATACTGTGATAGTAAGTTAAGATCAGGTGGTATATAACCCTGAACGCACTTTTTTTTTTATCAGTTTCACTCACTTGCTGCACTTTTAAGCAAGTTAAGTAATCATTAACCTTATCGTTTGTGTACCAGGACCAAACCATTCGTCACTTATTTTGAGGATTATCGGGCGTCGCCGCTCGGCTGTAAAATGTAACAAGCACCGAATTTACGCCAAAACAGACGAAGAAGCGAACTGTTTTCGAGCCCCTTACATGCGCTTTAGGAATACAGCGTGTCCTTTACGGCACTACATGTGAGATATAAAGGACAGGTTTGCCATGAAGCCCCTGTGCGTTTCGGTAATGGCGGCGTGGTTCAGTCGCGCGCTTCCTCCTTCACCTGTTCAGGTCTCGCGCCTACACAAACACTGCGCGGACAAAATGGTCGACACACCTGTGTGAGGGGGAAATAGAAGAAAAACTGCAGAAACACTCAGGAAATACGTGCTTACTAATGTTTGGTCGAGTTTTCCAAGGGCGACTATTTTAAGTGTTTTAAAGTCGAGTGTTTTTATTACCCGAACTTTAGAGGAGTGTATCAGCCGAAATGCGCCTGTTATTTCTGATTCTTATCACCTTCACGGTAACAGGTAGGATTATTCATAATATTTACTTCTTTTTTTTTATTTCAAAATGGTTTCTATTTAAAACCATTTCTATTTGTTCACTTTTTTTCTAATATTGTTACTATGTTACTATACAACAGACGAAGGTATTCTGACATGCAACAATGTATTTTTAGGCCTAAGATAAGCTCACTGTTTATTCAGTGCTGATTATTATTATTTTTTGTATCTACTCAAGCAGATATTTAACAGATTAACTCTTTTTAAAGCTTAATGTAATCCTCACCTCCATTTTTGATTTGCTGTTAATTCCAAATGTGATATTTATAGTCTTTCTGGTAATTTCCTGACACTTGCATTATATTCAGCTCCATAAACAAACACAAACTTACTCCAACTATACAATTATAGTGACAAAGTGACTTTAAATTCTGCTATATTTATTTTAATAACTATATTTGAATTACAGTATTTTGTTAAATTTCTACATTCCCATACCTAAATATTAGATTGTGTGTGAGTGGGTTACAGCATACCCCCACTGACCTGGTTTCTGTCTCAAGCATGTGAGTCATAGTTTCAGTTAACACACTCTTTCAAGAGTTCCTGTTTTTGTTTGTTTCATTCCCTCCATGGCATAATTTTAAAGACACTGGCTCTCATTCCGCAAGGCTAAATCGTCTCCCCTCTAACACCCCTTACTTATCTGTGCATGTGCCATTCATAAAGGCTCAATACCTTAGAAGAAAAGGCTGCTTTTGTTCTAATGAACATACAGATGTTTCTGTCTCAGAGCTGTAGTGTGGCACCTGAAGCAGTTTTGTGTCTTTGCAGTTGCACACAATATTTCTTTGTACTCATTGAGAGTATACTATTTGAGAAAATGGAGATGGTTAGAATCACCCCTGGTTCTTGACAATTTACTTAAAAACAAAACTGTGTGTGGTGCTCAAAATGTGCCCCAAATAACTTGTCTTCATAAATCTATAATGTCAGTCTTTATACTGTATAAAAGTTCATTTTAGTGCTAGTGTTAAAGGGATGTGTAAGAGCAGAGTAAAATTCATATACAATGCGTGTTCATAATAAACCTGGTATCATATATTATGATTATTTAGGTTTTTTTTTTTTTTTTTTTTTAATTATGTTTTATACATCTTACTAAATATGTTCTTACAGTAAAGGAAATTACTCATGCTTGTATCAGTAATATTTTAGATTAAAGTAAAAAATTAATTTCGGTTGCTGTAAGCTCCAAGAATCGTTTCAGATTATTCACCCTTTACAGCTCTTCATATCACACTTGAGTGTTTGTTTTATGATTTCAGCAGCCGCAAAATTTTGCTTCCTGAAACGATTCAGTATCAGGCCGAGTTATTGTTCTGTCTGAATAGGAACAGGCGCATTAAAGGCTTTATCCAAGAATTGCTACCTTGCGATTATAAAAGAATAGTAGAACATGACAAAAGACACAATTATGTATGTGCTACTGGAGTGGACTTATATTCTGGAAAACCACAGATTAACTCTCCTCTTTCTGACAGGCTTCACCACAGGCGTCAATGTCAACTGCCCTGTTAAACGCTATGTGGTCATCCTGTTCCAGCCAGTCACTCTTAGGTGTGATTACACGACCACAGCTACTGTGCCCCCCATCATCACCTGGAGGTACAAGTCCTTCTGCCAAGACCCAATCCAAGCTGCCCTGAATCCAAGCAGTGCGGCCAATGCTTATGCCCAGTCTAACCCCAACTACAACCCCAGCACGGAATGCTCAGATACTTCAAGGACCGTACGCATCGTGGCTTCTAAGCAGACAGCTGTCACGCTGGGAAACCAATACCAGGGCCGCAAGATCAGCATCACTAACAGTAAGGGATAAGTTTTAGTAAAGGATTTGTTTTAAGTCCCCCCCCCCCCCCCCTTGCTCTCTCTCTCTCTCTCTATGTATCAATCTGTCTCATTTATCTAAAACCACCCTTGTCCCTGTAATGGAAAGAAACACTTTAGCTCACAAATTAACAATTTTAATTACTGCAGTACTAACTATCCCAAAATTATTTGAGGCATAGTACAGTTCCTCTAATAGCATGGCTTTTTCTTTTAGATGCTGATCTCAACATTGAACAGACTGCATGGGGTGATAGCGGTGTGTATGTGTGCAGTGCTGCGTCGTCCCAGGACTTATCAGGAAATGGCGAAGACTATACCGAGCTCATTGTTTTGGGTAAGATTTAATGTTTTATTTAACATGTAAAGTTTATTAATGTTACATTATTTATTTTATATCTGCACACAAACCCAAAAGCCCTAAGGTTGTACTTTTTTCCCACCAGTTTTCAAAAAAAAAAAAAAAAAAATTCCCTTTCTTGAGTGGTATGGTGTTTTAGAACAATTTTACTTCTGTTGAGCTTTTCATAGAAGTTGGGAATTGAGCAACATGGTTTAATTGTTGGGAAGAACATTTTTAAGAGGAGAGAACTTTTCTGCTTAGATAGTCACAGCAAAACCCTTTTCAATCATGGCTTTGTCCTCCTTCTTTCACAGAGAGAAAGTCAAATACTACAGACCTGCTGCCTGGCATTGACTTACTGATCATGGAAGGTACACTAAGTGCACCTCTGTAGTCCTAGAAGCCTACTTGTGTTATGCGCTTTTACCTCCTTCCGCAGGCAAGCTACTTTGTTGTCAAATAAAATGAGCTGAAGGTCACTGACTTTCTCAAGAATCATGATTTTTTTTTTTTCATGGATGATAAAAGTTTCAGAAGGCAAAATTTGCATATAGAAGCAAGGTGTACACCAGAAAACAGCTCCGCCTGCAGTAGAAGTTGCTGTAGAAGTTGCATTGCCTCAGGGATTGAGACAGTAAATGTCCAGAAATTTGTCTTTGTTTGCATGCTGTGTGTGATTTGACGTTATGATTTTGGTGGCAAGCTGTCAAGCTAGTTTCTTTTCCATTCTTATTGTCTATTAAAAAAAATTATTTAAATGTAATGATCTCTAGCACTGTATTCGATGTACTTGGTGGATTGCAATTGAAAATGTACCATACCGGGGGAAACCCCCCCCACAACCCTCTTTAATATTTATTTATTTACTTTTTTTTTTTTCTGACAAAATTTATCAACGAATTATTGTACTGTGCTCTAGCCTTTCTCCGTTCAATTTATTTCCCAAAATGTCTTGGTTCAAGGGTGAAAATGAAATTCCCCAGAGCCTGATACTGCCACCATTATATCGAATTTCATTGTAGGATTGGTGTTCAATATGTATCGCTTGGATTTATTCCATACTACAAATTGACACTAGAAACTCTCATGCTTTTTTTTTTATTTTTATTTATTTATTTTTTTCCTGCCACATTTTTGTAAAGTCTTCAATTATGGGTCTTGTTTAGCTAGTGTGTTATGGGGTGTTCCACTTTCTGTTGATCCAGCATTGCATGATTGGGCCAAGTTTTTAGAATGCTAACAATTCTTTTTGTCAAAAAGAAGAAAAAAGGTTGTGATTTTAAAAACAAACCTTGGATTTTGGAAAAGCAGACTGCCATTGGGTTGATTGAATGGGTACTGAAACCTTGCTCACAGTGCACATTACACAACAACTGACTGGTGCCAGTGTTACCTTTTACTGTATATGTGTTGCTGTTATGTGAGCGGCCCATGTTGCCCGGAACGCTGCTGCTGTTAAATGGGTATCGCTTGGGTGCCGCACATCAATTTGACACTGTAGTTACTCTCATGCTTTTGTATGGCTCTACTTGGGCAAGGTTACTGCCATCCTTAATTTTGCAGAGGATTCAAAATGGGTGTCTGTTGGGTCTTGGTTAGCTTGTGGTTGACACTGTGATGCTTCCACTTTCTGTTGATCCAACATAGCATAATGGAGTGGCCAAGATTTTAGAATGCTAGTTTAGAAAGGTAATTATTATCTAAATTAGAAGATAGCTGACATTTATCAGGAGCTTATATGTATATATACCCCCCCCCCCTCCACAATACCTTCATCCCTGTTTGAAAAATATTTAAATGGTATTTGAAGAACCCCTAATTGACTGTTGGAAATGATTTTTCTTTGTTTCATTTTAAGAATTTTGCTGAGTTACCCTATGCTAATTTGCCAGTTCTAATGAATGCATATAAAGCAAAGTGAAAATTAGTGCCATTTGTGTTTAAACTTTTTCATATACCAAATAATTCTTTGTTTTGCACACTTTTCATATGGTTCAGAAAGGCATGTCTTTTAAACCAAAATAAGCAGTTAAGTTAAAAACTATGTAAAGGTTTTCTTATTATGTTTTGTTTATTTTTCCTATTTAAGAGAATCATAATCAGTTCATTTTCCCTATCTATCTATCTATGGGAAAATGAACTGATTATGATTTTATATATACACACACTGTATGCTGATTAGTGGTGAATTTGTCTAATGCAAATTCCAGGTAGACATCGTTCAGTGTTTATTGATCATGTACCATATGTTAACTCGTACTATACACTTTCTAAGTGCTTAAACAGGTTTGTTCATTTACTGTTCAAATTTTATTTGTCACATACACAGGCATAGACAGTATGTGACATGTTTGTACGACTGCTCGTGACCTTTAAGAATATAGAAATTAAAAATAAATTAGGGAGTGGAAATTAATAAAATATAGAGAACAGAATGTAAAATATGGGATATAGTAAAGCAATATTTTAAAAAATCAACCTAGCTGTACAAAATATGCAAAATATGAATGTGCAAAATGAAATGGAGTATAAATGTCTAAACTTCCAGAAATGTTCAGGGTGAGTGTGCATGAGTGTACAATGTCCAGAAATGGACTCTATGGACATTTCTCACAACTGAGAAAGTGCAGTGTGCAACAGGATGTTTTTTTTTTTAGGCCAGTGTGATGTTTTGGTTGAGAGACTATATCGCCTCTGGACGAAGCTCCTCCTCAGTCCCTCTGTGTTGGCCTTTAGGGAGCGGAATCGCTCTCCTGATTGCAACAGAGAAAACAGTCCGATGCTGGGGTGACTGAGGTCTTTCACGATCTTCCTGGCCTTGGTCCAGCACCGCATGCCGTTGATCGAGTGCAGGTCAGGGAGCTCGGTGCGGATGGTGCGCTCGGCTGATCTCGCCGCCCTCTGTAGAGATCGCCTGTCCTGCGTGCTTCTGTTCCCGAACCAGGTCGTGATGTTTCCCGTAAGGATGCTCTCTATGGTGCAGGAGTAAAAGTTCCTGAGCACCTTGGAGGGCAGTCTGAAGTCTCTCAAGCGTCTAAGTTGACAGAGATGCTGCTGGGCCTTTCTTACCATGGTGTTGATGTGACAGGACCATGATAGGTCCTGTGTAATGTGGACACAGAGGTATCTGAAACTGTCCACTCTCTCCACTGGGCTCTCGTTGATGAAGGGGGTCTGGTAGTTCCTCTCCTGCATAGTGCTGAAGTCCACTATCAACTCCTTTGTCTTGCTGACATTTAGGAGACTGGTTCTCTGGCACCAGATTTCCAATCTCCTCCAGGTAGGCTGTCTCATCGTTGTCAGAGCTCAGGCCCGCTACAACGATGTCAGCAAACTTGATGATGGTGATGGAGTTGGTAGTGGCCATGCAGTCGTGCATGTACAATGAGTACAACAGGGGCTCAGAACACAACACTGGGGGGCTCCAGTGCTGAGGGTGAGGGAGGCTGAGACATGTCCACCCATCCTTACTGCCTGTGGTCTGCCTGTCAGGAAATTGGAGATCCACTGACACAGTGATGAGCTGAGTCCCAGGTGACGTTTGGATAGAACTTCTGTTCCACTGCAGGGCTCGCAAAATCGCTGGCCCGACGTCCCGGGGCTATTGTTTCTTCCAGTTGGGCTACCAAAATCTATCTCAGCCCCGCCTGTCGGGCTATCATGGGAAGGAAAATGTATATATATGTCAATGCTTTTGCATTCTTCCGCAAATGAAGCTGGGTAATTATGTAACTTTCAGGCATCGATGAGCCACTGTTAATATTGAAATCGCGTTTGAATTTGCGGTTTTTTTACTTTCACTTTGCGATCGCGCGAATTGTGTATAGAGAGCGGCAGTGCTGATTGGTCAGTGACGGATTAACTGCGCACCAAATCCTCTGACATCGTCTTATCACTCATTAGCTTACTATTCAAACGTGACAAGTGAAATTTCTCGCAGCAAGCTTAAACATGTGATAGAGGTTGATTGCGCAGAGAACTTTAAAAAAGCCGACCACAAAGTGGAATAGTTATGACACATCAGACTGAGGCAAAAAGAAAGCGCAGCTTTTTGGTTTCATGGACAAAATAATTTTTGTGGCTGGAATATGACAACCTAAATAACATAATTTTCTGCCGGGTGTGAGTTTCCCTGGATTTCTGACTCGACAGGCGCCTTCGTTAATGGGACCAGTAATTTTAGGAAAGACCCCATCAGAACCCCTGAGAAATCTCTGCATCACAAGACATGCATTAGTGCTCAGTCTGCAGCACCTTTCCCCAGAACAAACACTGATTGCAAAAAACATAACATTTTGTTTACTAAAAATAAACAAAGCACAACGAAGTGGTGAAAAAGTTGTTTAGAACAGCGTGCTATGTTGCAAAGAGTTAACTACCATTGGCAAAATTTAGCAGTCTTCAAAAAGCAACGTCGAGTGGCATTTACTCATCCGTGACTTCAGTGGAAATTTCAGATTCAGAATCGGCCACAGACTGATTCATGTTCTACACAGGTCATATGAGTTCATAGAAATGTCTGTTCAATTAGAACCAAATATTTGAGTTGATTTTAAATTTTTATAAAGTTGTAATTTGTGTTTTTAACAATGTTTTTGATTTTTTTTTTGTTTCCTTTACAATATTGTACATTAAAAATAATATCTTTATTTGGGCTACTTAAATAAATTTTGGGCTACCAAAAACTGAAGAGTGCCTGCCCGAAGGGCTACCAGGAATTTTTAAACTTTGCGAGCCATGCACTGAAGTTCTATCCAAAGCCTTGGGAGCAATTCTGTTTATCACAAGTGAAAAGCTGGGACAAAAGCTCAGCCTGATCATGAAGTTAGTCAGAGGCTACAGACTCCAGGCTTAAGTCGAACAATATCTGTCTGCCCAGTCTTGGTAACAGTTCAGGTTGTTTACTCTACCCTTCTTTACTGTGTCCTCTCTGTCAGATTGGTTGTTGGTAGTGTTGGTGGCGATTGGCTTCTTCTTGTTGCTGCTCCTCATTGGAATCTGTTGGTGTCAATGTTGCCCTCATACATGTTGCTGTTATGTGAGCTGCCCATGTTGCCCAGAACGCTGTTGCTGCCCAAGAGCATGTAAGTAGTTATACCTGCATTTATTCGTCATTGCTGTCCTTCTCTTTATGGATGTGTTCTTTGAAAAAATCTATTTAAAAGTATATGTACTTTAATAATTTCTAGGTGCAATTGGTCATTTTATTAAATAGCTTTTGCTGCAATCTTTATGTTGCTATAACTTGCATTATGGAGGTGTTAGGCAAGATTTATCATTGTGGAGTTGCACTGTGTGTGCCTAATACTGAAAATACCAAATCTGAAAAATTCTAAGTATTAATTCACACATCTGTGTTGTTTTAAAGTGTATGAAGCAGGTAAAGCCGTGAAGGCTGGTATTCCTAGCCAGTATGCAGCCAGTATGTTCGCTCCTAGTTTGTATGGACAACCAGCATACAACCCATCTCCACCCATCCCTATGCTGCCCATGCCTCAGGGTGTCAACATCCCTCCCCCTAATGGCTATGGCAGGGACTTTGATACAGCCAGCTCAGGTGGGTAATGTTTTATACACGTGATTTTTCTGTGAAATTATTATGAGTAGTAAATTAAAGGTGTGTGTGTGTGGGGATGGATGGATGGATGGCACGCAACCAACAATAATTCTGCCTCTCACAGACTGGTTTTGTGCTCTTAATTTAAGAAGGTGCTCCTAACAACAACGGGTGATAGCGTTCCAGCAGCACGCCGGATTTCCGACATACTGTGGCTGTAGGGGAAAAAAAAATAAAAAAAAAACAGGTTTGCGGATAGTGTTCTGTCATTTCTCTAGATCCGACTCAAACAATACACATACTAGCCGATGAGCCAATCAGAAGTAGGAAAGGGGCGGGCCTTGTGTCTGTCAAATAGATTGATACAGGTTAAGGCACTTCTCCATGCGCGAAGGTGTTTTTAGCTCCCGTACTGTACAATTGTGTGTCTCATACTGGCATCTCAAACCGTAAGTCATGGCTATGTTTATGAAGCCAGGAGAAGACATTAAAGATATCGATAAAGGCATAAAGAATAAATGGCGCTGGGCTTAGATTGAGTCCAGTGTTACAAAACTGCCACAAAACCAGCCAATCACAGACTTCCACACACTACTCAGGGATTAAAGTTCTCCGTCGTTACGACGGATTTCCGTCAATCACACTGTTCCGCCTGTCCTTAATGTTTAAAATTCACTTTTCATAATGTTAATGCTGTGTATATATAGGCTTACATGGGTGTTAAATTAAGGAAAGACAGTGTATTCAGCCTGCTGAGGAGGATGTGATCAAAGCCTGGAGTGGAGCGACTGCACGTTCCTCTCTCCACCCTAAGCGTTTTGTTATCACTCCGGTATGGATCCACTCCGGGTTTTGGTTTAGTTTTGAAGAACTACATGTCAGGCTGAGGTATAACTATATTTAAGATAGCATGGACACACTTAATGCAGGAAGGCTCCGATGTTTCGGAGATTGATAAAAGTGTAAAAAAATAAATGGAGATGGGCTTGGCTTAGCGAGATTGGGGAGAATGGCAAGCCTTTTAGTTCGTGGACTAAAAAAAAATCAAACATCCAGGTAGGTGTCTCTGCACAGTATGCCACAGGAAACTTCAATATGGCAATAATGGCAAAACAAAGTGCGAGTTGGCCATCAGTCAGCAGCTCGTCACAATGCTGCGGTTCGTGCTCTAACAGTACACATGCTCCCTGTCTGCTGCGACAAGAACCACAACGGAGATTCACACATCTGTGGCCGATCGTGTGCGCGATGTAAAAGTGCGCGTATGTTCTTTCATAGCGGAGCATGACCTGTCGCTCACAGTCAGTAGCGGTTTTAGGGTAGGGCGAAGTGGGCAGCCGCCCAGGGCGGCATTTTTTTATGTCACGTGGGGGGCGGCACACGAACCTGGAGTAAAAAATAATAATCTGTGCCGCTAAGCGGTTTTCTATTATCTGTGATACCTGCGCTCGCGCCGCCCCTGAATGAGCCGCACAGAAACTGAGCGAGCAGAGAGGACCGGGATGGGGGGGAGGTGCGGAGAGGGGATGACGGGGGCGGGGGGCGCAGAGTACAGTTCACCTCTCCCAAATGAAGCGGACAAGAAGGGGGCTAAATGATGTCTACCTGACTTTCTTACAAATAACGCACATTTCATTCAAAATATTATAAACACACACCAGTAATTTGCACTTTTTTCATGTATTTAATTGTGTGAAATGGCAAATAACAATAGATAATAAAAGCGATTATGATGTGGAGGTGAATTGGTTTAGTCTTGAGTTCTGGTCGTGAGTGACAGCGTTGGGGGAAATCTGCTGATTGTCGAATCGTCGATTATAAAGTATAAACACAGCGATGGAGAGAAAAAGACCAAAACTGTCAGGGGTCCAATTTAGAAACAAAAGAAAAGAAGATGAGGAGAAACGGGTAAAAGATCAAATATTATATAAATTATAAATAATAGGTTATATATAAAAAATATAAAAGGTATATAACAATGTTCTCTCTGTATGATTAAGTTATTCATGTCATTATGTTAATTAGTGGTATAACGTTAACTCTTAGGTTTGTTCGCCTTCTTGCTTATGATGCTTGCTATGCTTACCTTGCTAAACACACACAATAAAAGCCTAATTTACAAACCATCACAGAAATTCTAATGGTTTCTATTAAATACCACAAAATGTAACCACAAAATGATGCTTTGCAGCAAGACTGCAGCAAGTACAGTTATTTATTTCCATTGTTTATTATGTTAATGTTGGCTATAGCCGATATATTTACAATATATTTACAGTATACTGTAAATAGCCAGTTTAATTTACATATGTGTAGAAAGTTTAAAATTCCATTTGCTATAACTCGGTTGCGTGACAAAGCATATAATTTGAGGCAGTAAATTAACCAAGTAGCTAATTGTTCCTCCCTTAGATTAGATTAATAAAGTGTCTAATGACTGCCATCAAAAACCATGAGTCTCTTTGAGCTTCTCACTTTTCTGCACGATAAGGATCTATCTGAGATCTACCCCAACTTTTGGACTGCTCTCAGGATTGCACTTACATTGCCAGTGACTGTAGCTCAAGCAGAGAGGAGCTTTTCCAAACTCAGGTTAATCAAGACATACCTGAGGTCAACCATGTCTCAGGAACGGCTCACTGGCCTTGCTGTCATAAGCATAAATCATGCAATAGGGGAGCAGATCTCATATGATGTCATTTAGGGCTGCACGATATATCGAAAAAATATCATTATCGCGATAATGGCATGCGCGATAACCATATCGTGATAAATACTTTATTTGCCAAGCATTTGTGTCCAAATTTGACCAATCAGATGGGCCCTTACTATGTTTATACCCGCTTATATCTTATATATATTTCTTTCTTTATTATTTATATCTTTATACTTCATTCTGTCGCGAACTAAGCCCGGATGATCAGAAGACTTAGCGATTAGCTGTTAGCCGCGATTAGCCGTTAGCCCTTTATAGATGGTAATCCCAACGCCGGGAGGGAGTCTCGCCCAGGGCGCACTTCAGTGTAGAACTGCCACTGGTCACAGTCTCACAACCACTAGTTAATTTAATGCAATCAGTTGTCAAAGACAAGAGTGCACTTTCAAGATTGTCTATGTCTAATGCACATGCCTACTACTTGCACACATGGCATTGCTGCTTACTGGAAATCCGATTTGTCATCTAAGCTGAAAACGAAGATGTTTTCTTTAAGATACATAAAACATGCACTGAAAAAGCACTTTTTGGAATTTAATGGTGGTGCTATTACTTTTTTCTGTTAATTATTAAGAGTTTCACAAAACATTGTTTGGTGTTATAAGATAAATAAAAACATGCACTGAAAAGATATGTGGTAGATGGTTGATTATTTGTCAAGGTATATTTTTTTTCAAAGATTACAAATAGCTTTTAAAATATGCAAACTGGCAATATTAAAGCGGTTTAATCTCCCCTAACGCTATTGGTCTCGACTATTTAAATAAAGTGTTTGTTAAAGGAATATGGCTTGGCCTGAAAAAAGTTCAGTCAGAAGATTTTTTTTTCACTTTAATCCCTGACTACTTCTGATTGGCTGTTCCTTCTCCATCAGCTAGCAATATCGACTACATAACCCATACTATAATTTATATAGTGCTTTTAAAATGGTCATTGTCTCAAAGCAGCTTTACAAAATCAAAAGAAAATTATAAGAAATTAAAATTATATTATTCTATTAATTATATTATGGATTTATTTATAAATATTATAAACAAATTATAGTATTAATTTTTTAGTCAATGAAGTATTGGTGTATATACCAGTTTCATTTGTCCATTACGTGTTTTTATTTACGCATCTAATTATCCATATAGCTCATTGTTAGAGTACATCGACTAAAATTCAAATCGGACAACTCGGTCACTTTACTTATAAACCTTTATTTACAACGCTTCCGTCATGTGGTCGATATATCTAAAAAGAGCCACTTGACAATAATGATGATCAGGGTTATACATAGGCTGTTTATATATTTGGGCCCAGGGGGCAACAAGTTGTGTTAAAAGTGCTTCGCATACATGGTACCCCTACTCACTTTGGGGGCAAGGAAAAAAAGTTCAGGCTCAGGAATTTTTTTCCACTCTCAGCCCTGCAACAATGTTGTATATGTATAAAAGCCACCTGTCCACAAAATCTCTATCTTCCATTCAAACCTCACCACCATCGGCAAGACCAAAGAGCTGTCAAAGCAAGTCAGGAACAAGATTTTAGACCTGCACAAGGCTGGAATGGGCTACAAGACCATCAGCTAGAAGCTTGGTGAGAAGGAGACGACTGCTGGAGCGATTATTTACAAATGGAAGAAATACATAGTAACCATTAATGGCCCAATATGCAAGATTTCACCTCATAGAGTAAAGAATAATCATGAGAAAAATGAGGGACCAGCCCAGGACTACACTGGAGGAGCTTGTGGATGATCTCAAGGCAGTTGGGAGCCCAGACATCAAACAAACCATTGGTTACAACAATACGCCTCTAGAAGACACGTACAGACCCGTCTGAGGTTTGCCAATGAACAGAGAAAAATTGGGATAAACTGCTGTGGTCAGATGAGATCAAAATTGAGCTCTTTGTCATCAACTCGACTTGCTGTTTTCAGAGGAAGAAAATGCTGATTATGACACTAAGAACACCAGAGTTCCTACAGTCCCCACTGTATTGTGTGTGTGTGTGTGTGTGTGTGTATATATGTGTATTATTTTATATATATATGTATGTTATATATCATACATGCTGAATATGTTATGTTGGCTATGGTACAATGCATGTACATGCTATTATATCTAGCCTAGTGTTACTAATGAATCTGATATTTGACTTGGTGTTGCTTTATGTTTTGTTGTAGTTGCTCAGGGATCTCAAGTACCGCTGCTACATGATCATGATGCCCAGAGTAAGTTCAGAATGCAATGCTTATGTACAACTTTTTGTTTAATTCACAGTCCCCATCGAAATTATAGGAACAACAATAGGTTCTATTTATTTATTTTGCTGTACAACAAACATACGAGTTTCCAATAAAAATAAATCCGGGTTCATGCATTTATTACAAGCTAGGAATATCTAGCCAAACATTAAATGTTATTTGCTTTAAGACCTAAATATTACATAATAAACCAAAAATTGGATTATCTACCACCAAGAGGTGCCTTTTTTATTTTTTATTTTTTTATTTTTTATTTTTTTCCCCCCTTTTAAAGCTTTGCAACACATCTAGATCTGGAAATAAACGTTGAAATTCTAATCCGTCATCGCTTATTCATCTTGTGATCTCAAATGAAAGTGACTTGGTGTATAGCAGAAACAAACTTAACAAAAGAAAAATGGCCCTGACATTCTTTTCTTTTAACTGTGAGTGTACAGTAAATACCTCAATGGCTGTTGATTTGTATTTTTCATATTTTTCTTTTGATTAATTTATTTCTTTTGTGTTCATATTTATGGGATGGTTTTGTTTGTGTTTCAGCTCGTAGTGGATATCGTGTCCAGGCTAATCAGGATGGAAATCCTACTCGTTTGCTGTATTATATGGAGCGGGAGGTGGCCAATCTGGACCCCAGTCAGCCTGGAGGTGCTGCAGCCCCACATAGTCGATGTGAGTTCTCTTGCCCACGGATCTATGCTGAATCTTATGGGTTTGGGTGGTCCTTGTTGGAGTGTTTTATGGAAAATCTGAGAGATCTTTCTGAAAACTTTTCGGAGTGGAACTGTAATGTGTTTATTTTTATACGCTTTCCTTTATTTACCCACTTGCATTCTTACTCAATCTATCACTAACTCTCTTTTTCAACCAACTCCTTTCTCTCAGTTGATGGTATGAGCGAGATCAGCTCCCTGCATGATGGCGGAGACCCTCGTAATCGTGCTCGATCCAGGCCTCCCCAGCTGAACACAGTGTATGATGATGAGAACATGAGCACTATCAGTAGTGTATCTCAGAGTATGCACAGAGATGAGCCCAGGAGAGGTGGCGGAGGTGGTCCTAGCCGTCCGGGCCGAGCTCGTTCCATGGACAACCTTGATGATATCGGCCGAAACTACAGAGACCGCGATTATCCCCCTCGAGGAGGCAGAAGAGGGTGAGCTAAGAATCGAGTGGCTTATACAGTATCTACAGTAATCTGAATACATATTAATAAATTGATGTGATTTTGTCATTTTCTTTATTCTAATAATTTGTTCTGTCTGCAGTTCTGATGATGAATGGAGCAGCAGTGATCGTAGATATGACCGTGTCCCAGATGACCGACATCGTGACTATTCCCCTGATGACCGCTTCCGTAGCGATTCTCGAGGAGTTGGCTTCCAGGGGCGGCGCAGTCGTAGCCGTGATGATTTGATGGATCTAGAACGTGGGCGGGGTGGCAGAGGCCAGGATGCATACGATGATAGCTTCCTACGGGAGGCAATGGAGAGGAAGAAGATGGGCGAGCAGCAGCGGGCTCGGAGCCGTGAGCGTCTTGACAGCGACAGTGAACGCTCCGACCGCTACAGGGCAGGACGTGGGGGACCACCACCACTTCCCTTCAGCAGGCCTGCAGGCAATCCTAACCAGCACCCTGCCAATAACACCAGCCTCCCACCTCCACCATCCTACACGGAGGATACAGACAGCTTAGCATCATCCAAGAAGAGCAATCTCCGCAAGGTGTGAGATGCTCCTACTTGTATTTCTTGCAACAGTTACTTTTTGAGATGTGGAAATTATAATGGTAGCATTTTCAAGTTTTGCAGTCTAAAGCCATTATGGCGGGGGGGTAGTTATTTGGTTTATGTGATCTGAAAAAATTATCATAATCACAGACTTGACAGATAAAACCTTTTGATTCCAGAGTTCTATATATTTCTTTATTATGCTCTGTGCAAAAGAATGTTATTTATGTGACTTGTCTCTCTTCCACAGAACGGAGCTGTGAGTCGCGAGAGTCTGGTGGTGTGAAACATTAAGTGTTTGCGGTCAACATGTTCTTTGGCGTGTTGATTTTGTTTTGTAAGTTTGTGTTTTTCAGTGTCTCTTGCTGAAATGTTTCTCGTGGGTTTAAATAGGGATGTACATGCGTGTAAATGCAGTTTTATTTGAGAGTCTCAGTGAGACAGAGTTTCATGACAATGCAATGTTACTATTTTGATAGTTTTATGGATTTGAATGTGATGGATTTATATCTAAAATCACTTTTATAATTATGAAAAATGCATTTTTAAAACACTTTTCATGTAATGAATATTTCCCTAACATATGTTGTACAGGTAACGTCAAGACTTTGCAGAAATCGTACAGTTAATAGGCTTTACATATTGTTCACAATGCATTGTAAATGTATACAAAATATAATAAAAAAAATCAGATCTTTGTATTTACTGTAAATATATTTTTTTAATTAATTAATTTTCAGTATGCCAGTAATTTCTCTGCATTGCTAGTTTCATGGCTTGCAAAAAATATATACAGTATGTATATTCCTCTTACAATGCTGTTAGTTGTAGAAATTCTTTAATTGTGCCAGATGTGTGAACTTTCATACATTATCATTAATTTTTGTTCATATTTTTACCTACGATATGTTTTTAATGAATTACAAATTACTTTTAAATAAAAAATTTCTATATAATAGTTTGATGTTTATGTTCAAAGGAAAATTAGCTTGAGATTCCTTTTGCTGCCACTAGGTGGTGTCTAGCTGATCATGAAAAGTGCCTTCTGTTCTTTGCTCTCTTTCACCATTTATAACAAACTTTTGTTTTTAAATCCGTCCACATTGCAAAGCTTGTAGCGGGGGGAGGGGTGGGGCAGGTCTAACAGAGATTACAACAAATTATGCTGTTAGAATGGTTGTTATTATTATTATTATTTTTTTTAAATAAGCCACTTTTGGATCTAATCAGAGTTAATTGCAGCTCTGCTTTTATTTTATACATAACTACATGTGTAAACATGTACATACATAGCATTTACAAGTGTGGCACTTAGGGGAAAAACACGCTTAAATCTAGTTTCCTAGCAAGAGATGTGTAAAAAAAAAAAAAAAAAAAAGTAAAATGTATGTTGTACATGAGAGGAAATATTCTTTAGCCTTATCAGTCAATCAGAGTAACAAAACATATTACTTTTTAGCAAATTATATTAGATTTAGTTTTTCAAGTTAAATAAAATGTGGCAAACATGGTCCAAACCTAGTAGGGAACGTACTCAATCGGTCATCTCGTTAGTAACAATACACACTAAATAGCCTTTAACCATCCTTTAGCAGCAGGCAGAACAACACATTCTGTATACATTAACAAGGCCAGAGAGAAATGATTCACTGTTAAAATGTGTGTGTGCACGAGCATCGGGTTGGGGGAAATCTGGTAGACCGTGGGATGAAAAGGGAGGGTTTGGGCACACATGCCATGTGGAAGGAGATTTGCATCATACTGGCATTGCTGGCATTTTAGTCTTGCTCTTTAGGGAGTAAGGATCCTCCTTTAAGGTAAGCGTGCTCTTTCTGTAACATTACATGTGAAGGGTTTCAGGCTTAGAACAGTAGTTGAACAGTGAAGTCAAATCAATATTTGAATCACAGGTCTGCAGTTTTGTTATCAATGTACAGTAATAGCAACAATTATTTGATCTGTTTAAGAATCAGGTGTTATTTTGACATAAGATTTGTATTAATTGTTAATATTTACTTTTTAATTACTTGCATGTTTCCTATGTGTCTTGGATATTAATATACTACTTAGTTGTTGTCCCACTTGTTCTGTCAAGTTCTTATATAATGTATTAATGCATTAGTATCGATTGTACATAAATACAATGCCTGCTCTAGTGTGGTTTGGTAACACTTTTCGTAACACTGGTATATTAGATTTATGTTTGCTCATGGTCCTGTAAGAAGTGATGCAGCTAACACACTAATTCATAGAAATCTATTATAAAATTAGGACATTTTTTTCACTTGTAAATAACCATTGAATGATAAGAAATAAGATGTTCTGGATGTTCTCCAACCTACCAAGATCAGTTAGAAGCTCAAGTTATGGTCTGCGTGCATGTTCTCCATGTGTATGTGTGGGTTTGCTTTAGGTTCTCTGGCTTCCTCCTACAAATAAACATTTATATCATATGTAGATCGGTGACTCAGATTATCCATAGGTGTAAATGACAGTATGTGCATGGTGCTCTGCAATGGACTGGTATCTCATGCCCACTTTTCCCTGTAATTTCCTCTGATTCCACACGGTACTGTGCAGGATAGAGCGATTTTTGGTCTCATATTCTGTTATGCATGATTCCTTGCGATTTGGATTAATGACTCCTGATGCAGTTGCTATCATGGGTGTTAATAGAGTCATCCTACGCTTGTCATTCTACTGAAAATGTACAATTATCAGCCATGACATGTTAGCAGCAAATGGAGCAAAGGCTACAGTAGCTTGTCTGGTCCAATCCCGCAGAAAAGCCAATGCACCACAAAAGGTAAAACTGCTGTCCTGGCCTTAAAATTTCCTAGACCCCAATCTGATCAATCACTCATGGGGTCAGACAAGTCCGATCCATGGAGGCCCCATCCCAGAAAAAAACAGCACTCAAAGGATCTGCATCTCAACATTCTGGTGCCAGACACCACAGTACACCCCAGAGGCTCTGTAGATCCACACACTGTGGAACCAGAGCTGTAAAGTGCAACCTACACAATATTGGCCACAATGTTTTGCATTATGATATTATTGATGATTGCTATAGTTTTGAACTTCAAGAACCACTGAGGACTAAGTTTATTTAGTTGTTAGGTTTGTTAGTTTGTTTTTCTACTAGTTCTAGACAAGTTCACAAAATGGTTCGACATGTGAACACCTTTGTTCTCTATGAGAAGATTCAGTGGTTGCCCATTAGGGATGCAGTGCTTATTTGCACGAAGAGATCCATAGATAGTTTAAATTAAGCATATTATTGTGCCAAAAAGTATCTTGCTTTATTTATAATCTTACTTCATCAGTTTATATGTACCCTGTTTACAGGATCATGGGTCACTTTTTTAAGGAAATCTTTGGTTGTAGAGCTGTCTGGTTCTTTCATAAACCTTGTTTAACTTATTGACATCACAATGTTAGCATGAGGACATTTTAGATAAAATGGGACTTAACAAGAAGAGTTTAATTACTTTCTGGCAAACGCACCATAGTACTCCTTTCCTCCCAAAAAGACAGTAGTTAGTGCATCAGCTCCAGAACCTCCTGTTAACCCAACCAAGACAGACCCAGGGAGACTACATAATTGAAAATTTTATGAAGTTAAAGAAGGAACAGAAAGAGACATGGGTCAACTACTGTAGAAGTGGAAAAAACTGTGGCCAAGAGTTGTTTTGTGAATACCACCAATAGAGTTCCTTATGTTGATCACCCAGCCTTCAACCATAATATACACTTCCTTTTCACAATTCCCTTGCCCTCACCAGATATATTACATCGGCTTGAGTTGTTATAGCATTAGGACCTGCTTCTATACTACAGTAAAAAGTAGTTGTAAAGTCATGCTAAGAACAGAAAGGCAATAGATGTTCCTTCATTCTTGAAAGTGGTGGGAAATTGAACTCAAGGTTGGCCCACACAAGCAGTAAAAGGTTTTTTTTTTTTGGATTCCTCTGAGAGGACATATGGGCAGTCCATTCTAGCTTTGTGTACCAGGAACTAGAGCCCAGATATAATGCAAGGTCATGATCATAGTGTTAACTCTGGTCTGGCTTTACACTTGGCTCTAGATAGAATCCAGCCATTAGATTTGTGTGGACTTGACTGCCACAGCTACATGGTGATGTATCCCATCCGAAGATAGCACAGCCTGAGTAACCTGAGTAAGGGTAGCAGGTGGAATCATGGGCCATCATTCCTGAAGTTGAGCACTACACCTTAACACAACCCTGATGAGTCAGTCAGTGAGTTGAGACGTTGCTAGTCTCCTGCACTACTTCCTTGCCAGATTCATCCCTGCCAGATCCACAGTACCAGAATCTCACACATCACTCTTGCATCAGAGGTAGCGCTCAGCAACTTTAAGTGGGTGACAGAACCTTCTATTAATTCACCATCACACTTGGCAAAAGGATAGAAGAGAGAAAGATAATGTCCATGTGGGAAACATTGTCGTGAATGTATCTGTTAAAAAAGGCTGGGTTGACCAAAAGTGTGTCATCTTGCAAGAACCAGTGACTCAAGTTTTTTTTTTTTTTTCATTTTTAAGTTTATTTAGTGGCTGATTTGTTTACTTGCGTTTAATAAGGTGTCTTGTGGGTGTATGTTAATTATATACTTTGTGTTTAACATTCTTTAACCCCTTCTTAGAGACCTAATTTTTCAAGAAATAGAGGCTTACAGTACACAGGGCTATAGGCTCTTTGTGTTTTATTTATTCATCTTCTACTTTATACTGCTTATCCTGTGTACTGGGTTTCTGGAGCTTGAAGATAATTTCAGGAGACTTAAGTGTACCCCTTGGAGAGGGTGCCAATCCATCACTGGGCACGCATACACACATATATATATATATATACGACAGATTATTTAAGAATGCTAATTAATCTGCATGTCTGTGGACTATAGGAGGCAACCAGAGTCCCCAGAGTAAACCAGCCAAGCACGGGGAGAACATAAAAACACAGACCCAAGGTGGGAATCAAACACTCAACCCAGGAGGTGCGAGGCCACAGAGCTAACCACTTTGCAGGGTCTGGGTTCGATTCCCCGGCCAGGCTCGATTCCCGTCTCTGTGTGCATGGAGTTTGCATGTTCTCCCCGTGCTTGGTGGGTTTCCTCCGGGTACTCCGGTTTCCTCCCACAGTCCAAAGATATGCAGGTTAGGCTAATTGGCGTTCCTAAATTGCCCGTAGTGTGTGATTGGGTGTGTGAGTGTGTGTATGTGTGTGTGCCCTGCGATGGATTGGCACCCTGTCCAGGGTGTACCCCGCCTAGTGCCCGAAGTCTCCTGGGATAGGCTCCAGGTCCCCCGCGACCCTGAACACAGGATTAAGCGGTATAGAAAATGAATGAATGAATAAAATTTGCACATGCTGATCTACACACAGGTCAAATCCTGCTCCCTTAGACGAATCTTTCTTCACCACAAATGTGGAAATTTGCTGCATTCCCATTTCAAGTGATGTTCTTCCCTGATGCCTCACCACAAGTTTTGCCATGGATATAGTATGCTTCATGTAGCCACTATAATCGCTGCCAACCAGTTCTGGATAGTGTGTGTGTGTGTGTGTGTGTGTGTGATGGTTATGCAATATACAGTACTATAGATATACAGTATAAAATGAGGCTGTATAAAAAGGGACATTTTATGTCCTGAAAATGTCATATATTTTTAATATGCATTCTTGTGTTGTTAGTATGGTTATTAATATGGATTTTGACACTACTTGGTACCTAAAATGAATGGTTTACTGTGTGACCCTATGACTTAGGGTTATGGTTAGGGTTAGGGCTAGGGTTGTGAAACCTTTAATTAATATAGAACTGTGCTGACAGATGAACACTGGGGTCATCAAAAGTCATGCGATCATGTGATATTTAAGAAACGTTATACAGTACTTAGTATTTATGTAAGATAATGTTTAAAAA
The DNA here is from genome assembly GCA_030522415.1 of Channallabes apus. Taxonomy (NCBI): domain Eukaryota; kingdom Metazoa; phylum Chordata; class Actinopteri; order Siluriformes; family Clariidae; genus Channallabes; species Channallabes apus. The sequence continues at coordinate 27,653,691 of CM060126.1, forward strand.
GGATTAACATATGTAGGTATTTCAAAATTAATTATTTATATGTTTAATTCAAGTTCCCTGTTTGTCTAAAGATCTGACTCAGTCTCCTTCTTGAACCCTACTTCACTTATTGCTTCAGAGTTCTTATTGGGCTACATCCAACAGTTTGAGCCAGCCTGAAATGAGCAGTATTCCAAATAAAAATTTTTTTTTAGCGTTGGATGATTTCCTCCAGGAGCACTACATGTAGTTTCCTCCCACTAACAAAGACAAACAGGGTAGCCTAATTGGTGTTTCCAAGTTATCCGTAGTCTGTAAATAAGTGTGTGAGTGCGTCGATACTGTATGTCCCAAGTCTGGTAAATGGAGAAGGGTTACAGTATGTGAAGGAGTTTCGAGATCTTTATTTGTAAAAGGCAAAGGATGAGAGCAGTTGATGAAAGGTGAAGAGCTATGGTCATCAATGGGAATAGTACCTATGGATGAGAAAAAATATATAATTTTATTTTAATTACACACATTACATGGCCAAAAGTTTGTGGACACCTGGCTGTCAAACACTTGTGGGTTTTTCCTCCAAATTGTTGCTGCGAAGTTAGACTCACACAATTATACAAGATGTTTTGTATGCTGTAACATTACAAATACATGACTATTTGCCAGGGTTGAAGTGGAACAATTTGAGTGTACTGCATAGTGCCCTGCCCTCAACCCCCCACTGAAGACCTTTGGAATGAATGCTGACCGTCCCACAAGGCCTTCTTGCTCGAGACTGCCTGACCTCATTTGTAATCTTGTGGTTGGATGAGCACAAATCCCCACAGCCACATTCAATAATCTAGTAAAAATGCCTTGCCAAAAAGAGTGGGTTTTTATAACCACAAAAAAGGGCATCTAAATCTGAACTGCGATATTCAAGTCTTGATGTGATGATCAGGTGTCTACTAACTTTTGCCCATGAAGTGTATTTATGTGAAAAGAGAAATTGTATTGTCTTCCATATTGCACCACATACAGTATGGATCGTGAAACTACTGTATGGTTGACTAAACAAATTATTAAAATCTACTTATATAAATGAGAATTTTTCTTATTAGAATACTGTATAAGTATATAACTAGATTCAAATACATTGAATCTACAGTAGTACATCGGATTATTCTTATTATTATTGAGAATGAACAGATAATGTGCTCTAAACAGATATACAGTACTATTATAACGCACTATATATTCATTCATTCATTCATTCATTTTCTATACCGCTTAATCCTGTGTTCAGGGTCGCGGGGACCTGGAGCCTATCCCAGGAGACTTCGGGCACTAGGCGGGGTACACCCTGGACAGGGTGCCAATCCATCGCAGGGCACACACACACACACACACACACTCACACATCCAATCACACACTACGGGCAATTTAGGAACGCCAATTAGCCTAATCTGCATATATTTGGACTGTGGGAGGAAACCGGAGTACCCGGAGGAAACCCACCAAGCACGGGGAGAACATGCAAACTCCATGCACACAGAGACGGGAATCGAGCCTGGCCGGGGAATCGAACCCAGACCCTGGAGGTGCAAGGCGACAGGCACTACAGTATATATTTGTCATTCTTAAAATTTAGATTAAAACCAAATGTATGTAGCAGGTGAGGTCTTGTGTAATACAGTGAAATCATGATGCAAATGGGAACTTCTTACTTCCATGTGAAACTGAGGGAACTCTTAGAGATGAAACTCATGAAAAAAGCCACTTTTATTAACATCAGCATTGCATGATTTATTAACAGGGTGTTAAATATTATTTGCAAAAGGCAGGTGTGGCTGAAGGTTTTCCAACCAATCAGAACCTGATCTCAGGTCTCTATAGTTGGTTGTTAAAAAAAAACTGTAGCCATACCTGCCCTCTCCAAATATGTTGAGATTATGTTAAAATATGGTGAGATTAAAAAAAAAAAAAAAGACACACTTCTTGACACAGAAAAAGGAGCTTTTAGTACCAATAATTACTCACCATGCCCACCATAGTGACATTTATACTTCCAGGATTTTCCACCACAGCATTTTTGTGTTTATTAAGAGATTGAGAGAGCTCATATTCTATTTAACAAAAGTATTCCAGTCCCATGTCCACCTAGGGATTTAATTCAAAAGCATGAATGGGTATTTGGAACACTAGAAGATAAAGATAGTGTCACTGTGGTACACAGCAGTAGAGTGAAATTAGAGTACTATACAGTATATTTACTCCTGACCTCTGAAGCTGCTTGTCTTTCCGATATTTTTACCGGAGTTAATCTGTTCCGTGACTCATATCTTTATAATCTCCATCTTTTCATTCTTCCATAAAACCTTCCATCTACAGTAGTCTGTCTCCCCAAACATCTAGTGGGACAATAGTCCTTTTCTCTATAGTGAGCCTGCCCTGAAGGGCACGAGCCCTGGACTGTGCAGCACTGACATCATGACCTTTACAAATGAAGTCAAGTGCAAGTGTGTGTGTCAGTGTGTCAGTGTGTGTGTGTGTGTGGGGGGTGGGTAGAGAGATGTTCTTGGCTGTAAAAAAAAAAAAAAAAAAAAAAAAAAAAGCATTATTTGTATTAACTATAGAGAAGAATTCAGCAGAAATGGGCTGAGCCTATCAAGCTAGCTAATATGAAAAAGTGGGGAGGATTGGCTCTGATGGACAATTACAGTATCTGCGCACATCAACTTTCCTGTGTTGTGTGGTGTCAGGCTCGAACTGGCCTGTTGGGACAATAAACTCTGTGTATGGAGGCACAAGGGGCAGGCGTGGGTGTGTGTGAGTGTGTGTGGAGGAGTGGGGGGGGGGGGGTTACTTGAAAGTGTAGCATTTGGATTGTCATTTCATTGCTGAGAAGTGCACTATTGTCAGATAACAGAACCATGCAAAAATGTGGTACAGTGTTATCCAAAGCAATGACATCATATCTGTGTCAGAGCAGCATGTTTAAAAAACATTACACCAAAAACCTCAAGAGTTTAGGATCTGTGACTTCTTGATTGTATTCTCTTTTTTATTGTCTTTTTTAATTATTACATAACCAAAGTTATTTTTTAATTAGATGAAATTTACAACAATAATGAGAAAATGCAAGAAATGGGGAGTAAGAATGTACAGTACAGCGCAGTGAAAAAGTTTGTACATCCCATGGTTTGTATGTTTGTTAATTAAGCAAAAAAAAAAAATTTGAGATGGGAAATCAGAAAATGCAGGTCTAGAAATTATGAAATTATGTGAAACGTGAATTATGCAAGACATCAAAGATCAAATCTTGCCGCCGAGAGTATTCAGACGTTATTCACAGGAAAAAAAAAAGAAATAAACCATAGTAATATATACATTATTTTAGTATAATAATATTATTATTTGATCATCTATTATTTTACATGTAAGTTCTATACTGTATTTCTCAAAACATACTTAATATTACAGCATATACAGGTCCTTCTCAAAAAATTAGCATATTGTGATAAAGGTCATTATTTTCTGTAATGTACTGATAAACATTACACTTTCATATATTTTAGATTCATTACACACAAACTGAAGTAGTTCAAGCCTTTGATTGTTTTAATATTGATGATTGTGGCATACAGCTCATGAAAACCCAAAATCCCTATCTCAAAAAATTTGCATATTTCATCCAACCAATAAAAGAAAAGTGTTTTGAATACAAAAAAGGTCGACCTTCATATAATTATGTTCAGTTCTGCACTCAATACTTGGTCGGGAATCCTTTTGCAGATTCTTGTGTCTCTCAACTTTCTCTTCACAATATCCCACAGATTCTCTATGGGGTTCAGGTCAGGAGAGCTGGCAGGCCAATTGAGCACAGTAATACCATGGTCAGTAAACCATTTACCAGTGGTTTTGGCACTGTGAGCAGGTGCCAGGTCGTGCTGAAAAATGAAATCTTCATCTCCATAAAGCTTTTCAGCAGATGGAAGCATGAAGTGCTCCAAAATCTCCTGATAGCTAGCTGCATTGACCCTGCCCTTGATAAAACACAGTGGACCAACACCAGCAGCTGACATGGCACCCCAGACCATCACTGACTGTGGGTACTTGACACTGGACTTCAGGCATTTTGGCATTTCCCTCTCCCCAGTCTTCCTCCAGACTCTGGCACCTTGATTTCCGAATGACATGCAAAATTTGCAACCTGTAGCCCATTTCCTGCACACGCCTGTACACGGTGGTGGCTCTGGATGTTTCTACTCCAGACTCAGTCCACTGCTTCCGCAGGTCCCCCAAGGTCTGGAATCGGTCCTTCTCCACAATCTTCCTCAGGGCCCGGTCACCTCTTCTCGTTGTGCAGCGTTTTCTGCCACACTTTTTCCTTCCCACAGACTTCCCACTGAGGTGCCTTGATACAGCACTCTGGGAACAGCCTATTCGTTCAGAAATGTCTTTCTGTGTCTTACCCACTTGCTTGAGGGTGTCAATGATGGCCTTCTGGACAGCAGTCAGGTCGGCAGTCTTACCCATGATTGCGGTTTTGAGTAATGAACCAGGCTGGGAGTTTTTAAAAGCCTCAGGAAGCTTTTGCAGGTGTTTAGAGTTAATTAGTTGATTCAGATGATTAGGTTAATAGCTCGTTTAGAGAACCTTTTCATGATATGCTAATTTTTTGAGATAGGGATTTTGGGTTTTCATGAGCTGTATGCCACAATCATCAATATTAAAGCAATAAAAGGCTTGAACTACTTCAGTTTGTGTGTAATGAATCTAAAATATATGAAAGTCTAATGTTTATCAGTACATTACAGAAAATAATGAACTTTATCACAATATGGTAATTTTTTGAGAAGGACCTGTACATGTTTGGGCATACTGAGAAAATTAATTTACCGTACAATTTACAATTTAGTTAACGTACACATTATTCATCAGGCATACTTCTCTAACTTCTACTACAAAGCACTGTGCAGAAATATTTTCCAGGGGTTTCATCCTTGCTACGAGGTGTCATCATCTCACTACATTACTGATCAGCAAATGTTTGCTGATACTTTTGAACTGCTGAAATGTGCTGAAGGGCCACTGTAGTGATTCTGCTCCTGAGTCATTACAACTTCAGAGAATCCAGAGAAAAAGCCAAACAGTGTATCATCACTCCTCTTTTGATCTATTTGCATTTCTCCCTCACATGCTTACAAAAAAATTGGACTCCATAGAGTCATTCTGCTCAGCATAGAAGATGCAGATCACTTATTCTTTTCTCTTCATTCCATCATTGTTCCTTTCTCCGTCCTCCTCACCCATTTTTGTGCTATGCCAGAGAACAGTGGTGCTTATTGTGCCATGACCAGCATCGGGGGTCTGTTTATGAATGGCCTCACGGGTAGAACAATGCTCTGTACACTGCAGCCCTGACATCTCCATCTAGCATAGAGGGAGTGGAGAGAGTGTTGGGGCAAGGTACAGGGGGAGGAGAGATGGAGAGAACTTGTCTCCAGGTTGGGTGGAACAAGGGGGTGTGAAAGGGTGAGTGAGTATCAGGGAACGGCTGCTCTCCCTGCTGATTAATGCTGGCTATTTGATCAGAAAGGGAGGCTTGAAGTGATTTGCTGGGTGAGTTAAACATTTTTTTTTTTTTTTTTTAATCAAATATGTGTTGATCTTCTAGTGTAAAGTCTATAGACTTTTTTTTAAGGTTAGCTGTTTATGTTTATATGGATTACAATTAAATGCTAAAAACAAAGGAACATTCGAGTTGGCTTTTTGTAATTCCATGGATTTGACTCGCGTTGGTATTTGTGGTGGTCAGAGACGGTGTCGTGCCTATGATGCGTCACGCTGTTCTGTAGATAAGTGTGGGCGGCTTGGAGAGGATTTCATGCTCTGGCATAAGTATGCAGGATGTTACTGAGACAGAGCCAATGCATGGATGGATTGACAGAGGAACAGTGAGAGACGCTCAGGTGAAGGAGGGGATGAAAAAGCTGGGGTGCATGCTTACCTTATTGTCTTTAATAATGCAGGTTTACCTATTGTTGCCTTGAAAAGGTTCATTGCTTTACTCTGATCCAGGTTGTTCTTTCTTTCTTGTTTTTGTAATTTTGGTTATAAGGAGATGCGAAGATGACTAATACAGGTTGCTTTAATTCTTTGGTAACAATCCTGGTTGTCCTCGAGGATTTTCACTGGCAGGCTGCAATTGTGCCATTTTTTTGCTAATTAGAAATGATGTGTTTTAAATATTTTGAATTCTATTTTTAATTAATGGTCATTTTTATGATGCTTCAAGTACATTTATATACAATTAAAGAACAAAAAGCAATCATACAAAAATCAACTGGATTCATTTATGTATTTATTTGTATTAGGAATAATAATAATTTAAAAGAATATGATAGGATCCTCTGAATTGGAACTGGGCCTCAGTCTCTCCACCCTGAGGTGTGGGCAGGAAGCTACTGTGTAGCACAGAGAGACCACTGAGTCCACCATCTGCCCATAGCTGCAAGTCAGTATACAGCAGATAAATAACATTCCTAGCACACATGGCAAACCTCACTTGAAAGAATATGAGACTTGCCAATGTACAATATTATTTTGGTGACTAAACAGTCGCTCAGATTCTATAAGGCAACGTGAGAACAAAGTCTAAGATCAACCTGAGCATTTGCCCAACTGGTCTCACTCGACTGTTCTAAATGTCTGAAGGAATTTAAAAAGGTTATGATACAGTATATGAGAGGATGTAACTGAATAAACATTCAATAAATGGTTTCTAGTAACTGGGAAGTTGCATAGATCTCTAAATGGTCATTTCGGAGCTTACACAGTTACAACACAATGGGTTTTCATGATCAGGATCAACCCTTATGAAACAGGGCAAAAGCTGCATCTTTAACTAGACTGGTTTTGGATTGGGCTTAACTGGTTTTTAAAATATTTACACTTGTTTTGTAACCAAAATCTAGTAATCTAGCCCAATTAACCATCATTTGACAAGACTTTGCTTACCGATTATGCGCAAATTTACAAAAGGCCCACTCTCAAACACAAGGGAGTAGTCGTTTTAGGACCATCTGGTCCTTGGGTAATTTTAGTGGGCACCTGTGCTGGCGTATGGGATGTGCGTCATGGGCAAACCATAAGGCAAGCTGTGTGTTGGCCTGTTCTTGGAAAAAATCCTCTATAACTTAAATGTCACTTCATTTTTTTTTCTTTTTTAAAAGCAAATTCCAGAAGTGAATTTGCAAAGATAAAAGCAAATAAAAGAACAGGAGATAAAAGAAATGAATAATTGACTACACACTGTTTATCAAATAGCAGCCACCATCACCTGTGTCCTTTAGCTCTAGGGTCTCTCTCTCTCTATCTCTCTGGATGATATGATATTACTGTATGATTTGCTTAACAAGGTCACATAGCTTCTTTGTTGAACTAACAGTTGTGTAATGGAGTGTGTTTCAGTGTGTGTAGGAACAACTTTTCCCTGTGTGTGGGGTGCTGTGGCTTGTTGTCATGAACTTTACACAGTCTGCATTGTTGCGCTTCCATCTCTGACTGCCTTTCTTCCATCATTCCTACATGAAACTACTGCATAGCTGTTCACTTGGAACAAGCGAATGCATGGAATGCGCTAACCGCACCATGAAGTTCTACACAAGTCATTCATAATTCAAAAAAATTTAGATACCATTCCAAAGGGCACTCAACCTACATATATATATATATATATACCAAACCCATTATACTGTATAACTTATACAGTCAGGCTCGATTCCCGTCTCTGTGTGCATGGAGTTTGCATGTTCTCCCCGTGCTTGGTGGGTTTCCTCCGGGTACTCCGGTTTCCTCCCACAGTCCAAAGATATGCAGGTTAGGCTAATTGGCGTTCCCAAATTGCCCGTAGTGTGTGATTGGGTGTGTGAGTGTGTGTATGTGTGTGTGCCCTGCGATGGATTGGCACCCTGTCCAGGGTGTACCCCGCCTAGTGCCCGAAGTCTCCTGGGATAGGCTCCAGGTCTCCCGCGACCCTGAACACAGGATTAAGCGGTATAGAAAATGAATGAATGAATGAACTTATACAGTATAAGCAAAGCAAAACAGTGCAAAAAAAAAAAAAAAAACATCTGGAAATGCTGGAATTTTTAACTATTTTGGTTTGAATAAACCATTTTTAAAGATGAAGCTAATGCGAATTCAAAACATTAGTATTGAATATTAACAACGTTTCTAGCCAAAACTATATTTCTCCTCATTTTTCTACTTATTTTTTATGGCATTTGCTCTAATTTTAAATGAGATCATTGAAGTTATAAGACATTATAAGCCACAGCTACAGTATAATCCCCGCAGGTCGTAGAGAGGGCATTGATGGAAAAGTAGATTGATGGATGCCAAACAAGAGGAATGTTTGGTGTGGGTTTTTGTGCATGGAGAGAAATGTCTGAATATTCAAGACTGCCCACTGCAAGCATTCACACATATCCATAACTAATGCATCCTTTATCATGCCTTTTCCTTGACCATGTCTTTGTCTTTCACAGATCTTCAAAAGAAGCAAAGGAGTGGAGCTTTTACAGAAATAGAGCAGGACGAATTGAGCTTTAGCCTTCAGAAGGCCAGAGCAGAGCAGAGAGCTGGAGCTGGTATGAGGCAAGTGCTTTGGCCATGTTGTGAAAGTCTTGTTTGTCTGCTTTGAATGGTCTGCTTGTTTTGCTTGGGCAAATGCTTTAGTGTTAGAGCAGCACTGATGTATACTCCTAGTCTCCGTCAACTGGTGCTTAGGTCTTTCTGAGATGTGATGGACTGGACGATTCATTGCTTCACTCAGTAAGTCTACAGTGGTTATGAACATTGCCAAAGTTATTTAGCAGATACAATTTGGAGAAAAAGATTATGGATGAGTTTGTGCTACAAATTTGGCTTAGTACTGTACATATCCATCAGAAATGTTGTGTGGACATTAAGTACATCTGGTTTCATATCATCTCATGCTTCGTGTTATATGTGATAAAGTTCTTTTCTTTTTTCGATATAGTAAGCGGTTAGTTGTCAACGCATTGATTACACACCTCCATGATCATTTCTTTCTTAGGAAAATAAATGAACAGAAGTTTTATGTTTTTGTCAGTGAGTCAAGCTTATGAGCTTGAGCTGTCTGGGGAATTTTCAAACATGTCCATCACAGAGATTTCCTAAACAATCCATTCCAAATCTCCCCATCTGTGGTACCCGTCTGTTCACAAGGACGCTTTTTTCCTTTTGAGTTTGTGTGCGAGTTTGTTTGTGAGGCAGAAAAAAGAAAGGCAAAATTGAAATGTGTGTGTGTGTGTGTGTGTGTGTGTGTGTGTGTGTGCACGTTCGTGCATGTGTGGCCTTAACTAGAGGGCACACACTGACAGCACACCAGTACAGCCTGTAAATAAACTGAAGCAGTTGGTGATGCCGTTACACTCTGGCTAACGATTTCTGAATGATGTGTCATCACCAAACACGAAGACGCAAAATCTGACATCACACTAAGCCATTCTGTTCTCCCACACACTGCAGCTCTGTAGACATCAGGTGCTGAGTGTCTGATGTATGGATTTACATGTGTTAGGGTCTGTGTTTGAACAAAAAAATGTTTGTTGCTCATGAAGAAGGCTAATGTCATGGCTGATCGTTCTGTTCATTCTTGCGTAATATTTGTTGTGTTTAGAGAAGTTAGAAAGTCAGATGAAACAAGAATGTGATATCATAGAGATAGCAGTCGCCTGCATTTCACGCAATTCAGAGTGGCTCTTTTTTAAGCGACTTAACATGATGTATCTTTTAATCAAAGCCTTAGTCATTGTGAGCCAGTTGCTAGGCTTATTATAACACATCACAAGGTAACATTTGGCAAAATACAACACTGATGGTTTTATCATATTTATGTTTATTCACAGTATTCTATGTTGTGTCATTTCTACATTTAAGGTGTTTAATGATAAAACATTTGTTGTGAAATGTGTTAAGGTTAATGTTCCTGAGTTGAACCGACACTATGAAGTCCTTGGAACTGCTGCTGCCTTTACTGCTACTAGTACGAGGTAACGGCCTCAAGTCTGTTGCCTTAAGCGTCAATTTGGGACTGAAAATTACAATATTTCTTTACCTAACTTGAATTGTTTTATTGTAATTTTTTCCCCTTTTTGAACAGATATTCATGCCCAATGGAATGTTTGGATGCCCAGGGACATCTCAGCCATGACTAACTCCTGTGTGGTAATCCCATGCACATTCATATACCCCTCAGCGGTCAGACCATACAGGGGCACCCATGGAATCTGGTATTTTGGCCAGCCCTATCCACAACTCTACCCTCCAGTGGTTTTCAAGTCTCGCACAGACATTGTGCATGAAAGTTACAAAGGGCGCACCAAGCTCCTGGGTGACCTGTCTCAGAAGAACTGCACGCTACAAATAAGCAACCTTGGAGGGGAGCATGCAGGGAGGTACTACTTCCGAGCTGATCTAGGAGGAGCAAACATCTATACCTACCCAGATTTCACTGAGCTCAAGGTGTTGGGTAAGAAAACTATAATGCTATTACTGTATATGGAAGGCTATTAATTTTCCACATATGTAAATATTTTTGATATTATTGAGAAATATGTTTGGACTTCTGGCCTGTTAAGATCTGGTCTGTGTTAATAAAACTTGAATGTAAGCTTGTTATATCCTGGTTTCCTTTTAGATCAGCCCAACATTGATGTCCCAGAAGAAATCATCAGTGACAGCAGCTTGGAGTTGACTTGCTATGCTCCAGACAACTGTCCTGACATGACTCCTGAGATCCACTGGATGTACACAGACTATCTTCCTGATCCTCATTTTGCATCAGAATATGTGGAGGAAAGCAACACAGCAGTGATGTCCAGCACACTTACTTTCACACCCAAAGCTATGCATAATGGTCAACTGGTTGGCTGCAGAGTCCATTACCCCAACACCACTTTCGTGTATGAGCGTCTTATTGCCCTGGACGTTAAATGTGAGCACATAAACCATTAACTTACTTACAACCCATGCTTTTGAAGGAAACCAGTATTTGCACACCATTACCTTGTTACCAGTGAGAGATTTCAGTGGAAGATTTCTTGCAATCGCAGATGATCTCATATGGCATATCTTTTTATTTATTAAACACAGCAATTTTAGTGAGCTTTGTGGCTGGATTTAAGCCCAACTTTGAATATTTGAGTTTAAAATAATTTCACTCATTTCGTTAAACTGGAGGCAATAATTACTGCGGAATGCAGATGTGTTGAGTAAAATGCTAAAATATATGTTATTGTTGCCAAATTATATATATTCCATACTTTCTTTCTGTAGATGCCCCACGCAAAGTTTGGGTAAACGTCTCCAGGGAGATAATGGAGGGAAGCTCTGTGGTACTTCACTGTGATGTGGACAGTAATCCTATGCCACGCATTACATGGTTGTTTGGAGATGACGAACTGATGACAGAAACTGGCTCAAACGCTTCCCTTCTCCTGGAGTCAGTAACCGCAGAGCAGGAGGGTTTATACACCTGTGTAGGTGATAATGGCTATGGAACAATGAACACGTCTATGTACTTGGCAGTCAAATGTGAGTCTATATGGACCATTTGTTGAATAACATTTTTTTTTATATCCTACTTAATTTCTTCGTTTACCTATAGCTCACTTTAAGCACTGCACTTTGTTTGATGGGTTGTCCTATAGATGCCCCAAGAGAGCCATGGGTCAATGAGTCCGTGGTGGTGATGGAGGATTCCTCTCTGGCTCTCCACTGCAACACTCAGGGCAATCCTGTTCCTACAATTACTTGGTTGAAGGATGGAGAGTTGGTGGGAACCATAAAAGCTGGAGAACAGTCCATACTCGAGCTTACGGATATCAAACCAGAGACTGATGGCACATACCGCTGCCTGGCTGAGAATGAACATGGCCGGGCCAGCAGCTCTCTAAACATCACTGTAGAGTGTGAGTTACAGTAACTAAAAATCGATCATATTTCTGAATGTGAAGGAAAATAAATTTGAACCAGAGACAATTTCTGGAGAAACTGTGAAGTAGAGGTGCAATGGTGCATTGCTTTTCCTGTACAAAACGGTCAAAACAGTTTATTCTAAGCCCACATGGTTCCCAAGATATAAGATATACGTCCAGTGAGTGAGTGTGTGTGTTTGTGTGTGTACTCCAAAAATGTATTCACAGATGTGATTTAAATACTCCTCTTTCTAAATGATTTCAGCAATCATCTAATTTTTTTATTTTTTATTTTGTGAGCGTCTCTACACTTTAAGTTCCAAAGTATTTTTATAGGAAGGTTTGGGACAGATTTTGAACTTCGTGATTTTTTTCTGGATGTACATGATTTAACAATACAATGCAGTTTGACGTGATATTCCTCGTTTCCTGATCGGAAAGAAAAAAAAAATGAGTGAGCTATGGTCATGGATATCAAAGGGGGTCGGCAGGTCTCAAACAAATCTTTATAACTGTAAAACTGTGAATTTTTCTATAATGCTCAGAAAACCCAACTGAATGTCTCAATATAAGATTTGTAGGGGAGCATGCAAAATTGAGGGAGGGAACGCTTCCTTAGAAAAGTATTAGCAATCTTGTCCCAGGGTAGGAGAGATTGGGCCATTTCATGGCACCTGTAGTAACCAGGATTATAGACAATTAAGCAACATATTAAGCATAAAAATATTTACAATTTCTGATTTCAGTAAGAACTTATGAACAAATGATCTGACATTCTCATCCCTTGTTTCTGTTCCCACAGTTGCTCCTATTCTCCATGATGATTCCAAGTGCACCATAGTGCGAGAAGGTGTTCAATGTGTCTGCATAGCTACTGGCAATCCTGAACCATCCATAGCGTTCCACCTTCCTGACCACAATATCACCGTTAATGAGACAAATGGCCGTTACAACTTCTACACACATACCGATGGTTATACATCAACTGGCATGATTAAACTGAGGGAGAAGGGTGACCGGGAGAACAACGAAGACATAGCTGTTCATGTACACTGCAGCATCTCTAACGTTTATGGCTCTAATTCGATCCGGCTAGAACTGCAGCAAGAGAGTGAGTTGATGTTGTCATAGAATATAAAAAATTTATTGATCTGAAATTTTCTTATGTGAAATGCAGTTCGGTCATATAATTACATAGTCGGTTTAAGGAAAAAAAAAAAATCAGGAGTTTTCTTAATTAGGATCTGATGAAGTTCATCCTGAAGAAGATCTGAAGTCCACTTCATATTACATATGATCAAATAAATTGAATGTGCCAGTGAACAATGACATATTTGCTATGTTACTTTTAAAAACATGATGATGATGTGATGATGATGATGATGATGATGATGATCCTGACAGTTGATTGCAACCATTTTTGTTAATATAACATATAATAAACTTCAAACAAAGCATTTATATCATATTTCAGAAAAATACCTGATGGCTGTAATAGTGGGAACCATCGGAGGAGTGGCAGTTATTGCTTTTATCATTGCAGCTGTAAGATATGTGGGACAAAACAACAAAAAGTAAGTAATTTACCATATCCATTGCACAGATCTGGGGAAAGGGGCAAAGCAAGGAAACACCAAAGCCTAGTCATCCATTCTCAAATGTGTTTCTTTTTGATCTTGCTATATACATGACCCATGAAACAATTTGATCAAATGGTAAGATGGTACATGCAACAAGTTGGCAAAGAAAATGACAGTGTTGGCCATGATGTGGACTCCAGATGACAGACTAACATGACTTTGATTTGCCTTCCATTGCTTTCTAGCCTCAATTACTAAGCTACTGTAAACAAAGCAAAGGCACTTAACCTCAAGTGCTTCAGCAAATATACAACCACTATTAAGTTCCTGACAACAGACAGTTCCACCATTTTTGATATTGAAACCAAAAGCAAAAGTGCCTCTTGGTTATGGAGGCAAAAGTGATCTGCCTTTCTCAAAATGGATGCCCAGGCTTACTGTGTTGCCCTGAGCTAGTCATTAGCGTCATTCCGTGTGAGACAGAGTCTGATCCTCTGACTCCAACCTCCAGAGAGAATGGCAACCCTGGGCAGGACGTGGGCTCTAGAGTGGAGAATCCCTCCATGTACTACAGCGCAGTCAAGAAGGACAAACAAAGTCTCAGGAAAAAAGTGGTGAGATATTATGACGATGAATTATGAATATAATACTATTTTTACATGTGCCGTTGTTCATAGTGGTGTTTTGCTGATATCTTGGGGTTGTTAAAATGCGTTGAAATGATACCTAAAACCCAGGGTTTTAATTCTGTACAATCTATGCGTAAAAAAGTTTAAGTTGACTATTTTGGACTATAAAATATAAATATGAATAGAATTTAATACAATGTTAGTGTCCTCACTAAAATGTCAAAGGTGGTTTTCTTCATACTCTCACTGGATGTCTTGGTTATGTTCACATTGCACAATCCTGTTTGCTTAGATTTGATCTGTTTCTCTTGACATTTGTAAGTTCAAATGACCCATATGCGCCCTTAATGTGATTCTATCTGTCCTCAAAAAGACCCTGAATGGACGTACCGTATCAGTATCCGTTTTTCATCATACACAATTGAACAACAAATTATCAACATGTACCGCATGTGACATATTGTGTCATAAAATACAGTATGCGACAATTGAATGCACTAGAATGTACTAGTAGTCCAAGCTTGGATATGGATCCTTTTTGACCTAAGAAATGTCAAATATCCAATGGAGAAAAATGCGGTATTATCACTTAAAATGCACTTGAATTGTTCAAAAAAGGGACATTGAGCAGCATTGACCTCTGTGTTGCTTTTGTTTTGCCATTTTTAACTTTTAGCATTTTAGCTACATATGTCTGTGACCATGCTTTGACATTTTTGCATAATTTTTTAAAAACATTCTTCAAGCTCAGTAGCCAGCTTTGTGTTTTGCTTGAATTTCATGATTTTTCCAAATATCAAGTCAATCGCGTTCCTTCATAAACACTACTGTTGTCATTGTTGATTGTTTTGCCAGACGCTGAGTGATGATAAAATTGATATGCGCGATAAGGTGAATTTGGTGAATTACGATCTGACCATTCTCATTCAGAGATATCTAGAAGTATGAAAATTGCTCAGCTCTAATTTTAAATCATCATATTTTTATTTATGTATAGTCCTGAAAAAAAAAATCAGATCTGAGTCATATCATGGCAGAGTACATGGATTAGCGACACTTCAACCTAGGAATGTGAAAGTAGCCTTCTACAGTACTTTTCCGTTATAAAGGCAAAAAAAAAAATCGTAAAAGGGTTTTATTTGTCTACAAATTAACTGTTTCCCAGCATTAAATGGTGGAGTTGTACTAGAACTCTAGACGTGGTTATTTGCTTGCCTGATGGTCAAGTGTGGCCTTTGCTTTGAAGCATTTCCTGACTATTCTTTCCTTCTTCATTGCTTGTCTGCGTTCTCTGTCTCTTTTGTCTTTCCCCTAACTTAACAGCTTAAGACTGAGCTGCTGGGCTCTAAGTTTAATTCCATCCTAGAAGAGAGCACGGTAAGGCTAACAAATCAACAGCTGCAGTACAAGTAAACAACCGTCATACAAGTAGAATATGTTTTATTAAAACTTTTTTTTTCCCTCATTCCAGTTGTAATCTATTATATCTGCATTAGATTGGTTCTTGTCTAACACAATAACATTGCTTGGCTCCTTTGGCTTTGCTACATTTAACCTCACAACATTCTTTTGATTGCCAACATGTCATTCATTTATCAGGATATACTGTAGAGGAGGGGGAAATGATCAGTCCATACAGTAGTTGACTCTGAGGGCAGTAATGACTTGCTCTATCTTTGCAGGGAGAAGACAGCGATTACCAGCATGTTGGCTCGACTGCAGGCATGGAGAGGCAAGAGCTGAATTTTCTCGGGCGACAGCGTGAGGGAAGATTGGGGAGGGGGGATGACACCACTGACTACACAGAGATCAAAGCCAAATGAATCGCGATCCTTCCCTGAAGCCTCGACCGAAAGGGATACAGTGGCCTCTAGCTTCCAATAAATTCCTTTCCACAAATTCAGTCTGTACCCGTCAGCATACCCAAAATGTACCAACACTATTATTATTTTACCTAGGTCTGTGATTATTTCATTTTCTCAGATGTTTCAAGAAAGGAAGATTGCCCCCATGTATAACCATATTTAATACCCCGCAATCTCATTGTTACATTTGGAAGTAATGCAATGTCAAAAGATACTTGCTGAAGGTGTCCGAAATCATTTACAGAAATACATTAATGTTAAATACTTGTTGAAGAAGAATGGGTTGTGGTTGTATCCCAGATTTCTTTCACTAGTCGTCACACACTGTGTCCACAGCAAGTCGAAGCGTCAGGGAACGAGACATGCAGCATGTCTCGAAGTTCTAGCACTATCTCCAGTAGAATGTTTTCCCAAATCTAGAGGGTCTCTCAGCCACTTTTTAAGTGTACCATGGTAAGTGATCAGTGAAGTATGCATTCTGTTTTTCTAATGACATGCCCAAAAGTGATTGTTAAAGTGTTTTGAGTTTGTGTGACCCCACAAAGTAAGCATGAGGATAATGTTTACCCAATGGATTTTTTTTTTTTTTTTTAAGTGGGATAAACAAATGGCTGGCTAAATACTTTTTCATTTTTCTGTACATGATGATGATTATGTTTAGACCAAATAGATACATCTGTAGTCCATCTTTCCCGTCAAAAGTTACATACAAACTTAAGAGGTGATTAGTGGATTTCTTTGCTTTTGAAAAGGAAAATTGGTCTAAGTTTCTTAAAGAGGAAACATTTTAGTGCTATTGCAATGTGAAGTACTGATTTTAAGAGGAAATAGTGTCAGGGGTCAATAACATTGCTTTTCTACTCATTTAAGACACATGGCAAAAAGAATGGTCGGTCACACCCCACTTTCTTGAGGTCTATTTCCTGCCAACACATACTGTGCCTGGTTTTGTTTTAACTAAGCTCCAGTCTATTTTTATTTTTATTTATTTTTTTTTTTTTTACAATCTCTCCACTCTAAGGGTAAAGTCAGAATATCAACCAACCAAATTAAGATATCAGAATGCAATTCAACACAGCCGAATACATATTCAAAGGAAAGAGGATGTCACGTCAGATCTGTTTAAATGAATACACTAAAGTGTCATATTGAAAACTATCACTTTACCCAGGAGGGCTTTATTGAAATGTATTATTTATTAATTTTGAAACATCCTCCATTCAGGTTATATGAAATTCATCGATATGTACAATGTATGTACATATATCAAATCCTAATGCATACGACTCAAGTTTTACTAAATCCTTAACACATAAAATCAATTAACTTACATTTGTAAAGAATTCATGAAAGGCACCAATATAAAGGGATATCATTTATGTAAATACAGTATACATCTGTTCTCTGTTGTGAACCCTTTAAAACCCAGTACAAGATATATTTATTTGGGATTTGCAGCACAGAAATATAAAACAGGCAATTAATACCAGATCTATTTCTATAAAAAAATACATCTATGTAGGAGAGCATTTTGGTAGTCCAGTCTAATCATTGACTTTATGTATTGTAAAGAGTATTTGTAAGCATTTGACTGTGTGATGATGATAACGTTGGCTTTTTTTTTTCTTTCTTATTTATGTAATAATTTGGACAGGGACTTTGAAACCCTTGGACAAAACAACAATGTTCAAAGCTAATCATGCATTTGTTTGATTTATTTATTCTTTTGTTAAAAAACTTTCACCTTCAATGCCATCTTTAAACAAACAAATAAAGTACAAAAGATGGGAACGAATCACCTATTGTCATTTGTTTAAATTATATATTACTTAAAATTTTAAAATGCTATGTAAAATCTACTACTAGATAAGTATATACTGTATATTGGGAAATTAATATTTATATTAAAACATATACCAAAAAGGTGGGAAAAAGTACAAAGTATACTGTGCACAGAAGCTTACTTCATGTATTAACTTTTGTTTTACATCATCATCCACTGGCTCTGAGGCAGAAAAGGGGGTTTAATATGATCAAAGTTTACCAGTGTTTTTGTTCATTTTCTATACCGCTTAATCCTGTGTTCAGGGTCGCGGGGGCCTGGAGCCTATCCCAGGAGACTTCGGGCACTAGGCGGGGTACACCCTGGACAGGGTGCCAATCCATTGCAGGGTACACACACATACACACCACAGGCAATTTGGGAACGCCAATTAGCCTAACCTGCATATCTTTGGACTGTGGGAGGAAACCGGAGTACCCGGAGGAAACCCACCAAGCACGGGGAGAACATGCAAACTCCATGCACACAGCGACGGGAATCGAGCCTGGCCGGGGAATCGAACCCGGACCCTGGAGGTGCAATGCGACAGTGCTAACCACTACACCACCGCGCCGCCCCAGTTTTTTTGTTCCCTTTTTAATTATACTAAAATAAAATAAAAAATCCAACATTACTGTAACATTTTCATAATATAAATTGAAAGACTAGTTTTTAGAATTTTAATTCTGACTCCAGGGGCCTGAATATAAGTATATTATTTATAGAGTATTATTATATAGAGTATACAGTATTTGGCCCTGCTCCCTGGAGGATAGTGTCTCCAACGATGTTACAGGCTTGCTGCATAACACATTGTGGCTTCATGTGTGATAGAGGAAGCATGTGCTACAGTAGACTTCAGCTTCTGTACCTCACAACTAGTGCACAATGGAAGAGACCTTGTGATTCCATTGCAGTCACCTTCCATACACACTGCTGGATTTGTGTATCAAAGAGAATTTTAGTGTAACCCACAAATTACCATTAATTATAAATGATCTGTCAGCTAAATTTCTGCGTACACAAAAGTTATAAGGTATATAACTTTACTTTTATATAAGTAAAAGACTCATTTAAAGTATAACTAAAGGCAAAGTAAATCAGAAAATGACACAGCAAAGTAAAAATAAATAAAAAAAGGTAGTTTTGGTATGAGTTCAGGGCAAATGTCAGTTTCACATGAGTTTCTGAACTTGTGGTTATAAGATGTGCAGTGAAATGTTTAGTAACATCTAAAGGTGGAAGTGCTTTTTAAAGTCTGAGGAAGGATGTGAAAGCAGTTAGAACAGTTTTCAACAGCACACAAGCTCTATATACACTTAAACTGAAAGAAGTCCTGGGGAAAGGAGGACGTGACAGAAGGAGGTGCGTTGAAATAAAAAAATATATAATAACCATAATAATAAATACTACTTTTGACTACTTTTCTAAAAGAACTAATGCAAATAATATCAAAGCTCTATATTAGGCTAATATCAGTCAGGAAGTTTACATAATCGTTTGTTAATATACTAATTAAGTAAAAGATTTCTTGTTTCCTAATGAATTATACAATAGAGAGAAAGGCATGTATATGAACACATTGTTAATTATTTGCAGATCTGGTTTGGGTCTGAGTGAATGCTGAGAGATGAATATAATCGTTTTGGTTTCGCTCCTAACGTTTACAATAGAGACCGAAGGTAGGTGCTGCTGTCTATCATAGCATGTGCACTTTTATACACACTGTACAAGTCAGTAGGGATATTTATTATTATTTTTTTTTTTAAGTGATAAGGTCATTTTTGTTTATGCAAATTCCCTTCTTTTATGCAGTAACACACATTTATTCTTTTTTAGGAGGAAATAAAACAAAAGCTGAAACCCCTGTGGCGGTAACCTCAAATAATGGCTCAGCTCCAGGTATCACTTTTGGTTACAGTACATCAGGCAAATAAACTTTCATTGCTTTCTACTGTATAGCAACAAAACGCTTCCTGTATAATTAGACCAGTTCTAAGATCAGTGCTATTGAGCAGAACATGTGCTTGAGTTAATTTGCAGTGTACTTTTAAGTACATTTTATTGTACTAGTCAGTCTGTAGTATTTGTTCCATGTACACGTTTTTGTGTTAAAGCTAAAATTCTGGTCTGCTGTCTCAAACACAAATTTACACTATGGTGTATTTCAAAAACAAAAGAAATGACCTTACCAGTACTTTTAGAAGATAATTAAATTGTCTGCAAATCACTGTAGCATAAGAGCAATAAACTCTTTGGAACTTGACTCTATTGGAGAATACAAGACTCCACTTCACCCATCATCTACAGTATGATCGTCCTAATGTAAATATCAACATAAATCTTGTTAAATGTTGGTAAAACAGCAGTAGTTTTGATGATATTTTAGTTTAGATACTTCTTAAATAATATTACTTAGAAAGTTTTTTTTTCAGCTTCTAGCATGCCTGGTTTATCCAATCGGCTTATTAATGCTCGTTTCTGAATTGAAGTAGGGCTAGACCCACTGTTCTATGTATTACTGTCGAAGCATCTTACAGTATGTGATACATACAAAGGTTCAGAAAAAATATAAATTTGAACATTAAAAATTTTCAGTCATCTTTTAAAGCAGTAGGTTTTCATTTTTTCACTGCGAGAAGTTCCTGCCTAGTTTCTAGTTAACCACAATTTTCAATTTGATAAGTGAACATGCTTACATTGCGGTATGTCTCTCAGTTATGTGCACAGTGTATTATAAATAAAAATAACCAATCAAATTACAGACAGTCCGTCCTCTTTAAAAGGGATGTCTTCTACCTCCACTGAGAGTCTTAGCACAGCCAGCACCTTAAAACCAAGTAAGTTGCACATTTCTTTCTGAATGCAAATAAGTTTTTTTTGTAACTCTTTGACAGATACTGTATTTATTATTGTCTTTCTGAATTTTCTTGTCAAATATAATACAATTGGCAGTTAATGTAATTGCTTCAATATTTTTCAGTAAGTTAAGGAATAGTGTACTAATTATTTCTCATACCACAGTGCTGTCGAATTCTCAGACTGAATTTGTTACTGTAATTTTCTGCAACAGCAAGTCTGACATAATATCAACAGCAAGGCAAATTACAGGTTTATATTTATCTAACAATTTCTACGATGCTTATGAGTTGTTAATTTTTTATACATTTAATATAACAAGGCACACATGTACATCAAGAAACAAAGACTTTTTGATAATTAAAAATCTATTACCGTAAATGCTATAACATCTAGATATTAATATAGTCTAATGTAGTATAATAAAGATCTTAAATTCCTCATCTATTGATTTCAAACACAAATATCTTATGTATATTGCAAAAACAAAAGAATTTATCTTACCAGTACTTTCAGAGCAGACTGTAATTGTCTGGAAATCATTGTCGCTTAAGAGGAATAAACCCTTTTGGAACTTGCCACTATTGGAGAATACAAGACTCCAATCCCCATCATATTTTATTGTCCTATGACCTAATTTTCAACATACATTTCTTTACATGTAAAAAACAAACAAAAAAAAAACACCCAGCAATAATTCTGATACCATGTTAGATTCATTTTAGTTAAAAATTCTAGAACAGTGGTTCTCAACCCTGGTCCTGGAGGAACCAGGCGCACTACTCATTTAAATGTTTTTTTTTTTTTTGACAGAACTTCTCAGTTGAAAAGTAGGGATTTAGAGAGATTATAATTTTTTTACATTTTAAATTATTAGTTTCTCTTTATTTTAAAGCAGTAGTTGTTCAATTCAGAGCTTTGTTTTTTAGAGAGCAGAGGGTCTATGAAAGGTTCCTGTCTGTTTTTTACTTAACCATGATAAATAAACCTAATGTTTAGGTCAGTTACTTGAACAGTATGTTACATATTAAAACAAGAACCTCACTAAACTAACCAATACTATTACAGATAGTTTGGTCACTGGAACCTTTACCATCAATTCCTCCTCTGAGATGAATGCAAACTTTTTATATAACACCAGTACAGGAACTGCACAATCAAGTAAGTTTCACATTTTTTATCTGAATGCAAATAAGTAAGTTGTATGTATTTACTATTTTCTTTTGACTTTTTATTCAAATATAACACAAATGACAGTTAAGGTGCTTCATTATTTTTCAACGAGTTAAAGAAAAGAGTATAATTTTTTTTTTTTTATCACAGTGCTCCATATTTTCCTTTTCAATACTAAAATACAAAAGATTGAGCTTGTCCAGGAGTGAGGTAAAACTGGTTGAGGTGTTTTTAAAACCATGGCAGAACAGATCTTAGGTTAATATCGACAGAACTTATAAAGGCTCTGTCAGGTTGCAGTGTCTGCAGATTGTTAAAAGCAGCACTGAGTTCTTTTATGGCTATGCTAATCTTAGCATTCAGGGCACATACACTGTTAATGCAACAATGCATATGAATTTGCGTTGTACATAAAAGTGCCTTTAATTAATAATTAGGAATTTAAGATCAGCAGAGCAGTGAGAGAAAGCATTGATGGAGAAAAACACTTGGAAGGTTACTAAGGTCTTGTTCAGACTGCAGGCAAATTCGATTTGTTTCACAAATCTGATCTTTAGGACTGACTGTCTACATTGTTCCCTTTCTCTCGATGCTGCGTGAGAACGCTATGGGAACCATTTTGTTGTGAAGTATGTGTGCAAACACGCCAAATATTTTGGCTATATATAACCTCGGTCAGGCGACGTCATCTGATTAGACGCAGCTGCAGGTTATAAATACCAGTGAGCCGGCGACAAACCTCAGATCATTTTGTCTTTACCGACATTGTGAATACGTGTGTGCAGCAAGCAAAATTAAAAACAGAGAGAAAAATAACCCTTAAACTCACCAGATAGAATGGCCGAGTTCAGAGTTATATGCCCGTGCGATAGCTTTCTTTCCGAAGGCGATACGCACATCCTCTCAAGATGGTTCTTCTTATGGCCATTACCTGTCTCAAGAGGATCGGAGACCTGCGTGCCTTATCAGTCTCCCCATCTTGCCTTGACTTTGCCCCTGGGCTAGTCAAGGCCATTCTGCATCCTCACCCAAACTCTCTACCGAAAGTTCCTTTCTCAACCATGCACCCTGTCATCCTGGAAGCCTTCTGTCCTCCGCCTTTTGTAGATTCGGAGCAGGAGAAACTTCACCTACTGTGCCCAGTATGTGCTCTTCAGGCCTATGTCCACCGCACCAGCCAGTGGCGTAAGTCGGAGCAACTCTTTATATGTTATGGAGGCCGCAACCGGGGGGCGGCCGCTACCACACAAACTTTGTCACACTGGGTGAGAGATGTTATTGCCCTCTCCTATGAGGCGCGTGGGCTCACTTCGCCTCTAGGAGTCAGGGCTCATTCGACCGGAGGGGTCGCCTCATCCATTGCTCTTGCAAGAGGTACTCCCCTGCAACAAGTGTGTGACGCGGCGGGCAGAGGTGGAAAGAGTAATAAAATTTTGTACTCAAGTACAAGTACAGTTACTCCAGTGAAATTTTACTTAAGCAATTGAGTATAGAACCGCTACTGAGTAGATAAATAATACAGTATTTGTTTAAAAATAAATAAATTTTAAGATAATTCCATTTTGTGGGAGTCCCGCGATTAATGTTATTCTCACAGATCCCGCACATACATGAGGACCTACCCGCCCGCACCCGCATTCACCCATCAAATTTTGAGTGCAGGTCTCTAGTTCAGGGTTCTATTTTTTATATGGCAGAAAGAACTAGATCCAATCATTAACTGATGAAATAATGAGGTTTGTATATACAAAAAAAAACACACACACACACACACACACACACACACACACACACACACACACACACAACAGGAGGAGGAGGATCAGATTCAGGGTGGACCAAAATAATAAACAAAATGGTATTTATATTTAGTAGCTAGATTAAAAAGTACAGGTACCGGACTCCCTAAACCAAAAACAGTGAATAAATTCCCTCTTCCCAAAATAAATGGCAGCCACGCCCCTACTACTAGTGAGTGCACAAACATAAAGTGAAATTATCTACAAATATATACAAAGACCAACCAAACCAAAGGGACAAAGCAATAAATTAAGTCAATGGGAGGCAAAAATTCAAAACCGGAATACACAATCTCTTTCCTCTTTCCCGCGTCTCCCTTCGGTTTATATATGGTCGCGCTAGTCGATGACGTCACTCTCAGGGCGGAAGTGACCGTGTGGAAGGTCAGGGAGATGCCGATGTCAGAAAACCTGGAGTGGAGTCTGGAGCGGCGCGCGACCAGGACATGATACACACACGCGAGCGCAAAAGCATAATATTTGTATTATTTTAGCATTTTCATTCATTTATTTTTTACTCAGTAGTGAATATGATTTAAAATGTAGCGAATTACAATACTTCAAACAAAACGTACTTAAGTAAAAGTAAAATTACAGATTTTAAAAACTACTTTAAAAAGTAGAAATACACAAAAAAAACTACTCAATTGCAGTAACCCGGGTAAATGTAATTCGTTACTTTCCACCTCTGGCGGCAGGTTGGTCCTCTCCGCACACATTTGTAAGATTTTATAGTCTGGATGTCCATGCCACTCCAGGCTCACGAGTCCTCGAGTCAGCTTCCCAGACATAGATCTGAGACTTCCTGGCCTTGTGTGCACACGCTACACAACCTGGGGGTCCAGACACTTGTACTGTAGTGCAGCGGCGTTGGTATTCTCGTTTCCATAGCGTTCTCACGCAGCATTGAGAGAAAGCCTTTGAAAGGGAAAGTCTCGAGTTACTTTGCTGTAACCCTGTTCCCTGAAAAGGCGGGAACGAGATGCTGCGTCCTAATGCCGCACTACCACGTGACCGGACATCCGTTCAGACAAATTAATCTGAGGTGTGTCGCCAGCTCACTGGTATTTATAACCTGCAGCTGCATCTAATCAGATGACGCCACCTGACCGAGGTTATATACTGTATAGCCAAAAAAATTGGCGTGTTTGCACACATGCTTCACAACCGGCACTCAAAATGGTTCCCATAGCGTTCTCACGCAGCATCTCGTTCCCGCCTTTTCAGGAAACAGGGTTACAGCAAAGTAACCTGAGACGTTCTTTGAAAGTGATCAGATCGGATTTGACTCTGTTTAGAATGCTGTGTAGCTGAGGTTACTCTTCTTGCTTGTTTTTTAACCATGGATCCATGTCCAAACAATGTGAGTGTGTGGACTTGTAATTCTGTATTGTCTTGCAAGGGATATAACAGACCATTTAATTGAGTGGGTAGAGGATCCAGACTTAAGCAACTCTTTCACAATCTGATTTGAATATAATGTGGCTGAAATCAGATGTGCAATTTTTTTTTACTGTTCAGAATACATGAAAGCAATCTCCAAACTGGATCTGCTAATTGGATTTGGACTGACAGTCTGAACAGTGTCTAAGGCATGGGTACTCAAATAAAAATGTGAAAGGTCCACTTACCAAATTTCTATTCAGTCCGAGTTCTGGAAAAAAGTCCAAAAAAGTTTGACTGGAAAAAAGTCAAACCGAAAATTTTCGAACAATACCCAAAAATGACATGGTAGTCCTTTTAGTGTGAAAAGTGACATCATCAATTGTTTGAACTTGGGCATAAAAGGTGTGAGGACCAGGTGGAGGTACAGATGTAAATGTTCATTGGTGAGGGAGCTGCGATATGTGTTTTTCACCATGCCCATAGTTGAAACGGCAGATTCACAACAGTACGTTGAGGAAAACATTGTGAGAATTTGAAGGGCCATTTTCTGCAGGCCAGGAACACCTAACAATCTTTGTCCAGAAGGTGACCACTTTTGATTGCTAGATTAAGCATATTGGTTTTCTGCTTCCCACGGGGAGCACGAATGTATATTATTCTGTCCACTCACTCTTAAATTCGCTGTTTTCAAAATCAACTTATATCAATGGCCAGCTTTGAGCGGGCCATTAGGATATTAAGGACATATTATAATAAACAGGATGAGTAGCCAACCTCTTATATCTTCCACGAGTCGTTCATTCTTTTGAACAACTCGGGAAACTTGACAATTAGTTTAGAACTGTTCAATACATACAGTAGCCTACAGAGGTTTTGCGATGATTTGCTCATGCGCAGTCAGTAGAAAATGAATGAATCACTCTCGGAGACGACTCGTTCGTCTGAGTCATGTTAAAGATCCGTTCAAAAAGAACGAATCGTTCATGAACGACCCATCAATGCAACCATGGGGGGGGGGCGCAATCCAGTGTCTTCTTGTGCCAGTCCCAAGTCTGGATAAATGCAGAGGGTTGTGTCAGGAAGGGCATCCGACGTAAAAACATTTGGCAAATTAATGATGCGAATCAGAAATATACAGTAATTTCCATACCCGCGGCCCGGGTTAACAACGACCGCCACCGGTGCTGTTGACTTATAGGGTGCCGGTGGAAATTGGGCTAGTGTTGGTCAAAGAAGGAAAGGAGGAAGGCGTGTTTGAAAGCAGAGAGAGAAAAGGAAAGGCAAGAGTTTAGGAGTGAAAGTAGGGACTTTGAATGTTGGGACCATGACAGGGAAGGCAAGTGAGTTGGTTGATATGATGCAGAGAAGGAAGATGGATATCCTGTGTGTCCAGGAGACCAGGTGGAAAGGTAGCAAAGCTAGAAGCTTAGGATCAGGGTTCAAATTGTTTTACCATGGTGTGGATAGGAAAAGAAATGGAGTAGGAGTTATTCTGAAAGAGGAGTTTGTTAGGAATGTTCTAGAGGTGAAGAGAGTATCAGACAGGTTGATGAGTCTGAAGCTGGATATTGAAGGGATAATGTTCAATGTTGTTAGTGGTTATGTCCCACAGGTAGGATGCGAGGTAGAAGAGAAGGAGACATTCTGGAGTGAGTTACTGTAGATGAAGTGATGCAGAGCATCCCCAGAGGTGAGAGAGTGGTGATTGGTGCAGACTTCAATGGACATGTTGGGGAAGGGAACAGAGGCGATGAAAATGTGATGGGCAGGTTTGGTCTTCAGGACAGGAATGTAGAAGGACAGATGGTGGTGGACTATGCGAAGAGGATGGAAATTTCAGTAGTAAATACTTTCTTCCAGAAGAGGCAGAAACATACAGTAGGGTGACATATAAGAGTGGAGGAAGAAGCACTCAGGTGCACTACATCGTGTCGACTGCAAAGTGTTGGTAGGGGAGAGTGTAGCCAGACAACACAGAATGGTGGTGTGTAAAATAACCCTGGTGGTGAGGAAGATGAAGAGGACAAAGGCAGAGCAGAGGACAAAGTGGTGGAAGCTGAGAAAGGAAGAATGTTGTGAAGTCTTTAGGGAGGAGTTGGGACAGGTTATGGGTGGTCAGGAGGTGCTTTCAGTTGACAGGACAACTACAGCCAATGTGATCAGGGAGACAGGTAGGAGGGTACTTGGGGTATCATCAGGTAAGGGAAAAGTGGACAAGGAGACTTGGTGGTTGAACGAGGAAGTCCAGAATTGTATACAGGGAAAGATACTAGCTAAGAAGAAGTGGGACTCTGAAAGGACTGAAGAGAGTAGACAGGAGTACAGGGAGATGCAGCGTAAGGTGAAGGTAGAGGTGGCAAAGGCCAAACAAAGAGCACATGAGGACTTGTATGCTAGGCTGGACAGTAAGGAGGGAGAGGTGGATCTGTACAGGTTGGCGAGGCAGAGAGATAGAGATGGGAAGGATGTGCAGCAGGTTAGAGTGATTAAAGATAGAGATGGACATGTATTGTCAGATGCCAAGAGGGTAATGGGAAGATGGAAGGAGTACTTTGAGGAGTTGATGAATGAGGAAAACGAAAGAGAACAAAGAGTAGAAGAGGTGACTGTTGTGGAGCAGGAAGTAGCAAATATTAGTAAAAGTGAGGTGAGAAGGGTTTTGAAGAGGATGAAGACTGGAAAGGCGGTTGGTCCTGATGAAATACCTGTGGAGGTATGGAAGTGCTTAGGAGAGTTGGCAGTAGAGTTTATGAATTGTTTGTTTAACAAGATCTTGGAGAATGAGAGTATTCCAGAAGAATGGAGGAGAAGTGTATTAGTGCTGATTTTTAAGAACAAGGGAGATGTGCAGAGCTGTGGCAATTACAGAGGCATAAAGCTAATGAGCCATACAGTGAAGCTGTGGGAAAGAGTAGTGGAAGCTAGGTTAAGGGCAGAGGTGAGCATTTGTGAGCAGCAATATGATTTCATGCCTAGAAAGAGTACATCGGATGCAGTATTTGCTTTGAGGATGCTGATGGAGAAAGAAGTACAGAGAAGGTAATAAAGAGTTGCATTGTGTCTTTGTAGATTTAGAGAAAGCGTACGACAGGGTGCCGAGAGAGGAGCTGTGGTGTTGTATGAGGAAGTCTGGAGTGGCAGAGAAGTATGTTAGAGTGGTGCAGGACATGTATGAGAGCTGTAAGACAGTGGTAGTTCAAGGTGGAGGTGGGTCTGCATCAAGGATT
The DNA here is from genome assembly GCA_030522415.1 of Channallabes apus. Lineage (NCBI taxonomy): Eukaryota > Metazoa > Chordata > Actinopteri > Siluriformes > Clariidae > Channallabes > Channallabes apus. The sequence continues at coordinate 27,681,998 of CM060126.1, forward strand.
GGCTCTAAGCCCCTTGTTGTTTGCTCTGGTGATGGACAGGATGACAGATGAGGTTAGACAGGAGTCTCCATGGACTATGATGTTTGCAGATGACATTGTGCTTTGTAGCGAGAGCAGGGAACAGGTGGAAGAAAATTTGGAGAGGTGGAGATATGCTCTGGAAAGCAGAGGAATGAAGGTTCGCCGCAGCAAGACGAAATACATGTGTTTGAATGAGAGGGACACAAGAGGAACAGTGAGGCTACAGGCAGCAGAGGTAAAGAAGGTGCAGGACTTTAAGTACTTAGGATCAACGGTCCAGAGCAATGGAGAGTGTGGAAAGGAGGTGAAGAGGCGTGTACAGGCAGATTGGAATAGGTGGAGAATAGTTTCAGGTGTGTTGTGCGATAAAAGAGTATCTGCGAGAATGAAAGGAAGGGTGTACAGGACAGTGGTGAGACCAGCGATGCTCTACGGCTTAGAGACAGTGGCACTGGAGAAAAGACAGGAGGCAGAGTTGTAGGCAGCAGAGCTGAAGATGTTGAGGTTCTCTTTGGGAGTGACAAGGATGGATAGGATCAAGAATGAGTTCATCAGATGGACAACTCATGTTAGATGTTTTGGAGATAAAGTCAGAGAGGCCAGATTGAGGTAGATTTGGACATGTTCAGAGGAGAGAGTGTGAATATATCGGTAGAAGGATGCTGAGGTTGGAACTGCCAGGCAGGAGGTCTAGAGGAAGACCAAAGAGGAGATTTATGGATGCAGTGAGAGAGGACATGAAGTTAGTTGGTGTGAGAGAAGAGGATGCAGAGGACAGGGTTAGATGGAGGCAGATGATTCGCTGTGGCGACCCCTGAAAGGGAACAGCCGAAAGACGAAGAAGAAGTTCATGAACGACCCATCACTAGACGACTCAAAGATATATCGCGCGGAAACACAGTTGCGCACTTCATTGCGAACTCATTTGGATTATGATTAAATTAGCCTGTTTGTTTTGGCGTTGGTCCAGATTTAACCGTATTTGGGTCCGCCTATTGAGTACCCCGGGTCTAAGGTATTATCTTAAAGGAGACATTCTTTGTTCCTTTAACATTTGCAAAAGTAAATGTAGTATAAGTTATTTATAAAGGGATCACAAATGCAACAAATAATGCTGAATGGTAAAGGATACAAACTACAGTAACAGTGACAAGCCTAAAGTCTAGTTCCATTTGTACTAGAAAAAGGCCATTTCAGAATCACATACTGTATGTTCAGTTGAATGAACGTGGAATTAGCAAAACATTTTGTTTGTTTATATTGATCAAAATGGATCAAACAGGAGGCAGGATGGTCGTGTAGTGTTTAGCACTGTGGCCTCAGACCCTCCAGGGTTGAGGGTTTAGTTCTGTGTGCGTAGATTTGGCATGTTCTCCCTGTCCTTGATGGGTCCGGTTTTCTCCCACTGTAGTGGGTGTGTGATCTCTGTGAAAGATTGGCACCCTGTTGGTGTTCCCTGCCTCGTTCCCTAACTCTCCTGTCATAGGCTTCAGGCCTCCCACGTGACCCTGTTCACTGGATAAACAGTATACACTATGATAAATGGGTCAAACAGGACTTCTCAAATCCTTCCTTAAAATGAAGTTTTATATGTATTGTATATGAGTCTTATGTTCTCTTTTGACTTTTATGTACACTGTGATTTATTATTAGATTTATAACAGTATTCCAGTTCAATAATGTTGAACTCCATGTTTTCAGATTTAGCACTGAGCATCCCAACATTTCAATATGAAACAATATGTTATTTGGTAACGTACTGTAAGCATAATGGTGGGGGAGATTCATGAGCTGGCAGACAGCTACAGTATCATGTTATATTTTTCAGTACTGAAATTTAAGTTAGGATACCAGACAACATGGCTGATGTCACAAATATGGAATAAAGATCAATGTAGTTGCAATAATGTGGGGTTTTATTAAAGATAAATCACAAATCTAAAAGAAAAAAAAAGTTAAAAGTGATAAAAGTAAAAAGACAAATAGGTGATAGCATTAACTCACAATAAGGTTATGTCTATTTAAATAGAGTGATTGTGATGAGGGACAAATGTGTTCAGCCAGAATTTCAGTGAATGTGACCAGGTGAGTGTACAGTACAGTATGTTGGGTGCTGGATGTCTTTGGTGGCCACAATTGTAGTCCATGGTTCTTGATGATTGGAGCTCTGGGTTAGCATTTCTAATTCTTTGACAGCTGAAATGTAATATATGTTGTTGTAGTTCCTTTAAGTGGTTTGTTATGTAAACTGTAACCAGATATGATGATTATGGTAATTCATGCAGCTCCACTGAAATGTGAACACTGGGTAGAATACTAGAGACATGGAACAAATTACTCATGCATGCAGCCATTTAAAACAAACAAACAAACAAACAAACAAACAAACAAACAAACAAACAAACAAACAAACAAACATTTATTTGTTATAACAGCATTTAAAAAGAATATGTAGTTACTTTGTGAAAGTAACAGAAAGTCAACTCACTTTAGACCAGGAATAGACTAGGAAGAGTCTAAAATTTCATTGGCTATTCCAAGAGGTTTTAATGCCTTGCAAATGGCAACATTTAAAGATTGCCTAAAATTGTGTTAAATTTGGGATTATTAGAGAGCATAATATGGTAGTGGGAAGCAAGTGCTACTGTACAAAACTGATCAGAATACAATTCCAAATCTTCATTTCACACACACTCATGTTCAGTAACATTTGCCGGTTGTAGTTTGTAACTTACATTTTTATATATTTGTGTCAATGTGTTTTCATCCCCAGATGATGTCCAATACCTGGACCTCAGGACAATTCTCATATTTATGTTGGGAGTGGTTTTTTCGACAGTTATTGTCTCTGTTGTGTTGTGCGTTGTGAGTGTCTGCATCAGGTAGAGTATGATTTTATTTCGCATTTTGGATTAAAATGTTCAAATGTTATGATCAGATTTTTTTTTGGGGGGGTTAGATGCCATTCGGAAAATATTTCCATTACTGTACATTCTAAATTCAAGCCATGCCATTTTTTTATTATATACTAATGTATTAAAAATGGCTACGTTTAGAGATTCTGCTCTGTATGATTACCTTTTTGGCACTGCTTTTAATAGTAATAATAGTCCTGTATGTACAAAGTTTTACATATGTCTACTGTATATTTGTCTGTGCATGTTGTACTTTTTGTGTTTCTCTGCAGATGCAGAAAAACAGATGCAAACACTGACAAAGAAGGCATTATCTTAGAGGCTGTTAAAAGTGAACATGACCAAGTAAGATCTTATCTTACAGATGACCCTATATTTTATCTTGTGCAAACCACTAAAATGGCTGAGAGCAAACCCGCTTTCTATTTTTTAACAAGAAGGCTAGCAATAAATAAACAAACAAACAAACAAACAAACAAACAAACAAACAAACAAACAAACAAACTATTTTTTAACCAGTTGGTTATAATGGACTTTTTGTGCAACAAAGAACAAGTAGTTGTACTGTAAGTAAAGAGTAAAGATACACATGATGTTGCTATGAAGTATCCGGGGGTAGATATGCTTTTAACCAAGACTGTAGTTTCCTGCAACTTCACCATGACACTCAAGACAGCTTGAATTGCCCTTAGATTTGATGCGTATATGGGGCTATTATATTTAATCCAGAGGACCTTTTGCATTCATAGCATATTATACGTAGTGACTGAGAAGATGCACATAAAATACAATACAGGTATAAAACCTCAGCAAAGTGAATTGCCTTCGTGATTGGTTAAATCAAGATGAAACTAAAGTTTCCTTACTAACTGACTTAAGCTAAAAATTGGTATTCAAAAAGGTATAAGTTACGGAACCATACAGTAAGTTTTGTGTGACTTGAATGAAACAGCTTAACGGCAAGTATTGTACAGCTTTTCTGCGTTCTAACCAGCTGTCACTGGAGAGCAATGGTTTTCTCAAAATTAAATGCATTATTTATGTCACATACTAGTAATAAGAGAAAATCTTTGCCTAAGCCTTTCAAATCAGAGGGAAGAATAAAAAAAAATGTTTAGTTACAAGAAGTCCTTTAAAAGAAATGACTACTGCTGAAATTATCAAGCTTATTATTTTTCTTACTTATTGTTCTTTAGTCAGTGATGCAGTCTGATGAACACCAGGCAGAAGAACAGGCCCCTCTTCAAGTACATTCTCCTGTCTCCTCAAACACATCTGCATTAAATGGTGGGACTGATGAGAAGATGAAGATCTTAGGAACGGAGCAGACTGAAGGATTAGGAGTAGTACCTGTAAATGAACTTGATTATGCCTCTATCAACTATTCACTGTTACAGAAGAAAGATGATGGAGGCTCGATGCCACAAAAAGTGGAGAGTGATTATGCAGAGATTCAGCTACAAAAGCCGAGTGAAGGAGAAAAAGTTGAGACCTTGCCGGATGGAGAGAGGCAGGATGAACTGAAGGAGGATGGAGTGGATCAGGATTTAGACAGTGAAATGGTGAGCCAAAAGGATGTGTAGTTAGGGGAAGTGAAGGTTTAAACAAGTACTCATGGTTTACAGCACAGAAGGACAGTGAGAGTGGCTCTGTTATTTTTATTGTGAATAATTGATTGTGTGAAGATTTTGCTATTTATGTTTTCAGTCACATTACTGTACATGTGCCCCAAATGCAGCATAAATATTTGCATTGCTAATATGTCAACCAGATCTTTTTTTTATTTTTGTTTGTTTCTTTTCTGCTTTTCCTCAACACAGAGCTACCCACTTCCCCTATTTTTAAACCATGTGCATATGTCCTGTTGATGGCCTTAAATTAGCAGAGTTGAGCAACTGTTTCCTCCAGGTTCAAGCTAGAGAAACCACAAGAAACTAGCAGACTAGCGGTATTGAAAACCATTAAAAAAAAAAAAAACTCAAGAATTCACTGTTTCTTTCAAAATCATATAATCATTGCAGGTCTAGAACTATTTGAAATTGCTTTAATTGTTTTATACTATAAATATTTACTTGTCATGTCTTGTTCATGAAGGATGCACTGATGATTGTAAGCATTTGAATTGCATAAAATAAAGCAACACTTTCATAAACTGAATTGTCTTTATGTACAGAATAAAGAAGTTTTGGATGTGCGTACTGTACTGTACTGTATGTCCAAGTTGTATGCACCTAATACAGGAATTTCTGAATGTGGATACACAGAGTAACACTGCCCACTTCTGGCATAAATGACTATTGCCTTTATAAAATGTAAAATAAATAAAGAAAGAAAGAAAACAGAGATGAGAGTGGCCAATAGACCAATTAAATGGCTATTTAATAGTACATGGACGATGCTTCCATTATGGACGATAAATTATGTATCCACAGGAATTTTTACCATAATAATATTTTTTCCCAGTAAACTCCAAGTTTGAGCTCAGACAACATCAGTAGCAATAGACCAATCAAGAATGAAAATGTTTCATCTATACAACACAGACTGGGCCAATCCATCCTAATCAGAATTCAGTTTTAATCAGAATGAGAGAGGTGATGTAAACCTTTGATAGATAATCTGTTCAGTAAGCAAATGTAAATAATTTAATAATTATAATAAAATTGTCTCTCTCTTACATATTCTTTCTGTTTGCATGTTTGTTCCACATGGGAGTAACATTAGCAGTTTCCATGAAGGAAAGTTTAGCTTCATTTCCTGATCAGTAAACTTCATGGGAACATCTCTCTACCAACTCTCGTCCCTTTAAACTTCATTCACTGGGTCCTGGCTTCTATAATCCTGACAAAAAGGGTACTGACATCTTGTATTTCTTAGGCATTTGAGATTTAACCAATAATAAATGACCCTACATTTATTGGATAAGTTGAATAGTATAACCAGTGCGAGTACAAGTCCTCATGCTCCCCGAACCACACTTTCATATCGAGTCCTGCAACATGCCTGAGCCAGCTGAGAAGAAAAACTATGTGATAATCTGGTCAATCAGCGGATTTATTTTATTAAATTATAAATTATTATTACGCTCCCTAATAGATTTAAGTCCTTCTCTCACTAACAAGTGTTTTTTTCTTCTTTTTTTTAAAATCAGGCAGTGTCTTCTTCTTTGTCTTTCGGCTGTTCCCTTTCAGGGGTCGCCACAGCGAATCATCTGCCTCCATCTAACCCTATCCTCTGCATCCTCTTCTCTCACACCAACTAACTTCATGTCCTCTCTCACTGCATCCATAAATCTCCTCTTTGGTCTTCCTCTAGACCTCCTGCCTGGCAGTTCCAACCTCAGCATCCTTCTACCGATATATTCACAATCTCTCCTCTGAACATGTCCAAACCACCTCAATCTGGCCTCTTTGACTTTATCTCCAAAACATCTAACATGGGTTGTCCCTCTGATGAACTCATTCTTGATCCTATCCATCCTTGTCTCTCCCAAGGAGAACCTCAACATCTTCAGCTCTTCTACCTCCAACTCTGCCTCCTGTCTTTTCTTCAGTGCCACTGTCTCTAAGCCGTAGAGTATCGCTGGTCTCACCACTGTCCTGTACACCTTTCTTTTCATTCTTGCTGATACACTTTTATCGCACAACACACCTGAAACTTTTCTCCACCCATTCCAACCTGCCTGTACTCGTCTCTTCACCTCCTTTCCACACTCTCCGCTGCTCTGGACCGTTGACCCTAAGTACTTAAAATCCTGCACCTTCTTTACGTCTGCTCCCTGTAGCCTCACTGTTCCTCTTGGGTCCCTCTCATTAACACACATGTATTCCGTCTTGCTGCGGCTAACCTTCATTCCTCTGCTTTCCAGAGCATACCTCCACCTCTCCAAATTTTCTTCCAACTGTTCCCTGCTCTCACTACAAAGCACAATGTCATCTGCAAATGTCATAGTCCATGGAGACTCCTGTCTAACTTCATCTATCATCCTGTCCATCACTAGAGCAAACAAAAAAGGGGCTTAGAGCCAATCCTTGATGCAGACCCACCTCCACCTTGAATTCTTCTGTCACAACTAGAGCACATCTCACCACTGTCTTAGCGCCCTCATACATGTCCTGCACCACTGTAACATACTTCTCTGCCACTCCAGACTTCCTCATACTGTACAACACCACAGCTACTCTCTCGGCACCCTGTCGTACGCCTTCTCTAAATCTACAAAGACACAATGCAACTCTTTATTACCTTCTCTGTACTTCTCCCCCAGCATCCTCAAAGCAAATACTGCATCTGATGTACTCTTTCTAGGCATGAAACCATATTGCTGCTCACAAATTCTCACCTCTGCCCTTAACCTAGCTTCCACTACTCTTTCCCACAGCTTCATTGTATGGCTCATTAGCTTTATACCTCTGTAATTGCCACAGCTCTGCACATCTCCCTTGTTCTTAAAAATCGGCACCAATACACTTCTCCTCCATTCCTCTGGAATCCTCTCACTCTCCAAGATCTTGTTAAACAAACAATTCATAAACACTACTGCCACCTCTCCTAAGCACTTCCATACTTCCACAGGTATGTCATCAGGACCAACAGCCTTTCCACTCTTCATCGCCCTTCTCACCTCACTTGTACTAATAATTGCTTCCTGCTCCACAACTGTCACCACTTCTACTCTTTGTTCCCTTTTGTTTACCTCATTCATCAACTCCTCAAAGTACTCCTTCCATCTTCCCATCACCCTCCTGGCATATGTCAATACATTTCCATTCATTCATTTTCTATACCGCTTAGTCCTGTGTACAGGGTCGCGGGGGACCTGGAGCCTATCCCAGGAGACTTTGGGCACTAGGCGGGATACACCCTGGACAGGGTGCCAATTAATGGTGCACCTAATACGGCCAATTTAGGAAAGCCAATTAGCCTAACCTGCATATCTTTGGACTGTGTGAGGAGTACCCAGAGGAAACCCACCAAGCACGGGGAGAACATGCAAACTCCATGCACACAGAGACGGGAATCGAGCCTGGCCGGGGAATCAAACCCAGACCCTGGAGGTGCAAGGCGACAGCTACACCACCACTACACCACTACACTACACCACTACACCACCGCGCCGCCACAATACATTTCCATTAATCACTCTAACCTGCTGCACATCCTTCCCATCTCTATCTTTCTGCCTCGCCAACCTGTACAGATCCACCTCTCCCTCCTTACTGTCCAGCCTAGCATACAAGTCCTCATATGTTTGGCCTTTGCCACCTCTACCTTCACCTTGCGCTGAATCTGGATTTCCAGGTAAAGCTTTCCTGTTTTCCTGTCCGGCTGACGTCACTTCCTCCGTACGAGCACGCTGAGAAGCTGCTTTTTTCCGAGCTCCACCATACTGACCAACTTTTAAACTTTTTCGTCCCCTTACGAAGAGTGTACATAAAACGGATAAGTATCTTATAATATATTTACTCGAAACGCGTGTTATATCGTTAAGTTTTAATTGTTTTGCAGCACACCGCTTTTAGCCGACATTAGCATCGCTAATTAGCATTAGCATCGCTAGCCCAGCTATCACGTTTGTTTGTTTGTTTGTAAAGCTTGTTTTCGCTTCCTCACACTGATTATTTTCCGTGTTTAGACACCATGTCGGTTGTGATTCTGCCTCTGAGTGCAGGTGAGGAGACATTGGAGCTGCACTCGGTGGATTTGGAGGTGGAGGCCGTGGAGAAGCTGATCCGTGAGCTACAGGTGAAGCTGGCCCGGTTACAGCAGCGGAAAGCCACGCTGGAATCGACGCAGACCGACGCTCACCTGTCCCAGGTAAATTCTCGGCGTGAGAATTCTCCTACAACCTCAACCCCGCGTGTTTCTCTGCCCAGGTCCAACACACCAAGGACGCAGCCCGCCCAGTGTTCCTACACCCCGGCGCCGGGATACCACGGACCCTGGATACAGGAGCGGCGGAAGAAGCACGCCAAGCCCCGGGCGAGGACCTCTCCCCCTCCACCACCACCACCCGTCTTCGACATCTCGACCCAAAACCGCTTCGCTCCTCTCCGCGAGACGGCACAAGACGTCCTGATCATCGGAGACTCCATCGTTCGTCACGTGCGTGCTACCACGGCTAAAGGTAAGGTGCACACACGCTGTTTACCTGGTGCACGTGTTCTTCATGTTGCTGCACAGGTGCCTGCTGCCCTGAGGAGGAATATTGGAGCTGTGGTTCTTCATGCCGGCACGAACGACACCAGGCTGAGGCAGACGGAGATCCTAAAGAAGGACTTCAGGAGCCTGGTCAAGAAGGTCCGCAGCACATCACCCATGACAAGGATCATCGTATCTGGACCGCTTCCCACATTTCAGCGAGGAATCGAGAAGTTCAGTAGATTATTTGCTTTTAATGAATGGTTACAATCTTGGTGTCAACAACAGAAATTACGCTTTGTTGATAACTGGAATGTTTTCTGGGAGCGTCCTAGGCTCTATCACACCGATGGCCTACACCCTAGCAGAGCTGGAGCAGCGGTCCTCTCTGACAACATCTCCAGAACACTACGAACCATCTGACTGACGGTAAGTCATACTGTAGATTCCAAACATATTAGACACATCACAACTCACCGTAGTGATAGACGAACACACATAGCTTGTCCTATAGAAACTGTGTCTGTTCCCCGAATACTGAGAAAAAAGAATAAATTTGTTAAATTTGCCCGAAACAATCTGATAACCATAAAACCAGAAAAAGGCAAAATAAGTAGTCAAAATCCACCTCTAAAGTTTGGACTACTCAACATTAGATCCCTTGCGCCTAAAGCACTTATTGTTAATGAAATTACCTCAGATTATTGCCTTGACGCACTCTGTCTCACTGAAACCTGGCTTAAACCAAATGAATATTTTGGTCTGAATGAGTCTACTCCGTCAGGATATTTCTATAAGCACGAGCCCCGTCTAATTGGTCGCGGTGGTGGTGTCGCCACTATCTACAATGATGTACTCACTGTTACCCAGAAAATAAGGCCCAGGTTTAATTCATTTGAAGTGCTTATCATTAATGTTGCACTAAATGAAATACGTAATAAACCCTTGCTATATTTTACCCTGGCCACCGTGTACAGACCCCCGGGGCCATATGGCGATTTTCTTAAAGAATTTGGACATCTGCTATCAGACCTATTGGTTAACTCTGACAAAGTATTGATAGTAGGAGACTTTAACATTCATGTAGATGATGCTAACGACACTTTAGCACTCACATTTATGGATTTACTAAATTCCTTTGGGGTTAAGCAAAATATAATTGGAGCAACTCACCGCTTTAATCATACGCTAGATTTAATTATATCCCATGGTATAGATGTCTCTAATATAGAGATCATACCTCAAAGTGATGATATCACAGATCATCACCTCCTGACATATACTCTACCCGTAGAACAGATTAGCTGTGTCTCCCCACGTTATCAATCTGTTAGAAATATGAATCCCACCACTAAAGACAGATTCACAAGTAATCTGCCGGATCTGTCCCAATTTCTTATCAGACCCCTAAATGCAGATGATCTAGATGAAGTGACTAGCAGCATGGGCACTATTTTTACCAGTACATTAGACACTGTTGCTCCCATCAGATTAAAAAAAGTCAGAGATTAAACATTGGTACCGTGGTACAACAGTCATACTCGCGCCCTAAAGAGAGCAACCCGTAACCTCGAGCGAAAATGGAGGAAAACTAAATTAGAAGTCTTTCGAATTGCATATAAAGACAGTATGTGCAGCTATAGACAGGCTCTAAAAACTGCTAGGACCGAGCATCTTAGCCAACTGATAGCAAGAAACCAAAACAATCCCAGGTTCTTATTTAGTACAGTGGCTCGCCTAACAAAACCTAAGATGCCCGCAGAGAGTATCCCATCACAGTTTAGAAGTGAAGACTTTATGGACTTCTTTAATGAAAAAATCAATAATATCAGGAAGAAAATAATGGAGGTTCAACCTCTAATAGTATCTCACGATCCAGTTCAGCCTATAGCTTCACATTTAGATTTTCACTGCTTTACAGGTATAGGACAGGAAGAGCTGTATAAACTCATCACCTCGGCTAAATCAACAACGTGCCTGTTAGACCCAATCCCAACCAGATTTTTAAAAGAAGTGATGCTTACGGTTGGAGAGCCACTCCGAAACATTATTAATTCTTCATTACATCTAGGTCACGTCCCTAAACCTTTCAAGTTAGCAGTTATTAAGCCGCTTCTTAAAAAATCTAATTTGGACGCGAATGAAATAAAAAATTACAGACCGATTTCAAACCTCCCGTTCATATCAAAAATACTAGAAAAAGTAGTATCAGCTCAAATTTGCACATTCTTGCAGGATAACAACATCCTTGAAGAATTTCAGTCAGGTTTCAGGCCCCATCATAGCACAGAAACTGCACTAGTTAAGATTACAAATGACTTGTTTTTAGCTTCAGACCAAGGCTGCATCTCACTGCTAGTCCTGCTTGATCTTAGTGCTGCATTCGACACTATAGATCATAATATTCTCATAGATCGCTTACAAAATTATGTAGGTATTCAGGGACAGGCATTAAAATGGTTTAGATCTTACCTATCTGATCGCTACCATTTTGTAGATCTAAATGGAGAACCGTCTGGTATAATGCCAGTGAAATATGAGGTCCCACAAGGGTCAGTTTTAGGACCTCTGTTGTTCTCAATATACATGCTTCCCTTGGGTAACATCATTAGAAGACATGGGATTAGTTTCCATTGTTATGCTGATGATACCCAATTATATATCTCAACTAAACCAGACGAAATACCTAAGCTGTCTAGATTAACTGAGTGTGTCCAGGACATAAAAGATTGGATGACCAATAACTTTCTTTTATTAAATTCAGATAAGACAGAGATATTACTTATTGGCCCAAAAACCAGCACACAACAGCTTTCAAAATTCAGCTTGCGCTTAGAAGGATGTACTGTTATTACCAGCTCAGCAGTAAAAGATCTGGGAGTAATATTAGACAGTAAGTTGTCTTTTGAAAATCACATTTCAAATATCACAAAAACAGCCTTTTTCCATCTTCGAAATATTGCTAAACTTAGGAACATCTTATCCGTATCTGATGCAGAAAAACTAGTTCATGCATTCATGACCTCCAGACTGGACTATTGTAATGCATTACTAGGTGGTTGTCCTGCATCCTCAATAAACAAGCTTCAGTTAATCCAAAATGCAGCTGCCAGGGTTCTCACTAGATCCAGAAAATATGATCATATAACCCCAATATTATCATCCCTGCACTGGCTACCTGTTCAGTTTAGAATAAATTACAAAATAGTATTACTTACATACAAGGCCTTAAATGGTTTAGCTCCCACATACCTAACCAGTCTTCTGATACGCTACAATCCACCACGCGCCTTAAGGTCACAAAGCTCCGGACTTCTGGTAGTTCCCAGAATTTCAAAATCTACAAAAGGGGGTAGGGCTTTTTCATATTTAGCTCCAAAGCTTTGGAATAGCCTTCCAGACAGTGTTCGGGGAGCAGACACGGTTTCTCAGTTCAAAAGTAGACTCAAGACGCATCTTTTTAATCTGGCATACACATAACTCATCCCAGTACTCATACTCCAGTACACCTATACCGAATGGCAACTACGCTAATTCTCCCCATCTGTTCTGTATTTCTCTACCCATCCCGAGGCATCAGGAGATTTTGCCAGCTTCAGTAGACAAAGGCCGACCCTGCGAGGTTCCTGAGGCATCCAGAGAAGGACCAGCTCCAGCTGGATTCAGCTTTATGATGGTTGGAGCTATACATGCTGCTCCTGTGCTTCCAGTGATCCAGACCTCATCTGCCCTCTGCACCTACTGACTCGTCCCTATGCTGAACTGGTCTTCATGTCAATTTAAATAATTTCTGTCATATTGAATTTTCACCTGCACAACACACAAGATGTTATATCATTTCTATCTGTTATCGCCCAAATGAGGATGGGTTCCCTGTTGAGTCTGGTTCCTCTCAAGGTTTCTTCCTATTGCCATCTCAGGGAGTTTTTCCTTGCCACCGTCGCCGTCACCCTTGGCTTGCTCATCAGAGAAATTTCATTCATTCGTCTCATTATTATCTGCACATTTTTCTCACACATCCACACTTCCAATTATTTTCTTTTCTATAATTATTATTATTATTTGTTTTCATTTATTTATTTTCTATTATAATTTTATTTATTTATTTATTATTTTATATATAATTATTCTATATATATATATATATATATATATATATATATATATATATTTTTTTTGTTAAATTTCTTTAATTTTTGTGAAGCTGCTTTGAGACAATGACCATTGTTAAAAGCGCTATATAAATAAAATTGAATTGAATTGAATTGAAATCTCCCTGTACACCTGTCTACTCTCTTAAGTCCTCTCAGAGTCCATCTTTTTCTTAGCTAGCCTCTTTCCCTGTATACACTCCTGGACTTCCTCGTTACACCACCAAGTCTCTTTGTCCCCTTTTCCCTTACCTGATGATACACCAAGTACCCTCCTACCTGTCTCCCTGATCACATTGGCTGTAGTTGTCCAGTCAACTGAAATTTAATCAGGCAGTCTATGTCTCATAAACAAATACCTTAATCTTATGTTAATGCTAGCCGCCTGAAAATATGCCAAATTTTATGTAAATAAGAAGTTGATTAGCTGTTACGAAACTAACTGCTAGTTAACTAACTAGTCAAACTGCAAAAAAGATTTTTCTTGCAGCAGTGTTTACTAACAAATAATATTTAGGCTGCACCACTGTTGATTATAACTGATCAATCTAGCAAATGTTGTACTGAATTTTGTCTCACCATAGAGGCAAACAGGAAGTGGGCTGGTTGGCACACCTTTAGCGTAAGTATTAGAATCTCTAACCGGAATGCCTCTTTCTTCTCTTTGCTACTGCAAATTCACCACATTGAGGAGTTCTCCTTTTGTTAGATTTTTTTCCCTTTCATTTGTGGGGTTTAATAACTCACTTCGTTTGAGTGAAACGCTGGTTTTGACTGCTTTTTAGGAACTGTAATTTACCTTTTATCCTTTATCCTACTACATTGATCTTTTATGCTAATGCATTAAAGATGGCAACATTTTAAATAAACTGTGGCAATTTTCAATGCAATAGTTTTTTAGAATGGTCAAAGTATTCAATGTTGAATATACATACAGTACATTCATTGTACATTGAGATTTCTATAAATATTACAACATTTATGTTTTGGATGACAGCTGATAATTTATACCCTAATGCATTAATATTATTTATTTGTAAAGGTGCAAGGTTCTGAAATTAAATTGGACAATAGGAACAAATTTAGTTTGTTAGTTTATTTAAATGTCACTTTCTGCAGAAACAAATTTCTTAGTTCCACATCAGCAGTTTAACTGAGAGGCTCTTACCTTGAGAGTGAGTCATTTGCAGCTGCACCATGTCAAATTTATATGATGCATTCATGCATGAGCAGTACGGACGGATGTCTTCTATTTCTAAAGCAACACCAGGATACATGTGTTCAGTGTGAAACTCTGTCTTTCCCTGGGGTGTGTATTGTTTTGTGATAAAAGGCTAGTGAAATATTGTAAAGCACATTACTTTATTCAGAGGAGGGTATAACCTTTGGGTGTGTTCCTATAGAAAAATAAGAAATAATGGTGTGATGCAATGCTGCTTAATGTGACATTGACTGTCCTGAAATGATATGCCTATAGCAGCACTTACCAGTGGTTTGCTTACATTATACTGTATCACAGCAACATATTACTGTAAAAAATTTTTCTTAATGTATGATTTATTTATAACAAATACACAACACAAAAATAAACAATCAAAACATACAAAAAACACAATCATTCAAGACATTGGAAAGATACACTACAATGAAAAGATATGGAGAAAATTACTAAAGCAGTAATATTGGAATGACTACCATTATAAGGACAAGTGAAACAGAGAGTACAAAGGAAAAATAAGTAAATAAATTACATTATAAATAAAATAAAAAAATAAATAAATAAATTAAAAAAAAATGTCTTCCTAGACCACTGCAGGATCGGTAAACCGAAGAGATTCAACATAATTAAGAACAGGTTGCCAAATTTTTGAAAATTTAACCTGAGTGCCACGCAGTGAGTGTTTGATCTTCTCCAACTTCATAAAAGTAAGGGCATCTTTTATCCAGAGAGAGTGAGTAGGGGGGTTAGAGCCCTTCCAGTGCATTAAAATAACACGTCTTGCCAGGAGAGTAACAAATGCAACAAGTTCAACAAAATAGGAGGGCATGGAGTACCCACTGGGTAAAACGCCAAACAGGCCAATCAAAGGTTCCGGGAGGATCCTAACTGAGGTAATGACTGACAATGAATGAATGTCCAAAATGAGAATATAACAGGGCATGACCAAAACATATGGATGAGATCGGCAGGACCGCAATGACATTTATCACAGTTAGAGTCAGTGTTAGGGTATACTGTATACGGGCCAGTTTACTTTTGGACCAGTGGACTCTGTGCACCACTTTGCACTGCAGAACTCCATGACGCGCACAGATAGAAGAGGTATGTATTCTTTTCAAGACTAGCTGCCAAACTGAAGGACTAATATCAATATCCAAGGTCTACGGACCAAACATATCGCAGACCATCTGAAGCAGAAGAATGAAGTGAGAGGGCAATAGAATATAATTTTGAGATCGCACCTTTAAGGTTAGGATCCAACCCAAGAACAGAATCAAGTGGGTTAGAAGAAGGAATAGCAGGGAATGTGGAAAAATGAGTTCGAGTAAAATCCCAGGCCTGTAAGTATCTGAAAAAGTGAGTGTTGTAGATGAAAACACTCTTTTAATTGGTCAAAAGAAGCAAAGATACCATTGATGTACAGATGCTCTACTGAAAAATAATCTTTCCAAATTCCAAAGGTTTTATCTGTAAGAGAGGGAGGAAATAGAGGATTTAAATTTAGGGAAGATGACAAAGGTACGGCCTCTGTTAACATTTTTTAAGTACTGTATATATATATATATATATATATAAAAAACAATAATATAAGATATAAATAACTGTTCCTTCCCTGTGCTTCTAAATGGATTATAGATAAATTATAATGTCTTCTGTGGCAAAAAAACATAAAAAAAAGCTATATCACCCAATCTCCAGATACTCCAGATGCTCCACTAGGTGTAAACATCAGTCCTAAGTTAACCATACTCACAGAGGGAGACCATCTTATACTCATATGCACAGTGCAAAACAACAATCCAGCAGTCGAAATGGGGTCCTACAGATGGTACAAAGATGGTCAAGAGATTGATCAACAAACAGGAAATACATTCACTTTGCCAAATGTGACACGACTTGATAAAGGAAGTTATCAGTGTCAGGCCAGAAAATCAGTAGGAGAGACCATGTCTACCCACACTGTGGTTATAAGTATATGTGGAGTGTTAATGTGAAATATGAAATATGACATGTGAAATATCATGTTTAACAATATTTCACTCCATACTAATCCTAAATTACATTAACAAAAAGACAGATTGGTACAGTATATGGACAGTTTTCTTAGGTACTTTTTTAAAATCAGGAAATATAGCTGTAACTTGATGTTGAAATTCTGAATATTAATGCAGCATAAATATTTGCATTGCTAGAATGACTATCTTTTTGTTTGTTTGTTTCTTTTCTGCTTTTTCTAAACACTGAACAACCGACTTCCTCTATTTTTAAACTATGTCCAAGGTTCAAACATAATTTTTGTTGGCAAAAATTTTAATAAAATCCTAAAACAAAGAAACCAGCAGACTCTAATCAATATTGCAATTTATTTAAAAAAAAAAAGGTCTTTTAACCCTCAAACCTTTTGTTTATACCGTAAATATTTACTTGTCTTCTCCATAAACAATTTAGAAAAGATTGTGGAGATTTGAATTGAATTACACTTTTGGGGGTGTGTATGGACAAGTTAAATGCACCTAATAAAAAAGTCCCTGAATATGAATACACAGAGTAACACTGCCCACTTATGGCATAAATGGCTATTATCTATCTAAATTTTAAAAAAGAAGAAAATTGGCCACACAAACTTATAGTCATGTGATTATAATGAACAGCTCAGTTACATTGCTGTCTGTTTAATAATAAAAAATGAAGTTTGTTTCGATTATTGATGATAATGATAACATTCTTGAGCTCAGATAGTATCATTAGCTATAAATATATGGACCATGATCTTTGCCCTAATAACTAGAATAATAGCCCAATCAAAATGAAAATTCCTTATCTGAACAGCTCAGTCAGAACAGACTGGCCCAATCCTACTAGATCTCAATTCAGTTTTAATCGGAATGAGAGAGCTAAGCAGTTCAATAGGAAAACATTTGCCATGTAAACACTTGATTGAATTGTTTCTCTCTTATTGGAATAAATACTTAGTGTCTTCTGTTTCTACATTTCTTTTATTATTTTTTTTAAAAGTCCATCTTATTCTGGAATTTGGGGGGGTCTGTCCCATCAATAATCGATTAATTAACAGATTAACAGTTTTTTTACTGTTAAACATGCAAAACAGAATCATATCATTTAGATAAAAATGTAATTAAGTGTTAATTTTCTGTAGTGTGATACTTTAACAAGCAATTTTGCTGCATGCATTTAACCCTTTATATTTGTTTTAAATGACAACACCTGTTCATTATAAAACCACTGGTGTGCACACTCAGTCCCTAAAGAAAAAATACCGTAACTTTTTCAATTATAGCAGACTACAGTACTTACCTGCTTTCAGTTGAACCTCAACCCTTTTTATATTTCCAAAATTATACAATGGCACAATTATACACCACCTGGTCAAAAAAGGCTCAGTTCAGAAGGGTCAAATTATTGTGCTGCATTAAACAAAGAAAACAAGTAAGGAGATTTTACATTTCTTTTAAGAACCCTTTAACACATTTTCAAAACCTGTAAGAATAGTGCTGAACCATTAACTTTTTAATAATTAATATAAAAAAATAGTTCACTTAAACAGTACTGTATGTTTAATAGTAAATAGTAAGACCATTTCCATATACACATCATGTGATGAGAACTCACAACATTGGGACTAAGCTGCCTTGTGGCCATGAGAAAGTCACTTGTTAGTGAGACTAATAAGAAAAAAAGGCTTCAGTTTTTTAGGAAGCATAAAGAATATACTTTGTAGCAATGGAAAAGGGTTCAGTGGTCTGAAGAGCCCAGATTTACCCTATTCGCGTCAGGGTAAGAATGCGTTATGGGTGCGTCAGGGTAAGAATGGAAGTGCATGCTGCGATGGTTTATGATCTGGGGTTGCTTCAGTTGGTCAGGTCTAGGCTAAACAATGTTATGTGGCAATAAAATAAAGTCAGCTGACGACCTGAATGTACTGAATGACCAGGTTATCACATTAATGGATTTTTTTCTTCCCAGATGGCAACAACATACTGCAGGACTGTAAATAAGAAATTGATTAGCTGTCAGGAAACTAACATGCATGCATTCCGAGTAATGCTATAAATCTCCACTTTTTAGAGGAAGTTTAACACCAAAGTGCCTATAGATAGTTCTTCTTCCCTTGCATCTGCTAACAAATAATATTTGGGCTGTATCACAATTGACTACAACTGATCACTTCAGCAAATGTAGTAATGAATTTTGTTACCCGTAAAACCACGGAAATAAAGAGGAAATTGATGATACAGGAAGTGGGCTAGTTTGCACACCTTCAGGGGTAAATATAGAAATTTTAAAGTTTAACTGAAATATCTGTTTCTTTTCTTTTTGATTTCTGCACGGTTGATCATGCAAATTTAGCACTTTGAGGAGTTCTCCTTTTGTTTGATGGTTTCTATTTATTTTGAGAAGCTTATTAGAGTTTGAAGACCTGAGATTGAAGTCTGTGGAGCTATTTATTAGAAACGCTGGTTTTGACTGTAAGGTAATTAGCTTTTTGTGAACTGTAATTTAATTGTCATCATACAAATAATTTTCTGATGAGTTGATAAAACGTCTACTACTTTGAACAATGAAACTAATGCACTTCATGCAAACACGAATGGAAACAACTTAATTAAACTATAACAATCTTAAATGCATTAGTTTGCATGTTAAGAGTATTAAATGTTGAATATACATTGATTGTATATTGATTGAGATTTATATACATATTAAAATGTAACATTAACTGTATATTTTTGCAATACATATTTATAGAAATATGTGTAAGGTTTTAAAATTAAATTGGACAATAGTATTTGTGAATGGACACACTTGTTAATTTACTTTAAGTGTCACTTTCTGCAGAAACTAATTTCTCTGTTCCTCACCAGCAGTTTAACCGTGAAGCGTATACCTTGAGAGTTAGTCATTTGCAGCTGCAACATGTCAAATATGATTATTTGGTGCATTCATGCATAACCAGAACTGATGTGCCTATAGTCTTAGAGTTTCTGAAAATTTGAAATGGAAATGTCTTCTTTTTCAAAAGAAACCAGATGACACCAGCCTACAAAGCCATGTGTTCAGTGTGGAATTCTATCCTTCCTTGGGGTGTGTATTTTATATTAAATTCAATTCACGTTTTGTAAAGTAGTGTGCTACTGCAGAAAATAAGAAATAATGGGGTAGTGGAATGCAGATTGATGTGTCATGGATTTTTAATAACCATTGTGAAGTTATTTTCCTTTAGCAGCACTTCCCAGTGTTTTGCTTTGTTTATATGGCAGCAAAATAACAGTAATTTTTTTAAATGATTAGATAAAAAAAAAAAAAATAGTATAAGCTATAAGTAACAGTTCCTTCACTGGCTTAAAAATGCAGAAATTATAACTGACTTCTGTAACTGCAAACATAAAAAAGCTTTTACCCCAGCCAAATGTTTCAAATTATTAAAAACATATAATTATTAGCATTAGATTACAGTATGTGTAGCATTCACTAACCTACTGTAACAAACCTGTGATTTGAATTAGAGTCAGTACTAATATTAAAGCTGCTGTTTTAGAAAATTAAACCAACCAATTCAAAGCAAACATTTTTGAGAATTCTGTTCTTAACTAATTTTCCTGGTGTTTTAATTATGATAATTAATTATGGTTTTGTTAAGTATGATAATTAATTATGGTAACTGACTCTGGTTTCTCTCTCAGTCTTGTGTTTGTTTAGTTCAGGAGAAACAGCAGATTCACGACCTAAAATCATCCTAGATGAACAAAACGCAACAAGACAAGAGGAATCACATATTACAATCAACTGCAAATATAGATTTCAGGAAAGAATGCAACTGTTGTGGATTAAAGATCCTAAGTGGAATGCAACAGAAAAGGAATATTATGGAATTATTGTATATAGTAATACAGAGAAGCGACCACAGGCATCTGAGTACTCTGACAGAGTGGAATTTTTAAATGATAGGATTTTTGACACAGTTTGGAGCAGATGTACATTAAAAATTAATCATCTTAAAAAGAGCGACAGTGGAAAATATGCATTTAGGTACATAGGAGGTGAAAAATATCTGGGAAGTGAATTTAAACTAATTATCACTGGTGAGTCCTATAACCTCTATTAACTTATTTTTCATTCTTCTCTTCTCTTTTCTTTTCTTCTCTTTTCTTTCATTTTATTGCATTTTGTCACAAATCATTAATTTTGTTATTTTATACTGTAGACTATCCCTGCAACATCCACATTAAACCACAGATTTTGAAGACACTTAAAGAAGGAGATGCTATAAATCTTTCCTGTACAACATCAGCAGCCTGTGAGACTCATCCTAAATGGCAGTGGTCTGACTCAAGTGAGGATCTCATCACAGAGCACAAGGAAGATGAGATGGAAAAATACTCAGAGCTTAAGTACAATGTGAGCTGGACAGATGATGGGAGAACTCTGACATGTCGTCCTTCAAGATGCAACAGTGATGACTGTGTAAAAAGGAGTGTTACACTGAGAGTTGAATGTGGGTACAAAATACGGTATATGCATAATGTATTTATTATAATATAAAAGTTAATATAAAATAATGTTTAATTATATAGCACTTTGAATTTTAAATAAAAAATCTGTCTTCTACAAAATTTAAAATAAGCTTATGGTATTTGAAAGAAACAAAACAAAACAGGGTGTTACAAGGCCACCCAAAAGTTGATTATTTTCCAGTAACAGCACAAATAGAAGTGTTTTATTCCTCTTACAACATCAGTTTATCAGTGCTAAATATGTGCTAATTTAAAAATATTTTATTTGTTTAAACCTACAGTATGTCTATTGTATTGAAAAGAAAGTGAAACAAAGACATTGATGGTTTATATGGTATGTAACACACTGTATAATTTCTAAACAGCCTCTTGTTTTTCTCTTTTTGAAGCTCATCAATGTCATGTGACAGAGAAACCTCAAAACCCCCTGTAGTGAGGATTTTTACCTGAAGTTTAATCTGCACCATAAGTGAAATTAAAATGTTGAGTAAAAGTGATGTTATGAACAGCCATGTGCCAGATTTTATAATCTACTTTAAAATAAGCTAAAAAAAAAAAAAAGATAATTTAAACAAACACAGACACCAAAAGATTTTAATTAGAAAAGTTAAACTTGTAACGCTCAGAATTATTATTTGAGGTAATTACACTAAATCGGGGTCTAAGATCTATAAACGGGTTGATTACACTCACTGCCGGTATTGCGCAACCTTCGCGGAGCAAGGAAAGACGGACACAACAACAGATTCCAAAACCAAACCCAAGTGTATTATTTACAAAAGACAAACAAACAAATGAAGTGCAACGAAAAAACAATATATACAAAATATAAACAAATATATACAATGTCAGTAGTGTGTGCGAGTGTGTGAGTGCGTATGTATGAATGTCCAAGTCCGTGTTATTGTGAATGAATGGGATGGTGAATTGGGGAGACGGCTCGATCTCACCGGTGAAAGATGGTAAGTCCGGGAGCTCGAGAAACGGAATCAGAGGGGTATAGTTGACGTCCAGGAAAAGAATAATCCAATGGCAATCGTAAACTAGCTCTCTCTCTTTCTCCATACACAGCGCTGCTTTCTTCATCTCCCCGTCACGAACGTCATGCCGGTTCCGGCTTTATACCGGCACACGTGACCTGATAGGTCATCAGGGTTCCCTCGCGGCACAGCTGCGCATGCGTGCGAGAGCTTAACCCCGGAACCAAGGCACCGTTGCCATTGGGACGAAAATAACCGAAAGGGGTCAGTTTGTTTATGCAGGTGAGCAACATTAGCTCCTTCTTCGTTCCCCTGCTGTTTAACCGCCCCTTTATGTGGCCGCGCTACAAACTGAATATATTTGGTTGTATATTTCTTGGTTTTAAGACAAAACTTTATCTCATCTACTATTTCCAGTCACTGGAAAAAATGGGTATTTACAGGTCCTTCTCAAAAAATTAGCATATTGTGATAAAGTTCATTATTTTCTGTAATGTACTGATAAACATTAGACTTTCATATATTTTAGATTCATTACACACAAACTGAAATAGTTCAAGCCTTTTATTGTTTTAATATTGATTAAACCTAATCTGGCTTGACCAGAAACCAAAACCTTGCTCATAACTTCACCTTTACTCAACATTTTGATTTCATTTTCGATTATTTCATTAAATTCTGTCCAGTCACTTTTGCATGTGGCTGTGGCAAATTATGGCTGAACAGACAGACAGACAGACAGACAGACAGACTGTCATAGACAGATTTTTTTTTTCTGAGGCTGGTTTCGGGCCTCCAATGTGTGAAATGTAAAGACATCATTGAAAGAGTAAGTTCTGACGAATGTACAGACAAAATTTTTCTTTTATTTAAATAGATATTTGTCTAAAGTAGATGCACCCAAAGAACTATAAGTGATTGGGGACTTAAATTTCAAGCGTGTGAAAGAAAGACAAAAAGTGACAATTTCATGCCCCAGCAACGCTCACCCTAAGGCTAACTTTTTTTTATTTAAACAAGAAAGTTATTTTTGTTCCACAAGAACAAATGTTACTTTGTTATATGACACCAGAAAAGTGTCAGGCTAAAAATTAATATGGAACAGATAATATAAATATCAACATTGTTTGTAAGTACTGACTGAGAATCTTACCTTTGTTATGGAACAATAATTGAAATAATTCAATGTGTTCACAGAGATTAATGATTAAAAAAATACTCAAATATTCTTCAATTTTTCATCCACATATGAACAAAATCAAGAAATCAAAAAATTCCATCACATACAGTATAATACCCATGATTTGTTTTGTTTTGTTTCTCCAGATACTCCAGATGCTCCACTAGGTGTAAACATCAGTCCTAAGTTAACCATACTCACAGAGGGAGACCATCTTATACTCATATGCACAGTGCAAAACAACAATCCAGCAGTCGAAATGGGGTCCTACAGATGGTACAAAGATGGTCAAGAGATTGATCAACAAACAGGAAATACATTCACTTTGCCAAATGTGACACGACTTGATAAAGGAAGTTATCAGTGTCAGGCCAGAAATTCAGTAGGAGAGACCATGTCTACCCACGCTGCGCAAGTATATGTTGAGTGTAAATGTGGAGTATGAAATATGACATGTGAAATATCATGTTTAACAATATTTCACACCATACTAATCCTAAATTAGATTAACAAAAAGACAGCTTGGTATATGGATAAGTGGGCAAGAACTGTTAAAGTTTCAGTCATCAGTTTTCTTAGGTACATTTTTAAAATCAGAACATTTACTGTAGCTGTAACCTGTTGAAATTCTGAATATTAATGCAGCATAAATATTTGCATTGCTAGTATGTAAATGTAAATAAAAAAGACCATCTTTTTTATTTGTATTTTTCTTTTCTGCTTTTTTCCGAAACACTGAACAACCCACTTCCTCTATTTTTAAACAATATACATATGTCCTGTTGATGGCCTTGAATGTACCAGGATTGAGTTTCCGCAAGGTTCAAACATAATTTCTGTTGGCAAAAATGTAAATAAAATCCTAAATCAAAGAAACCAGCAGACTCTAATCAGTATTGATCAGTATCCTCAAGTTTTTAAAAACTATTTATGTGATTATTGCAGGTCTAGAACGTTTTCAAACGTTTTATACTGTAAATATTTACTTGTCTTGTCCATAAAGAATTTACCAATGATTGTGGACATTTGAATTGAATGAAATAAAGTAACACTCTTATAAATTGAACTGTATTTATGTATGGAATAAAGGACTTTTGCGGGTGTGTGTGTGTGTAAGTTAAATGCAACTAATAAACAAGTTTCTGAATGTGAATACACAGAGTAACACTGCCCGCTTATGGCATAAATGGCTATTATCTATCAAAATTTTAAAACAAAAGAAAATTGGCCACACAAACTTAGTCATGTGATTATAATGAACTGGGCCCGTTTTCCCGATAACGATTGATCTTAGCGCTTAAGAGCGTTTTCTACGAGTCATTTTGCGAACGTTCGTTATTGTTTCACGTGCGTTTCCCAAACTTACTGTAACAAAGTTGCATGTACTGTAGCCCTGCTTTAAGTGCTACTTAGGAGTCACTAGGGTTAGGGTTAGAGATATGTCTGTTGGTCACGTGCTGAAATGTCACGCTGTAGAATGGCTCGTCATTGTTGCACATGCTGTTTTAGCAATCCATCTAAGCTTTGATTTCCGTTTTTTCTACTTGTTTGGATGTATATTCAACTTAAATAACATAAAAAATTCTGTAATTTCTTCTTGAGCAAGTTTAAAAACATAAATTAACTGGAAATGTCGTTCTGTAAAAACACTGTCTTGCTCCAATCTCGCATAAAACAAATTCTAACTGTTCTAACAGCATAATTTTCGATATTTATATGAAACCTTAATTATTTAAGTAGAATTATTTATCAATTTCTTTATCAACAATTGCTTATCTCACATCAAAATAAATAAATAAGTACATAAATAAATAAGCTCTTACATTTATTTTTGAAAAGTTTAGCCTTGAAGATAATTATGAAGTGCATTTGGTAATAGTCTGTCTGTCTGCACATTATTTTTCCATTAGATGACTTGAGGAGACTTTGTGCTTCCAGTCTTAATCAGTAAACTTTATGAGAATAACTTTCTCCACCATTTTGCACCACCATGTGCAGGTTAATTTGTTTAATATTTACTTTATATTTTGTATTAATTATTTTTATATATGTATTTTTTGTGTTGTGGAACAAATAATAAAATAATAAGTTTTCATTATTTCTTAGGCCTATGCTGGCTTTCAATGACTTGAAAAAAGTGGGCTGCAGCCTCACTTTCTGGTGGTGTTTCTGCTATTCCTGTACCCATTGTAGCATGTTCCCATGGACCCATGGCTGATGTGTCTGTTTCTGTACGGATCTTAATAAAGATGTCAGTGGTAGCTAGGGGTAGATCAGTGGTTAAGGCATTGGACTACGGTTCGGAAGATCCCAGGTTCAAACCCCACAACCACCAAGTTGCCAATGTTGGGCCCTTGAGCAAGGCCCTTAACCCTCAACTGCTCAGATATGTAATGAAATAAAAATGTAAGTCGCTCTGGATAAGAGCATCTGCCAAATGCCTAAATGTAAATGTCTCACAGCCTAGACAATGAGTCTCTGGAGAGGCTTATATTACAGCAGGGGATAAACCCTGCCCAACTCAAGGCAATGCGGACATGCATAGTACTTTGAGTGTAGATCAGCGAGTATGAAGTAAAGAAGCGACTTGCAGCAGCTGAGAAGAACACCGTTACAGCCACTAAAGCCATGTCATGGCAAGCCAGAGCTGTTAGTCACTCTTTTACTGTCATGCTGCAAACCATCAACTCTGCCACTGATGACATGACTTTTACAGAAAAGATCTACCCCAAGAGATCTTTATGTATGTACACTTCATAAAAAAATATGTTGTTTTTTGGCTGCTGTTGCCAAGGTGTTGCCACAGCGGACTGTTTGATCCGCATAACAACATGGCACAGGTTTTACGCCGGATGCCCTTCCCGACACAACCCATTTTATCAAGAGTACTTTTTTATTAAAGTACTCTACTTATTATTATGATGTAAGGTCAAAAAAGAATGAAAAACAACAACAACATCAACAACAACAACAACAACAAAAACGTCTCCGGTTACTTTGCTGTAACCCTGTTCCCTGAAAAGGCGGGAACGAGATGCTGCATGAAAACGTTATGGGAATATCTTTTCAAATTTTGGCTTATATAACCTCGGTAGGGTGAAGTCATCTGATTAGACGCACCTGCAGGTTATAAATAAGGGTGAACCGGAAACATTCCTCAGATTGATTTGTCTGAATGGATGTCCGGTCACGAGGCAGTTCGGCATCGGGACGCAGCATCTAGTTCCTGCCTTTTCAGGGAACAGGGTTACAGCAAAGTAACCCGAGACGTTCCCTTTCAAAGGCTACACTCGATGCTGCGTGAAAACGCTATGGGAACAAGAGTACCAACGTCGCCGCACTGCAAGTTTCTGGACCCCCAAGTTGTGTAGCGTCTGCGCACAAGGCCCAGAGTTCTCAGAACTACATCTGGGATGCTGACTCAAGGACTCATGAGCCCGGAGTGGCATGAACATGCAGACTATAAAATCTAACAAATGTGTGCGGAGAGGACCAGCCCGCCGCGTCACACACTTGCTGCAGGGGAATACCTCTTGCTATTGCAATAGATGAAGCGAACCCCCTGGACTCCCTTAGTTGAAGGACCCTCGCCAGGACTCCCGGGAGCAGAGGTATTGGAGGAAGTGCATAAAGGCATAAATCGGGCCACGTCTGAGCCATTGCGTCCAGACCCAGGGGAGCTGGATGAGTAGAGGGGACATGTGCAGTCTCTTGGGAGGCAAAGAGGTCCACCTCTGCTGTAAGGAATCTTTCCCAAATTTGACTGACCACATCGGGGTGGAGTTTCCATTCCCCTTGTGTCACAGCTTGTCTGGACAGTAAATCTGCTCCCATGTTCATGTGCCCTGGAACGTAAATCGCCCTGAGGGACAGGATCTTGTCCTGTGCCCAGAGCAGAACCTGATCCACTAGCTCGTTCAAGCGGCGTGACTACAGTCCACCCTGGTGATTTATATAGGAGACTACCGGTGTGTTGTCCACCCACACTAGAACCTGGTAGCCTCTCAGCTGCTGGAGGAAGTGCTGTAGGTCCAAAAATAGAGCCATCATTTCGAGGCAATTGATGTGCCATGCGAGAAGATGACCTCTCCAGCGCCCTTGGGCTGGACGGCCATCCAAGACCGCACCCCAGCCGGTAAGGGAAGCGTCTGTCGTTAGCATCTAGCGTCTAGCATTTCCTCTTAAGACGGACCTAGAGTGGGACCCAAGGTCAGAAACCGGGGTCTGAACCACGTAGAAAGGGTACAAAGTCCTTCGCGCATAACCCTTATTTGCCTTCGGGGATTGGCCCTTTAAAGAAATCCCCTGGCTCTTGTGCAGAAGGCCCAAAGGTATCACCGTGGATGCAGATGCCATGAGGCCTAAACATTATTGAAAGTGATGTACAGTCACTTCTTGGTCTAGTCTGATTTCGTTGAGGGCGCTGAGGGTGGATTTGACACGAGCGGGAGACAATTGTGCCTGCATAGTGATCGAATCCCACCTGACACCCAAGTATGTTGTCCTCTGAGCCAGAAAGAGAATGCTTTTGGTAGTGTTGAGTTTCAAACCCAGCGAATGGAGATAAGTTAGGACGACATTGCGATGTCGGAGCGCTAGCTGCTGACACTGGTCCAAAATTAGCCAGTCGTCTATGTAATTGTGAATATGAATTGAGGATGCCCTGGAGTCGCATGGGAGCCAGGACTGCATCCATACAGGGATACGAGAAAAGGGGTACGAGTTTTAGTACTTCGACTGCACGGGGGTGTTAGTGGTTCGGCATCCTGGGATGTACTGTAGCAGGATAAAACCGAGGCACTAACATATCTTTGGAGATCGGTGTCGTCCGAAACACCAGAGGCAGCGGAAACTGAACATCGACCCCTTGGGGGTGCCCGGGGGGGCATGCTCTTGAGGGAAAGAGCGCTTACTGCTGCTCCCGGGGGGGGGGGGGGGGGTCATCCCCGCAGTCCTGGGTGAGTAGGCTTTCAGGACTTATTTTTAGCAAAGACGACGATCTGATCTCGGCCAAATCAGCCTGTGATCGTGGTTCCCTAAAGAACGTGAGGCGCGCGTGAAGCAGCTTCATGGGAAGAAGATCACAGTGCTCGCACTCTCCATTAAGCCCGTCGAGAGCGTGCTTCTCACCCAAACATTCGAACCAGAAAGTGTGCATATCGCCCTCCGAAAGGAAATTATCGCACGGAGGGGGGCATCTAGCTCTAAACTCCGCCATTATTGTCTGGTGAGTTTTATAAGCTTTTAAATTCTGCTGTTAAGAGTTTTTGTATGCTTGTTGACATACACACGCGCACAATGTCGGTGAAGACAAAAGATCTGAGGAATGTTTCCGGTTCACCCTTATTTATAACCTGCAGGTGTGTCTAATCAGATGACGTCACCCTGCCGAGGTTATATAAGCCAAAATTTGGTGTGTTTGATACACACATGCTTCACAACTGGCAACATGAAAATATATTCCCATAGCGTTTTCACGCAGCATCGAGTGTAGCCTTTGAAAGGGAACGGGAAATTCCTCCCTTATGAACAGTTTGGGTTTATTTTAAATCTTTTATATAATGGCTCCAGTGTAGTGAGAAAACTTTTTACCTTGATGGTATCCAAGCACTAATAATGCAGTGGGATAAGTGCATTAGTGTAGGAGTGTATTATATTGAGAAAGAAATGGTAGTTTCTACTCTCATGACCGTGTTCTGTTATTCTGCACTATCAAAAGTCCCTGTTTGCCACCCTTCATCATTTTGATCACATCCATTCTGTTTAGGCTACCCAATGCATGCATGTGTTATGACCTTATTGAGGCCAAGGTAAACTTTTGTATTAATAGCAAGGCTCATTAAAAATTTTCATGTTTACTTTATGTTTAGCATTTGTTATACTGTAAGTAGTATTTATGTTCTGTCTCTCTATATTTTCTTTGGCACTATATAACTTTCAATAAATGAACATTTCCAACCTGTCCCCATTGCAATTTGTGCCACACATACCTCATCAAAATAAGATGTCAACATCTCTGCTCCGCTTTTTAAAAAAATACACTTTGTGTACATGACATGCCATGCACGCATCTGTACTTATTTGCAGTGTTTGTTGTATTTCTATTTGTCATGATTGTCAGTCAGGAGGCGAACACAGATGCAGGCTTGGAACTCAAAAACTGGTTTTATTTACAATTAAACTTAAACGGACTCAAAAAGGGCATGAAAACCAAAACAAACAAAACTTCAAAAACTTAACAAAACAACTCAATATAAATTATTGCTTTCTGAAACTTTAACCAAAAACCTCAACATAAATCATTTCTTTAATAGAACACGGGAGGAAAACACATTAGGCACGACAGTGGACGGATAAAAGACTCTGGGGTTGGCTGGTATAAATAGAGAGACACAAAAGGAGGCACAGGTGATT
Organism: Channallabes apus; assembly: GCA_030522415.1. Classification (NCBI taxonomy): domain Eukaryota; kingdom Metazoa; phylum Chordata; class Actinopteri; order Siluriformes; family Clariidae; genus Channallabes; species Channallabes apus. Next base: position 27,711,555 of record CM060126.1, read on the forward strand.
TTCATTACTTAATAATGTGGGACATACACACGCAGACACACTAGGGGGAGACAAAGCGACGGCTCAGTAGTCCGGGGAACTGGATCTTACTCTCCGAGGCTGTGGTGGCCCAGATGTTACAGCACCCCCCCCCCCCCCCCCTTCAGAACCGGCTTCTAAAGGAAGGCGAGGGCGTCCCCTACGTGCTGTCGGAGGGAACGAGGACTCACCTGAGCGACGGATTTGCCGGTGGGCGGGGCGACCCGGTGGACGGGGCGCTGGGCGATCCGGCCGTGCATGGTGGAAATCCGCAATGAGTTCTCGACTCAGAATGTCCCGTGCCGGGACCCAGCTCCGTTCCTCCGGGCCGTAGCCCTCCCACTCAACTAGATATTGTAGAGCCCCCCTCTCCTCCGTGAGTCCAGCAGTTCCTTGACCCTAAACGCTGGGGCGCCCTCTATCTCCACAGCCCCGGGGAGTGAAGGTTCCGCTGCTCCTTCGTCTAATGGCCCCCGGACCACCGGCCTGAGAAGAGAGATATGAAAGACAGGATGGATACCTAGATGTGCAGGAAGTTTTAATTTAAATGACACTGGGTTTATTTGTGCTGTGATGGGGAAAGGACCTATGAACCTGGGGGAGAGTTTTTTACAGGGGAGCTTGAGGCGGAGGTCCCGTGTCGAGAGCCATACTCGATTGCCTACCTGGAGCGGACGACTTTCCCTTCGCCGCCTATCGGCATGTCTTTTGAAATGCTGAAAAGCTTGGGAGATCTTGGTGTGTGCGTCCTCCCATACTTTCTCCGCTCTTTCAAACCACTGGTCCACCATGGGCACATCCCATGGACATAGCGGGGGTTGATAACCCAGCACACACTGGAACGGCGTTAGGCCGGTAGAGGAGTGGCGCAGGGAGTTTTGTGCGTATTCCGCCCAGGTTAAACAGTCTGCCCATTCGTGTTGTCGGCTGCACCGTAAATGATTGTTTCGCCCCCTCCAACCAGTGTCTCCACTCCTCTAACGCCGTTTTTACTGCTAGCAGCTCGGTTACCGATATCATAGTTTCGCTCGGCAGGTGTTAATTTCCTAGAAAAGAAAGCGCAGGGGTGGAGTTTCTCAGGGTGGCCATGGCGTTGTGACAGTACAGCCCCTACGCCTACCTCTGATGCATCGACCTCGACTACAAAGGGCTTCTCTGGGTCCGGTAACTTTAACACAGGTGCGGTTGTGAAAGCGAGTTTTAGGCATTGAAACGCACTTCGCGCTTCCACTGGGAACTCGCAAAGGCGTTTCGGTTTCCCTTTTAATAGTGAAGTGAGGGGCGCTGCCACCATACTGAAGCCCCGAATGAACCGCCTATAAAAGTTGGCAAACCCCAAGAATCTCTGTAGCGCCTTAACTGACGTCGGTTCCGGCCATTGTTGTACCGCCGCGACTTTGGTCGCTTCCATCTCGACCCCCAGTGGCCCTATGCGATAGCCGAGGAATGCCACCTCCCTCTGGTGAAAGGCGCACTTCTCTGCCTTCACATAGAGCCCGTGTTTGCGCAGGCGGTGAAGGACGGCCGTTACATGAATAACGTGCTCGGGATATGACCGTGAATATATCAGGATATCATCCAGGTATATTATGACGAAACGGTTAAACATATCTCGGAACACGTCGTTCATGAACCCCTGAAACACCGCAGGTGCATTTACCAGTCCATATGCCATTACGTTGTATTGATAATGCCCAGATGTAGTGCTAAACGCCGTCTTCCATTCATCGCCCTTACGCACACGAACGAGGTTATATGCGCTGCGGAGGTCGAGTTTGGTGAAGATGGAAGCTCCTCGGAGTTGGTCGATAGCGGCCGGTACCAGGGGCAGTGGGTGCTTATATTTTATTGTTACTGCATTGAGACCTCTATAATCAATACAGGGACGTAAGCCCCCCCCCTTTTTTCTCTATGAAAAAAAACCTGCCGAGGCGGGGGACGTGGACCTGATGATGAGCCCCTGCTGGAGTGCCTCACTCACGTATTCCTCCATTGCCCTGGTTTCTGCCACTGACAATGGATAAACCCGTGAGCAAGGAGGTGCTTTCCCCGGCAGCAGCTCAATCGCGCAGTCCCACGGGCGGTTGGGGGGAAGTCGTGCAGCTGCCCTAACACTAAACACATCTTTAAACCGCATGTACTCTGATGGTATGTTGGTGGTTACTTGGGCAGTCGGACTTTCAATGGTAGTGGTTTGGACCGTCAATGTAGGCGGTGTACAAAGTTTTAAGCATCTAGGGGACCATGATATGACGTGGGAGTTAGTCCAATCGAAATTGAGGTTGTGAGCGCTAAGCCATGGAAGACCCAGCACGACGGAATGATCTGACCGAGGTAGCACATAGAATTTTAGCTCCTCCGTGTGACCGGGGAATGTTACCCGGAGGGGCGCAGTCATTAATTTAACATGCGAATGTTCCAAATCACGACCATCTAGAGCCTTAATAGATATCGGGTATGGTAGCTTCGACACGGGAACTTGCAGCGAGGAAACGAGGGTAGAAGAAATGAAGTTACCAACCGCCCCGGAATCTATCAGGGGAAAGACAGACAGAACACAATCATTCACAATCAACTGAGCTTTTAAACAAAATGGGTGGTGGGTAGGAGGTGGTGTGTGTAATGTGGACGTACGGGGGTGTGTAGGTCCATGTGTGTGTGTGTGTGCGTGTGTGTGTGTGTATGAAGTGCAGGTGTCTGTGTGGGTGCGTGCGTGTGTGTGTTGCCCTTAGCAACTGGCAGTCTCGGATGCGGTGGTCATTCCCCCCACAGTACCAGCATAACCCCGATGCTACTCGTCTTCTCTTCTCGGCGGGAGAGAGGCGGGAAGTACTCACCTCCGTGGGCTCTGGCCGGTTCGTGTCAGGCGCTACGGGGGGCTGTTCGCGAGGCTGACTGAAGTCTCGTGCCTGGACCGGTCTGGTCCCCGGCCGGGATCGTTGGCTGCGAAGGTGCTGGTCTAGTTTGATCGCCAGGTTGATGGTTTCGTCCAGGGAGAAGCCGGTATCTCGGCAAGCAAGCTCGACCTGGACCTCCGATTGTAACCCGTCCCTGAACCTGCCGTGGAGGCTTTTCTCGCACCAGCCACTCTCCGCAGCCCTCACCCGGAATCTTGCCGCGTATTCGGCGACCGGGACGTTTCCCTGTCGCAGCCTCATGAGTTCCTGTTCACCCGTGCGTCCCTGATCCGGATGGTCGAACACGGCCGTCATTGCCTCGAGGAAGCTGGTGTACCGGTGAGTGAGCTCCCCGCCTGTGCTCCAGACCGCCGCCGCCCAGTCCATGGCGAGTCCGGTGAGCTGCTGGATCACAAACCGGATTCTCTGCAGGTCACTGATGTCCGGGTAGTCAGTCAGATACGGCTCACAGGCTAGGATGAATCGCTTGCACCCCCCCGGATCACCAGCATAGATTTCCGTGGGGGCAGGGCGTGGTGGTATATTTTTTGCAGTTTCTAATTTTCATTTGTTTTTCTGCCAGAGGTCCTGATGTGCTTACAGTAAAGTGAGTGAATGAGGAATTCAAGAAATTTTGCAGGAGAATGAGACGTTAGTGATCATTAAAACACACAAGTAAGTTTGCAAGTAAGCACTGTCATGCTGCAACAGGTTTGGGTCTTTTTTGGGGGTCTTGGGGGTCACATTTCTTCCTATGGTAATTATCTTTTATTAAAATATTACTTTTAAGAACAAATTAGGGCTGCAGGCTTTCACATACGAACAAGGAAATGAAACCCCAATAGATGAATGATAAAAAAAAAGAAAGATTTCCTGTTCTTCTGCATCATGTAAATATATTATCATTTCCACTGTTTAAAAAGTCGACATACACCTCAGCATACTGTAGATTACATTTGTAAGATGTAGAATATGTTTTTTCACTGTTAAACATGCAAAACAGAATCATATCATCTAGATAAAAATGTAATTGAGTGTTAATTTTCTGTAGGGTGATAATTTAACATGGGATTTTGCTGTATGCATTGAACCCTTTATATTTGTTTTAACTGACGGTGAAATTTGCACCTGTTCATTATGAAACTACTGGTGTGCACACTCAGTTCCTAAAGAAAAAAAATACTTATTCAATTATAGCAGACTACAGTACTTACTTGCTTTCAGTTGAACCTCAGTCCTTTTTATATTTCCAAAATGATACAATTCCACAATTATACACTGCCTGGCCAAAAAAGGCTCAGTTCAGAAGGGTCAACAACAAGAAACAACTAAGGAGATTTTATATTTCTGGAGTTAAGAACCCTCAACACATTTTCAAAACCTGTACGAATACTGCTGAACCATCAACTTTTTGCTATAATCAGAAAAAAAAATTTGTTCACAATATGCTTAATAGTGAATAGTAAGACCATTTCCATATACACATCATGTGATGAGAACTCACAACATTGGGACTAAGCTGCTTTGTGGCCATGAGGAAGTCACTTGTTAGTGAGACTAATAAGAAAAATGGGATCAGTTTTTTAGGAAGCAAAAGAATATACTTCTGAAAAGGGAATGGAAAAGGGTTCTGTGGTCTGAAGAGCCCAGACTTACCCTATTCCAGAGTTATGGGTGCGTCAGGGTAAGAATGGAAGTGCATGCTGCGATGGTTTATGATCTTGGGTTGCTTCAGTTGGTCAGGTCTAGGTTAAACAATGTTATGTGACAATAAAATTAAGTCAGCTGACGACCTGAATGTACTGAATGACCAGGTTATCACATTAATGGATTTTTTTCTTCCCAGATGGCAACAACATACTGCAGGACTTTAAATAAGAAATTGATTAGCTGTCAGGAAACTAACATGCATGCATTCCTAGTAATGCTATAAATCTCCACTTTTTAGAGGAAGTTTAACACCAAAAAAAAAAACAGAGTTCTTCTTTCCTTGCAGCAGGACCTGCTAACAAATAATATTTGGGCTGTACCACAATTGACTACAACTGATCACTCCAGCAAATGTCGTAGTGAATTTTGTCACACCACAGAGGTAAAAATAAAATTGATGATACAGGAAGTGGGCTAGTTTGCACACCTTCAGGGGTAAATATAGAATTTTTAAACTTTAACTGGAATACATGTTTCTTTTCTTTTTGATTTCTGCATGGTTGATCATGCAAATTTACTGTAGCACTTTGAGGAGTTCTCCTTTTGTTTGATGGTTTCTATTTCTTTTGAGAGGCTTATTAGAGTTTGAAGACTTGAGGTTGAAGCTATTTATGAGAAACCCTGGTTTTGACTGTAAGGTAATTAGCTTTTTGTGAACTGTAATTCATTTGTTATCATACAAATAATTTTCTGCTGAGTTGACAAAACGTCTACTACTTTGAACATTGAAACTAATGCACTGCAAACATAAATGGAAACAACTTAATTAAACTGTAACTGTGTTCAACGCATTAGTTTGCATGTTAAGGGTATTAAATGTTGAATATATTGATATTGGGCAATAGTATTTGTGAATGGACAAACTAAGTTTATTGTTAATTTATTGTTAACTTTGTCACTTTCTGCAGAAACTAATTTCTCTGTTCCTCACCAGCAGTTTAACCGTGAAGCGTATACCTTGAGAGTTAGTCATTTGCAGCTGCAACATGTCAAATATGATTATGTGGTGCATTCATGCATAACCAGAACTGATGTGCCTATAGTCTTAGAGTTTCTGAAAATTTTAAATGGAAATGTCTTCTTTTTCAAAAGAAACCAGATGACACCAGCCTACAAAGCCATGTGTTCAGTGTGGAATTCTATCCTTCCTTGGGGTGTGTATTTTATATTAAATTCAATTCACGTTTTGTAAAGTAGTGTGCTACTGCAGAAAATAAGAAATAATGGGGTAGTGGAATGCAGATTGATGTGTCATGGATTTTTAATAACCATTGTCAAGTTATTTTCCTTTAGCAGCACTTCCCAGTATTTTGCTTTGTTTATATGGCAGCAAAATAACAGTAATTTTTTTTAATGATTAGATAAAAAAAAAAAAAACAATAGTATAAGCTATAAGTAACAGTTCCTTCACTGGCTTAAAAATGCAGAAATTATAACTGACTTCTGTAGCTGCAAACATAAAAAAGCTTTTACCCCAGCCAAATGTTTCAAATTATTAAAAACATATAATTATTAGCATTAGATTATGTGTAGCATTCACTAACCTACTGTAACAAACCTGTGATTTGAATTAGAGTCAGTACTAATATTAAAGCTGTTGTATTAGAAAATTAAACCAACCTATTCAAAGCAAACATTTTTGAGAATTCTGTTCTTAACTAATTTTCCTGTTGTTTTAATTATGATAATTAATTATGGTTTTGTTAAGTATGATAATTAATTATGGTAACTGACTCTGGTTTCTCTCAGTCTTGTTGTGTTTGTTTAGCTCAGGAGAAACAGCAGATTCATCACATAAAATCATCCTAGATGAACAATACGCAACAAGCCAAGAGGAATCACATATTACAATCAACTGCAAATATATATTTCACGAACGAATGCAACTGTTGTGGATTAAAGATCCTAAGTGGAATGCAACAGAAAAGGAATATTATGGAATTATTGTATATAGTAATACAGAGAAGCGACCACAGGCATCTGAGTACTCTGACAGAGTGGAATTTTTAAATGATAGGATTTTTGACACAGTTTGGACCAAATGTACATTAAAAATTAATCATCTAAAAAAGAGCGACAGTGGAAAATATGCATTTAGGTACATAGGAGGTGAAAAATATATGGGAAGTGAATTTGAACTAATGATCACTGGTGAGTCCTATAACCTCTATTAACTTATTTTTCATTCTTTCTTTTCTTTCATTTATTTTGTCAGAAATCATTCATTTTGTTATTTTATACTGTAGACTATCCCTGCAACATCCACATTAAACCACGGATTTCGAAGACACTTAAAGAAGGAGATGCTATAAATCTTTCCTGTACAACATCAGCAGCCTGTGAGACTCATCCTAAATGGCAGTGGTCTGACTCAAGTGAGGATCTCATCACAGAGCACAAGGAAGATAAGATGGAAAAATACTCAGAGCTTAAGTACAATGTGAGCTGGACAGATGATGGGAGAACTCTGACATGTCGTCCTTCAAGATGCAACAGTGATGACTGTGTAAAAAGGAGTGTTACACTGAGAGTTGAATGTGGGTACAAAATACAGTATATGCATGATGTATTTATTGATTAGAGTTTAAAAGTTATTATAAAATAACGTTTATTTATATAGCACTTTGAATTTTAAATTCAAAATCTGTCATCTACAAAAATTTAAATAAGCTTATGGTGAAAAAACAAACAAACAAAAAAAAGCAAGGCCACCCAGAAGTTGATTATTTTCCAGTAACAGCAAAAACAGAAGTGTTTTATTCCTCTTACAACACATCAATTTGTCAGTGCGAAATATGTGCTAATTTAAGAATGGCAAAATATTTTATTTGTTTAAACCTACAGTATGTCTATTATTTTAAAAAGAAAATGAAACAAAGACATTGATGGTTTATATGGTATGTAACACACTGTATAATTTCTAAACAGCGTCTTATTTTTCTCTTTATTGAAGCCCATCAATGTCATGTGACAGAGAAACCTCAAAACCCCCTGTAGTGAGGATTTTTCTGTATTGTAAAAATAACAGCTTTTCTTCTTTTACTTTTTGAGTGTTAGAAAGTTCTAATAGAAATCATCACCATGGCACCAACAAACACTTTAAAATGTGCCACAAACTATTACTATATAAACGATCATTTATTACGATCATTTATTAAAATGATGGCATTAATATAATCTGTGCTTTGCCAAGCAGGCAAGAGGATTGTGATATCTGCTAGACAATTAATGAACCCCGTCTGAATAATCAAAAGTTCAGTATTGACTTTTACAATTCACTTTTGTGGAATAAACCATCTAAAAGTGTTTAAGGAAAAATGTCAAAAGGTTTACAAGAATTGGCAATTAAATAGTGATGTTTTAGCTGTTTGTCTGTTGTGAGGGGGTTGTTGCAAGTTGTAGTTTTTGCTACAGTAGAATATACAGTATGCTATATTCATGTTTTATCTACTCTATCTATCTATCTATCTATCTATCTATCTATCTATCTATCTATCTACAGTGGCTTGCAAAAGTATTCGGCCCCCTTGAACTTTTCCACATTTTGTCACATTACAGCCACAAACATGAATCAATTTTATTGGAATTCCACGTGAAAGACCAATACAAAGTGGTGTACACGTGAGAAGTGGAACGAAAATCATACATGATTCCAAATATTTTTTACAAATAAATAACTGCAAAGTTGGGTGTGCGTAATTATTCAGCCCCCTGAGTCAATACTTTGTAGAACTACCTTTTGCTGCAATTACAGCTGCCAGTCTTTTAGGGTATGTCTCTACCAGCTTTGCACATCTAGAGACTGAAATCCTTCCCCATTCTTCTTTGCAAAGCAGCTCCAGCTCAGTCAGATTAGATAGACAGCATTTGTGAACAGCAGTTTTCAGATCTTGCCACATTCTTGATTGGATTTAGATCTGGACTTTGACTGGGCCATTCTAACACATGGATATGATTTGTTTTAAACCACCATTGTTGCCCTGGCTTTATGTTTAGGGTCTCTGTCCTGGAACGTGAACCTCTGTTTTTGCAGACTCCAAGAGGTTTTCTTCCAAGGTTGCCCTGTATTTGGCTCCATCCATCTTCCCATCAACTCTGACCAGCTTCCCTGTCCCTGCTGAAGAGAAGCACCCCCAGAGCATGATGCTGCCACCACCATATTTGACAGTGGGGATGGTGTGTTCAGAGTGATGTGCAGTGTTAGTTTTCCGCCACACATAGCGTTTTGCATTTTGGCCAAAAAGTTCCATTTTGGTCTCATCTGACCAGAGCACCTTCTTCCACATGTTTGCTGTTCAAACGGGACTTCTTATGGTTTTCTGTTAACAATGGCTTTCTTCTTGCCACTCTTCCATAAAGGCCAACTTTGTGCAGTGCACGACTAATAGTTGTCCTATGGACAGATTCCCCCACCTGAGCTGTAGATCTCTGCAGCTCATCCAGAGTCACCATGGGCCTCTTGGCTGCATTTCTGATCAGCGCTCTCCTTGTTCGGCCTGTGAGTTTAGGTGGACGGCCTTGTCTTGGTACAGTAGGTTTACAGTTGTGCCATACTCCTTCCATTTCTGAATGATCGTTTGAACAGTGGCTCCGTGGGATGTTCAAGGCTTTGGAAATCTTTTTGTAGCCTAAACCTGCTTTAAATTTCTCAATAACTTTATCCCTGACCTGTCTGGTGTGTTCTTTGGACTTCATGGTGTTGTTGCTCCCAATATTCTCTTAGACAACCTCTGAGGCAGTCACAGAGCAGCTGTATTTGTACTGACATTAGATTACACACAGGTGCACTCTATTTAGTCATTAGCACTCATCAGGCAATGTCTATGGGCAACTGACTGCACTCAGGCCAAAGGGGGCTGAATAATTACGCACACCCCACTTTTCAGTTATGTATTTGCCAAAAAATGTTTGTAATAATGTATGATTTTCGTTCTACTTCTCACATGTACACCACTTTGTATTGGTCTTTCACGTGGAATTCCAATAAAATTGATTAATTTCAATTCATTGTGGCTGTCATGTGACAAAATGTGGAAAAGTTCAAGTGGGCCGAATACTTTTACAAGCCACGCATCTATCTATCTATCTATCTATCTATCTATCTATCTATCTATCTATCTATCTATCTATCTATCTATCTATCATTTTATTCTATTTATTAATTTATCTAGATTCACCCAAACAAACAAGAGCGATTGGGGTCTCAAATTTTAAGGACGTGAAAGAAGGAGAACAAGTGACAATTTCATGCTCCAGCAACGCTCACCCTAAGGCTAACTTTACCTGGTTTAAACGCAATGGCTCTTTTTCTCAGCCTGGGGAAAATCTTACTTTTCTTAATATGACCCCAGAAAAGGGAGGGATGTTCTACTGTCAGGCTAAAAATGAATATGGAACAAATACTTCACTTGACATAAATATCAACATTATTTGTAAGTATGTCTCTGCTATGGAACCAATGTACTGTATCTAGCAGTGGTTATTTATTTTGAAAATAATACAAAAATAAATTTCATTAGCAGATTATCATCCACCAGTGAACAGAAATCATGCAAAAAGTCAAAAACAAATAAAATAAATTTATAATAAACATATTACACACATGTGTTTTGCGTTTTTTCAGATGTTCCAAAAGGTGTAAACATCAGTCCTACATCAATGACCCTCGCAGAAGGATACCATCTTGCACTTACATGCACAGTACGAAACAGCAATCCAGCAGTCAAAAAGCAGTCCTACAGATGGTACAAAGATGGTCAAGAGATTGATCAACAAACAGGAAATACATTCACTCTGCCAAGTGTAAAACGATTTGATACTGGAAGTTATCAGTGCCAGGCCAGAAATTCAGTAGGAGAGACCATGTCTACCCACGCTGCCCTAGTAAATGTGGAGTGTAAGTATAATATAGCTACAATTTCATTAAACGTTAATGATTAATGATCATTTATTTAATGATTTACACTTGTATTTTATAAAATTGTAACAGATGTTGTCTAATAATAATAATAATAATAATAATAATAATAATAATAACTGAAAACGTTACAGGTGATATGGTTACTCTAACGTTATTGTCTTATTGAAAAACACATTGACTTGCATAGATTTTTGAGTAAATTTTAAAAACATGTCCTAACACCTGCCAATATAATAATAGCTCTCAAACATAAGATAATATCTAGGATTTATTGTGATAATCCCTCAGCGATAAACAAATTCCACAAACGCCATAGCCAGAAGTTTTAATAACTAATATCAAATGTAATCTTGCATACTGTACGTGAAGAGGTAAATTATGAGGTATGGCATCTTTAAACTTTCTCAAAGCCTAAATAAATGTGATTTACACATTTTTGTAAGATCAAAATGCTTTATACAGTGATTCTTTTTAATAATATAATATATTTTTTTATTTGTAATTAAAATTTTTCTTTTCCCTGCAGATGTCCCACAAAACACAATCATTCGAGCCACAAGTAGAAGAATAAAGTTGAATTTGGAGCTTCACCTTGAATGTGTTACTGAAGCTAATCCTCCTCCTAACAATTACTCCTGGTATTTTAAACGTGAACATAAACAGACATTTCTGACCCTTTCTCACATGGATCAGGTGTACCGGGTAAAGAATGTGGCTGTTAGTGATGCTGGGTCATATACATGCAGTGCACACAATACTATAGGGTCAGGAGCAAACTCTGCAGAATTAAATGTTCTTGTGCTCTGTAAGTATCTTTATCTTTTGTTTATTTATTAACTTAATGGCATTTACCTTTCATTTATGTGAAATAATGTGTCTGTAAACTTTATATTAATCCTACTATTAACAAGAAAACAGGTTGTTTTTATTTTATTTTATTTTAATGGATAAGATGGTCGCAACTGTTCAGCCTTTTTTCTTAGCTACATTTTGTACCTGGAAATTGTGGTTGTTGAAGTTATGGCAATAAAAAAAAACTCACTAGGAATATTGTGTGAACAGCATTGTAATAATATTGTGAAACAAACTGCTATTACACGTAATTTCAAAATATTCTAAAAACATTATTTGTGGAGTGTCACACTATCCTCTTTAAACACATACTGAATAAGCATCGTGTGGTTAGTTCTCTGTTAGCTGAAACTTTAATATTGTAACATTTGGATTCTAAGTATAGTGCATATATTTAAGCAATATCATACGAGAGGGAGTGCTGTTGTACTGAATATCTGTACAGCTGTGATGTTGTTGTGGGCACGAGGTCACAGCCAAAGATATCACAGCCATGCTGATATTTAGTGCAGCAGCACAACATTGAGTGTGATATTGATTTAATACAGCAGTTCCATAAATAACATTTATTATTAACAGATTATGATTGTTTGTTTATTTAACCAGTTATTTTGCTCCACCAACACAAGTCCTTTCACAACTGGTCTAACTACTGTAACTAACTGTGAGTGAGCTGCCAACTGTAATTGAAAGGACTGAGCTGGCAAATTAATTTAAAAGGTGTTGGACAATTCTGTGGAATTTGTGAAATCCTGTGAATGCAATGCCTTGTTCTTTACCCCAAGTAGGGCCTGTGATTAGGGGTTAAAGAGGGATTTGGGACTCTGGCTTGTGTTAGAGCCTAGTTAGGGCTTTGAGCTCACATTAGTCCACATCACATTCATGGATGCAATGGCCCTGGGCAAACTCCCTTTAGTGTCCGCAAAAAAAAAAAAAAAAATTCTCTAAGATTTTATTCAGACATTTAGAACAACACAATCAAATTACATTTATTATTACTTTTGTAACTGGGCTATATAAAAAGCCAATGTTATGAAAGCTAGCAACATAGCAGGTTAATGAACATAAGTGTTATACAAGCCTATTTTATTACATAATGTACATAATGCTGTACTTTTAAAGTGATGACATAGCTGCTTCTATTTTATCAACTAGGTATCTAAATGGACTCTTGATCAAAGAATCAAGCATCAAGGCAAAGCCTCTTAATGGCGTTCCCTTTATTTTTTAAAGATTTCACACAAAACAGAAGAATGAAATATGCCTGTGAAACTTTACAGTACAAGTTACACTGTCTGGCTAAAAAAAGTTACAAACTCCGAGATTAATTGACTGCCTTTAGCTTTGATAAAATTCATGTGTCAAATTGATTCCCCATGCGCCCAGAACCATACATTTACAGTCCTTTACTTTTTAAATCCTGGACTATGCCTGTTCCATCAGGGAATAAAAAAATATTCTTAGATATGGTAATCTTGTCATTCAGCTAATCAGCTGACTTTATTTTATTGCAATGTAACATTGCTGAACCTACTGTAGAAGTGACCAATGGAAGAAACCACTGATCATACAAGTTTCCTCTTCCAGAGGCTTGTACAGTGGGTACTATACTGTACACAAGGGATGCATCCAATTAATGCACTTCCGTTTTTACCCTGATGCCTACTCTCTATCACTATCACTCTGAAATAGGGTCAAAGTGCATTCATCAGACTACATGTCCAATCTTTATGATCCCTAGCAAACTTAAGTGATTTTTTCGGATTAGTCTCACTAACAATTGGTTTTCTACTTGCTAACCAGCTGTTTAGTCCCAGTCCTGTGAGTTACTATAACATTCTGCCAAAATGCTCTTAGTCTTACCATTAAGCATAGCTGTCGTTTTTACTTTCAAATGTGATGTGCATATTTAATAATCATTAAAGTGATCTCCAGTAATGTATTTTTCGGTCACATTTTTTCCTTGAATTTGTTCTTTACTCAATTCCAGTAATTAGAAATCTCCTTAACGTTCTTTTTTTTTTTTTGTGAAGGCAGTGTATATTCACAGTGGTAAGAATTATCACAGTCGAGAGACCTTCCCAGTCAGTAATCAGGGCATCAAAAAGATTAACTGACCCACATGGTGACATGGAAAATGTGATAAAAAACCAATCACACAAATGTTATCATCATTCAGAATTTTTATTGTTATTATTATTTTTTTTGTGACCCTTTCTCACATGCTGCCCTGGTTGTCTGCACATGTCACACCAATCAGCTTCTGAGTGGATTGTTTAGAGGCAATTCAGAATGACTGACAAAGAGTTACTAAGGAATCAAAGAGTGTTTGATTCCATGCCTGGCTTTGATTTTAGTTTTTGTAGGTCCATTCCTGACCTAGAGTTCTGTGTAAAAGTCTAAGGCACCATATGATCTTTAGTACCCAATGTATTACTGTATATACAGTGGCAAGAAAAAATATGTGAACCTTTTGGGATCTCATGATTTTCTGCATAAATTGTCATTAAATGTCCACAGCTACAACAAAAGGGGGTTATTAATTACAAGGCTTCACTTACTTTTTCCACTATCATTTTGAATGTTGAATGAGTGTGTTCAATAAAGACTCGAAAGATCAGAATTATTTTTGTGTTATTATTTTAGGCACCTTATTTTTGTGAATACTCTTAACTTAGATGAAGCTCAGATCACATTTTATGACAAATTAATGCAGAAAACCATGAAATTCCAAAAGGTTCATAGCATATTTACTGTATACTGTCTGCATTATTATGTACAAAACCATTCATTATTTCCAAACCCTTAAAAAATAATAACTAAATAACAATACAGAACACTATTTGCACGACTGTAAAGAAAGCAAGTTATTACATGACAGACCAGCTTTCAGATGGAAACAACAGCCACAATTTTATGTAGGCTCCTGGGTGTTGCATGAAAATAGAAAGTGCGGCACAGTTCCCAGAAGAACTCTGGAATATTATTTAGACAAGCACTTGCTGAATGCCTTTTGTCCAATCAGATTAGTCAGTTGGAACAGATTTTACACAAATGTATAATCATTTAGCTTCTAGGCTAAATGTATTTCATGCCTTTACATATTTTTAAACTGCTTTGTTTTGTAATTCCTCTAACATATATTTCCTTCTAAAATAGTGACTTCACTTTATTCACAGACCCCCCCAAACAACCAAATCTGACCATGAAACATGTTGCTAGGGAATATGAAGATTATCATATTACATGCACTGTAGAAAGCTCTCCCCAGTCAGAGCTCACACTAACCAGGAATGATAAAACACTAAAGAATGTTCAGTCGAACTTTCTCAAGTTTTCTGCTAAAGTGTCCCCTTCAGATGCAGGGGTGTACACATGTCTAGCAAAAAACTCAGAGGGAGAAAACTCAACCGAAAATCACCTAAAAGTTTTGTGTAAGTGAAACTGCATACATCTGCTCTATTTTGTGCACCAAGCATTTTCTTTTTCATTTGTTATATTATGATATGACAAAGAAGTATGCTTTTATTAAGAGATAAATATACAGTATTCAGTGTGTTTCTGTTATCTTTGCAGATGCCCCTAAAGATGTTACAGCATCAGCATATCCTAGTGAAGAACTAAAAGAGGGCGCTGACCTGACACTCAGTTGTAAAGCTGATTCTGTACCCCAGGTGTCTAATTACACATGGACGAAATCTGGGACACACCCAGAGAAAGTGGGACATGGACAGGAAATAACACTCCATTCCCTGAAGAGCTCTGACTCTGGCAATTACAACTGTATCTCCAGCAATGAAATTGGCATTGCTTCATCCTCACCAATATACATCAGAGTCAAGTGTACGTAGATTATAACATATCTGGCATGTTATCTGAATTAATGGGGGGGAAATGGGTAAAATGAGATAAAGGACAGTATAATGTGTGAATAGTGTGTTCAGTGGGAGGGTTTTATCTTCATGTGGATGCGAACAAGTTGTCAGAAATACAGCTTATTACAAACAAGGGATGTTTTAACTGTCATGCCAAGTCAGATATTATGTCACATAGGTTTTGCACTATCGCCAGTAGAGTACAGTAGGTGAAATAAAAAAATAAAATAAATATCTTATCTTTCTGATATATCAGCACAGCTGAGAAATTTTAATCCTACACATTGTTTAAAAGCACTTTAATAAACAATATTCAAGCTGGTTAGTCCAGTTGCCAGAAATATACTGTATATATATATACTGTATATATATATATATATATATATATATATATATATATATATATATATATATATACTGTATATATATATATATATATATATATATATATATATATATATATATATATATATATATATATTTTTTTTTTTATTATTTTTTTTTTTTTTATTTATTTATTTATTTTTTTTTGCTTTAAAACCGTACTGCTGGAGAAGTTTTTAGGGGTAGCAGAAAAATTCTGATGTCAAAATGATTCTGAGGTTTCCTTCTTATGTACTACAATACCTCACAGTATCCTTATGTAAATATTCTATAATATAAGATTTCAATGAAGTTTTAGTGTTTATTTGTTCCTTAGTAGCTGGGTTCTACAGGGTCACATTGCAGATACAAACCAATTTAAAACAAAGTGCACATCCCTAGTTTAAATTAATTATAAACTGAATTAAAAGGTTGCCAGAGCCCAAATTTATCCATACACAATAATGACAGAGCTGGCATTTCTACATGCAAAATTCATAATATGTAACCAATAATATGTAACCAATATGTAACCATATGTAATGTCTCTTCTATCCTTTTTTCTTGTTCAGATCAGCCACGTATAACGTTAATCCATAACATGACATTACTGGGTCTATGGGAAAAGTTGCTTCCAATCCACCTGTCTTGCAGTGTTCAGTGTTATCCACCCGCCACTTCCTTCGCATGGTACAAGCTTGAGGAAAACACCACAGTCCTTTCAGTTTACCAGAACTACACAGTTCAACCAGAAAACCCAGGAACGTATTACTGCTTCGCAAGGAACGATGTAGGACATTCAACATCGGAGCCACTCCAAATATATCTTCACCGTATGTACAAATTTAGACTTTTAAAGCTATTCATGACTCACAATTTATCTGAGAAATCAAGGCAAATATATACAATGTACACTTCAGCTCAAAAGTTTTGGATCACTTTCAAACTCCATGATGCTTTTGAATTTTTATTTCTTTATACACTGTAAAGCAATGCTGAAGGCAAAATATGCAATAATCTCCTTTGAACAGTTAATGTTGTAAAGATGTATGTGTTACTCGTGATTTGTAAAGCCTCCATAATGGCTCTAATCTGAGGTGCTGTTTGGTAATTGGTAATTTATGAGGCTGGTAACTAGGGCTGCACGATATTAGGAAAATATGCGATATGCGATATTGTTGTTGAATATTGCGATAATGATATTTCTTGCGATATAACATTTCCCTAGAGAAAGGCATTTTTTATTATTATTATTGCCTATTTTGTAAAATTATTTAATTTATATGTAATGATGATACTAAAATAAACAGGTAATAGATAATCGTCTGATGTAATTAAATCTAATTCAGGCTAAAAAGAAACTATATGTCAAGGAAGTTGCAAATATTTAGACTTCAAAACACTATGAATGACTTAAACCCCTCAGCAGATATTCTGACTTCTGGTTTGCTGTTACTATAAACCTGCCAACACAATATGAATTACTTTCAAACATTACTGTTTATTTACGTGTAACCATACACTCATCAATAGTGTCTTAAAACAAGAGCATCTTTTAAACAAAATATTCTCTTTGGCTTGCCTGTTTTTTATTTTTTTATTTTAAAGAAAAATAAATATTATTAAACAAAAATTTAATAAAAAAAATACTATTTGTCACGCACACACACACACACACACACACACACACACATACACACACACACACACACACACACACACACGCTCCGCGACCGGCACTAGGACCCATAATGTAATGTGGTCGCGAACCAGGAAGTATAAGAGGAGTAAACAAACCGCATAGAGCTTAGTCACGGAGTTCGCCATGTCGGTTCAGATTGTTTACTTTCTGATTCGAGTGTGTGTTTATAGGATGCGGGTTAAATGTGTGTTTTTCCCTTGCTCCCCTTCTGTGAGAGTCCTTAAACTAATTCGTGTGGTTGTCCTGCCTACTCGCTTGCTTCCACGTTTGGGTTTACCGTCCACGCTACAAAGGGCTAACGGCTAATCGCTAAGTCTTCTGATCATCCCGGATTAGTTCGCGACAGAATGAAGTATAAAGATATAAATAATATATTTTATATATATATAAAGATATAAGCGGGTATAAACATAGTAAGGGCCCATCTGATTGGTCAAATTTGGACACACAAATGCTTGGCACATAAAGTATTTATCGCAACTCTTTGCGATATGGTTATCGCGCATGCCATTATCGCGATAATGATATTTTTTCGATATATCGTGCAGCCCTACTGGTAACTCTAAATGAACTTCTCCTCTGCAGTAGAGGTATAGTAAGTTTTGATCTTGTCTTCCTGGGATGGTCTTCATGAGAGCCAGTTTCATCATGGTGCTTGATTGGATTCGCAAATGCACTTGACAATACTGTTCTTGCAAGAACTACTCCAGAACAGCTTATCTATGTGGCTTAAAATAAAAATTGACTGTTGTTGTTGTTATTGTTACATAATTACCTAATTCCATATGTGTTATTTCATAGTTTTGAAATCCCCAGTATTGTTGTAGAATGTAGAAAATAAATCACAAAATAAAGAAAAAGAAAAAAATAAATATGCAAGTGACCCCAAACTTTTGAGAGGTACAGTAGTGCACATCACAAGGAAAGAAAATTTATGTAATATACATGTTAATTTAGATAACAGTCTAAATTTGTCTTTTAGTTTTTTCCTCTTGTTGCTTTTTAATTTTTAGTTGTAATCTACTGTATATTAAATGATGAAATTAGTGTCGTGCTCTGCGATATTATCAACTCTTACTCCAATTTCATTTCTTATTTCTTAGATATCATTATTAAAAGGCTTGTTCAGGTCATCATCTCTTTATTGGTCATCCTCTCTCTGATCGGAGTCATTTTTTTGCTACATAGGTAAAAATTTCTTTGGTATATTCTATTTCATAGAAATGTGTTATTAAATTATTTTTTATGCATTTGTGGATAATAACCACATCATTTAAGATTCCCTAGGGAAAAGGGTATTTCCTTCCTTTCATACATTTTATTCAGAGAATGTCTATTTCTCATGATGTATTTTTAATGATGTATAAAAGTTTCCTTAAGATATTTTTTAAAAACATTTCATTTTTAACAATTCTCACAAATCACAATATTAATTCACACATTGAATACACACTTACAGTGCATTTTAATAGGAACACCTCTTCTCATGCACATTCATTCATTTATTCATTCATTTTCTATACCGCTTAATCCTGTGTTCAGGGTCGCGGGGACCTGGAGCCTATCCCAGGAGACTTCGGTCTCTAGGCGGGGTACACCCTGGACAGGGTGCCAATCCATTGCAGGGCACACACACACACTCACACACCCAATCACACACTACGGGCAATTTAGGAACGCCAATTAGCCTAATCTGCATATCTTTGGACTGTGGGAGGAAACCGGAGTACCCGGAGGAAACCCACCAAGCACGGGGAGAACATGCAAACTCCATGCACACAGAGATGGGAATCGAGCCTGGCCAGGGAATCGAACCCAGACCCTGGAGCTGCATTTATACTATGGGTGCTTGTTTGGACTTTTCAGAAACTGCTGACCTCTTATAAATTCCATACACAAATGCATCTGGACATTACAATTAGTGGTGAGATAAACAAACAAAAACAAACAAACAAACAAACAAACAACATTATTGTGAGTGGATCTGCAGGTTGAAAGACATGATTCATGAAAAAGATCAGAGATGAAAGACTGGACTGGTTTGAGCTGACTGGAAGTCTATAATAACTCAAATAAGCCCCCTTTAGAATGATGGTGAACAGAAAAGCATCTCACAATGGTCAAAAATCAAACCTTGTGGTACAGCTGCATAAGACCACCTACCTAGGTGTCCTTTTTGGGTGAGCGTGTGCCCACGACAGTCTGATTTCTATCTATGATGATAGGAGTGAAACTCAGCTGTTGCTGTTGTACCCATCCACCTCACGGTTGAGTTTTTTTTTTTGCATCTAAGATGTTTTTCTCTTGTAAAAAGGGAATAGATTTTCAGATGTAAAATATTGTTTATACTATGGCTTGGCTGAATACATGGTGGTTATTATTAACCGAGAGATCCCTACCCATCTACAGTATACTGCTGTATACAGTATGTCCAGATAATCAATATTTAATTTATAGCCAATGACAATTCATTGTTTTTCCATTCTGCATTAGTTCAGAGTTGTAAGTAAGCCCTGACTGAGACACCACTGTCTTGTTTTTTTAAATTGTGTGACCCTATGAAGAGTGCATATATGCACACACATATATTGTCCAGACTGGTCTATAGTTTGTAGAAAAAGTGATTTGCATGTTTATCACACTTTAATGTTTCAGATCAAACTAATTTAAATACAGTATTAGTAAAAAAAAATAACACAAATGAACACATTATGCAGTTTTTAAATAAAGGTTTTAATTATTGGTGTGTCCTGCTGCAGAACCCAATTTGTTTCAGCTTGTGGTCAAAAATAGATGGCCGGACATTATCCTTCAGGATATTTCGGTACACAGCAGTCTTCCAGGTCCTGAAGTAGCAAAACAGCCCCAAACCACCATACCATAATATTTTATTGTTGGTATGATGTTTTTCTGACATGTGGTGTTACTTTTACTCCACACATAATGGGACACACACCTTGCAAAAAGTTAAACTTTTGCCTTGTCAGTCCACAGAGTATTTTACCAAAAGTCTTCGGGATCATCAAGATGTTTTCTGGCAAAACTGGGCCAGGGGTAGCTCAGTGGTTAAGAGCATTGGACTACGGTTCAGAAGATCCCAGGTTCAAACCCAACAACCACCAAGTTGCCACTGTTGGGCCCTTGAGCAAGGCCCTTAACCCTCAATTGCTCAGATGTGTAATGAGATAAAAATGTAAGTCGCTCTGGATAAGAGCATCTGCCAAATGCCTAAATGTAAGACTGAGAAAAGCCTTTATGTTCTTTTTGCTCAGCAGTGGTTTTCGTCTTGGAATTCTGGCATGCAAACCACTTTTGCCCAGTTTCTTTCTCATGGTAGAGTCATGAACACTTACCTTAATTGAGGCAAGTGAGGCCTGCAGTTCTTTGGATGTTGTCGTCGGGTCTTTTGTGATCTGTTGGATGAGTTGTCGCTGCGCTCTTGGGGTAATTTTGGTCAGCCGGTCACTCCTGGGAAGGTTCTCCACTGCTCCATGTTTTTGTCATTTGTGGATAATGGCTCTCACTGTGGTTCGCTGGAGTCCCAAAGCTTTAGAAATGGCTTTATAAACTTTTCCAGACTGATAGGTTTCAATTATTTTCTTTCTCATTTATTTTTTTTATTTCTTTGGATCTCGGCATGATGTCTAGCTTTTGAGGATCTTTTGGTCTACTTCACTTTGTCAGGCAGGTACTATTTAAGTGATTTCTTGGTTGCAAACATATCAGGCCTGGCTGTGGCTGGAAAAATTTAACTCATTTTTTACTCATAACTCAAAATCTTTACTCATTAACTCAAATCATAACAAAGACTAGGGAGTAAACATACTATACTAAACCTACTAGGAAACAGAACAGACTAAAACTAAACAGACTTGGAGACACAAGGGACCAAACATACGAGGGACTTGGCTAGGCCTACTAGCTGTTATGCACATTAGCTGCTAAGCTGGATGGTAGCTAAACAGACTAGTTGCTAAACAGACTAGTAGCCAGAGACCCACGGGACAAATAGTCTAGGTACACAGCAGACTAGGTATGAAACAGACTAAGAACTAAATAGGTTAGTAGCTAAACAGACTAAGATCTAAGCAGACTAGGGGACGAGACAGATTAGGAGACTAAACAGACTAAGCTCTAAGCAAGTTAGTAGTTCCATGGTTAGTAGTTATATAGACTAAGAACTAAACATACAAGAGGCTAGTCCTCCTGGAGCTAACCCCACTAGGAGCTAACCACACTAGAGGATAACCACTCTAGAGGTTAAGCTTACTCTAGGAGACACACATGCAAAGACACAAACTAGCAACACATACTAAATCAAAACAAATATAAACTTAATTTAAACAGCTCCATAAAACATATGCCAACTAAAACAGAACATAACCAAACAAACAGAAATGCCCACATTACATGACCATTATTAATGCTCAACCCAGGTTTCCCAGAACAAAGAACTATTTATAAAGAATCTAATGAGCTATCTCGGTTCAGGTGAGTTCCCTCATCACCTGACCGAGGTGCCTTCTGGGAAACTGAGTCTACTAACAAAAAACTACCAAAAGAAGACTCAGTGCCCTCTAGTGGTGAACCCTCACAGTAAGACAGTACTGGTATTGCTACAGTACCATCAAATGTGGAGATTTGATGTCAGCAAATACCAGCACAAGTTGACCTAATTACCGTTCCTGCTATTTAATCTCATGGTATTGAGAGAGATTCTCAGAGAGAGATTGTTCTGCTTCATCTTCTCATCAAAGTAGTCAACGCACAATTTGCATAGTCAGCATATGGGGCTGTTTATCTGGATGTGTACATTAACTGAAGATTTTAATCTTTAGTTGCATGAACCTACACTTGCATGATTTCCAAATATCCATAGCATAAAGTAAGCATATACTGTATACAGGAGTTTCTATTAAAGTACATGAGTAATGTATTACATCTGAGTTATGTCACAAGTTTGATTGCAACTGCAATTCCTATTTCAGGCAGTAGAGGAATACCCCTAAAACAAACAAACAAACAAACAAACAAACAAACAAACAAACAAACAAACAAACAAACAAACAACAACAACAGCAAAAGAAAAAAAAAACAAAGTCGGTCCAATTCACACAATATTTATACTAACCGTTAAATGTCTTTTTAAAATGTTTATTCTTTTAAGCATTAAATACATCTATCTTTAGCTTTTACAAATTTTTTCTCATCTAAGTTGCTGTTTTTTTTTAAATATTGAAATGTGTGTGCATGTGTGTGTCTTAATTTTGCAGCATCTTTCTGAAAAAAAGAAAAAAATCTTCAGGGAATAATGAGGGGGGCCAGAATTTATTTTCCTTCTCAGCAGCTCCGTTACAGTCTTTATTCCGTCCATCGGTTAGTTTTCTTCTGTTCATTTTAAGATTAGGTAATTTCAGAAAATACTACATGCTACATTGAGTACAATATTAAATCTCAAATATAACATATTTAATATGTTATATATAATATATCTCTCATTTTGGAGCATCTCATTCTAAAATCATGTAGATATTCACTCAAACATAATTCAAGGTAAGAAACTGTGTTGTGTGTAGGGCTTACGTACCAACACTAGGGAGAACCTGGTGATGGAGGGATCTGCTTTTCACTCAAATCCTCCAGCCAACAATAACAGACAAGCTGAAAGGTAATCCACTTTCCATACATGAGTGATTTGGTGAAATCAATTGTATAAATAAGAGTGTTAACTGTTTAGTTTCAAATAATGTACTATACTTTATGAATATATTTTATACATATTATTTATATATTTCCAGGCCGAATCATAACATTCACACAGTGTATGATGCTGTAAAATTGCCACCATCCATGCCAGTATGTAGTATTTTATTTTCCTTTTATTGCATTTCTTTTCTATTGAAGTATATAAGGATTTTATATATATAAAAACATAGTCTTATGTTTTTATATATAAAATAGTAAGCAAATTAGTATAGTGATTTAATAAGCAAAAGGCAAATGTAATACACTGTAATAAGCTATAATTTTACATTGGTTTTATAGAAACAACATCATTATACAGAAGAGGATTTAACCATGACCACTGTGAACTATGCTGCGCCACAGTTTAAGGATGGCAACAATCCAAATAAAAGGTACATAAATGAAATGACAAATTGAGCAACTGTTTTACATGAAAATACAATATATACAATTTGTTAAACATCAATAAAAGTATCAAATTATATATTTTTTTACTTTTGTTGTCCTAGTGCATCAAGCAATGATGATTGTATCCCAGTCTATGCTAAAGTTTTAAAAAATAAACAAATAGCACAGGTAAGTAATACCAATTATACTGCACTTCAACAAGAGATGAGCTATTGACCATGGCCCGGTTTCTCGAAAGCTTCTTAGAACGACTCGAAGTTGTTCTTAAATTGTACCTTAACCTCTCTCTTAAAGTTATGGTGCATTTCCTGAAACGGTCATACGCAAGTATCTCTTAGCTAAGTTACACGTTCATAAGGTTGGTCTGGACCAACCTTAACTCATTCTTAGCGTAGTTTCAGCTCAAGACGCTAGTCGCCGCCACTGAGCAGCAGTCTTTATACTGTACATCAGCGTTGTATGGAAGCACATTATGGCACGTTATCAAAGTCGTATTAATTATGGAATATACTGTGGGCCTGTTTATGAATTTTACTTTATTTGATATCAGATCTAATAGAGTGACTTTTAATTAGCCTATTTCATAATGTGACTAATTCATTGAAATTGGCAGTCACTTTTAATATTAAACAGGTGGTGAACAATTTGGCAGCGATACGTGTTGTTGTGCTAATCCGAAGACGGCGCCGTCCGTGGAGCCGTGTGGGTCATGTACATTTTTCGTTTAGGCAAAACTTCAGCCCTTTTCATATTTTCCCTGAGGTCGCTATTAAAAAAAAAAAAAAAAAAGGTTTCGCCTTCCAAGGCAACAGATTATGGAGCTTCTTGAGCTGCTCAGACCTGCACTTGCCAGGCCAACGCCTCGTACTTACGCTCTACGTCCCCATGTCCAGCTGTTTGCTGCTTTTTGTTTAAAATAGGTTTCATTGATCATTAGCCATGATCCATAACTTTATGAGCTTTTCTTTTGACACGTTTTATTTTTATGAAATTTGGTTTAGTCAAATGAGAAAATAATCTTGGGAGTTTCAAACCCCGCATTCATTAATTTTTCTGAGTGATTGTAATGCGTAATACCCCTATCTCACCTATGCGGTTTGACTCGCTGTGAGATGAGGTGTTATACCCCTTTCTCACCTGCGCGGTCTCGTGCGGTGGCTGTAAGTAGGGTTCATCATGATTCAGCACGAGTTTTCATCTTTCCATGTGAAAAATTAAACGTTAAATTTTTTTGCCGGTCCTCAATCCTTTTGCCGGGAGGTTGCAGACCTTGCAGAACTTCACGCAACGTTACCGGAACGTCGGCGGGCAATCGGGGCAGCTTACGGCGCCTAACATTGCATCTCACCGTAAGTCAAGCCGCACAGGTGAGATAGGGGTATTAGGCACCGTGAGCTGCCTCGAGTGCCCGGCCGACATTCCGCGAAGATCTGCAAGGTCGGCGAGCTTCCGCATGTTAAACATTAAACATGTTTAATTTTTTTGCGTGGAAAGATGGAAACGTAACCACGGCACCAAAACTCATAGGTGAGATAGGGGTATTAAACCTCCACTCTGTCATCTCATTGTATTCATTCCATAAGTGCGCTATACAACCCCAACAACTGACATGCTTCACATTGTTTCTGAAGCTGGTGAAGAGTGTTGTCGGCTGTTTGTCAATCAACTATGATTGTATACCCGGTTCGTTTCACCATCACTACAGGTTAAATTAGTATTAGTAAATATTAGTGACAGTTTGGTGATTTAATTTATATATTTGTCTATTATGGCATGCTATTGATAAGTTGACCCATGTCAAAATAAACCTTATTGGAAGAATTTAGTGCAATGTTTAATTTGCATAGAAAGTGCCGTCTTTCTTAACGCTGTCATACAAAAGGAGTCAAAAATCGATTCCTGAGCCACCGATGTCCGCTAATTCAGGACCTTCACTGTAGACAGCGCCGCGTAACGTCGGATGTAAGAGGCAGCGACTTAAGAAGACTCCTAAGAGACAGTTCGAGAAAAACACTTAGAAAAGGTATCACTTTAAGTAAGATATATCTTAAGAGTCATCTTAAGAATATATCTTTAAAAGACATGCTAGTTTTAATGTTTAACCAAAATACACCATGCCTGTTTTTACAGTATGCATGGGTTTAAGTCTCAAGAAACTTTCACAAAATTAAGGACTAGAATTATAAGAGCACCATGACCGCCATGTAATCGATCGGCCATCAGAGGGCGAGAGAGAGAGCTGCCTCTAGGTAAATAGTGGAAACTGGTTCCACCTGTGACAGACCTGTGGCAAAAAAGGAAACACTTTTTCTTTCCTAGTAGTGAAAAATCAGAGGTTACTCATACGGTTTAAACCTTAAAGTCATCTGTTTTTGTGCTCACTTGTATAAACCTACGGTAGTGAGTTTGGCTCTAATTCTATTATTGAATACTGTCTGGCAAGTCCCACACTAATATATCATTTATTTACATTTAACTTTAATTATGGTAGTGTACAATTCATTTGTGAAAATGACACAGCTGTGTCCAATCCTGTGTCCATTATCACATTATGCATGTGGTAGTGTTCTTACTCGAGCAGTGGTTAAGACCTTGGACTTCTGATGAGAAGGGTGTGAGTTCACATGAGTTGTCACAGCTGGACACATGTACAAGGACCGTAACCCTTAGCTACTCTCTTGTATAGACTGGAGACTAGACTAAGTTGCTCTGGATATAAGTGCTCTAATTATACTGTAAGTAAGCTGTCCACCCAGGAGACAAGTGGATCCAATCCACACCAATCATCAGTCTTAATGATCAATTATATGTGCATTATTAAAAACAAATAGGGAACAAAAAGTTAGATATACTGTAAAATGTTGAGACACTTTTCAGGTTCTCCATCTAAAGGAGTACTCTAAGGTTCTATGTAGACCACTACGTAGACCACTGTAACTACATTTTCTCTATTTACATGAAATTAATACCCCTATACTAACAGTGACATTTAGATTTTTACGTATGTAAAGGATTTGATAGGTTAAAGCATGATGAGTAGAAATATCTTGGAGAAATTAACTTTTAATGAAGAATTCTTGCAGGAACAACAAGGTGGCCATGAAGATTATGAGAACATGTTTGCTGCATGCGCACTAAAGCAGACATTACCAAACATAGACTGGGACTCGGACAGCAGTGAGTCAGAAGATGAGGTGAATTACACTAAAGTGTCAATCACTGTAATACCAAACCTTAATCCACGGAAGGATACAGGTACATCCAGTTCAGATGAGGAAGGAAAAATTGAATACACTGAGGTCAAAATTTAAGAGTAAAAGAACATTTGTGTATATGTATGTATATAAAGAATCTATTACAGTATGCAGCAAATTTTGCTCTTTAAATTGATTCAGCTAAATAGGAGCACTTTTTTTTTTATTGTCGTAAACTGGGAAATCTTTTTATGTTTCTGTGACTGAATATACTATATCTGATTTTACTTTAATTTTACCTGGCAATTTAAGTGTGATTTCCTGACATGGTTAATGGCAAGTTTTGATTGTTGGATAATGATATGCCATAGTGAAATGGAAATTCATTTCTAATTCATTGTATAATCAGATATTGGCTATCAAAATGTTGCTACTTAACTTAATAAATTATGTTATGCTAACACATTTGTTTATTATTATTAATAATAATAATATTATTATTATAATATTATTATTAATTCATTTCTACTGAAACATTTTATTGTGTTTTTATTCTTTCATAAGAACATTATGGTATACAGTACATACTGTTCAGTATGTGGATTTTTTATGTTTTTTTTTCTTTCACTCAATTCTTTGAATCTGATTAGGAAACTGAATAGATATTAAAGAAATAGAGACTATAATGACACAGGTCTCGTGAAGGGCAGATCCGCAAGGAAATGCACTGTGCTGTTCAAAATGGGCAGTTCTGCAGGCGGCAGACAACAGCAAAGGAATGAAATGAGCTTGCATCCAAGAGGAGAGCAGCATGTAACATGATATGCACGCTCTCAGACAAAAGTAAATTTCAAACAAAAGAGAGAGAACAAAATGTGAGAAAATAAGTGATAAAAAAAGAAAGATAAACCCATTAAATGGATAACCTAGTCCTTAGGAAGACATGAGACAGTTTATTTCAGTTTTTCGAAGTTCCACTCTGTCTTGAGGAGATTTTACCTAAGTTCCCATTTAAGTTTCTAATTAATGAACCCATGTTATCCCTCTGAATGCGATTATCTCTGAAAGGTCTTCTGAAATGTGTACATACTGTAATCACTCTTGCACACTCCTGTTTCATTGACCGCTTCTGAAGCTCTGCACCAGGGCTCTTACCTTCCTTTCATTATTACATGTCAAGACATTTACATTTTACCTTTTAGCATTGTGGGAGCACCATACATATTAAACTTCTCCACAACTTTATCTCTGACCTGTCTGTGTCACAGCACACCAGGTCACACTCTCATCTCAAGCAAAGCCATGTTCACTTGGGCACTCTCATTCCATACTTCATTCCAATTCCTGTCTTTTGCCACCTAAATCACCAATACTCATCATTACTGTCTCGTGCACTTGGTCAGTCACATCTGATCACTGCAAACAGCAAGTGTTTGTGTGCAACGCACTCTCTGCACTTGGATCCTTAGCCTCCACACTTTCTGTGACAGTAGAAGCTGCACAGTAGAAACAGGGGTCTCTCTCCTGGGTTCTCACCAGCAAAGCATCATGCAGATCATTAAAATCCTTCATACCATCAATGAGGCTTTGACTACCTCACTGTACAAACAAAGCAGACCGCCTCCTCCAGCTTCCATTCTTCAATCTTCCTGACAACTTCCCTGCACATTCCATTATTTGTCTTTCCGTACTGTGGTATGACATATTTTGAGGATTCCACCAATTTTCAAGCAAAAACCAAACAACTGTGAGTAGAGAAAAAGCAAACCGGTCAGACAGACAGACACCCCACAAGAGTCCTCAAATTCAAACTTAATTTTTCAATTGAGTTTATATACCTGACAAGTGCCTCATTGCTCCTCCTTGTTTATTTGTTCAATCCAATTTTTATTTACTAATCAATAGATATATGCAAATTTTTTTGGTCCAATTCCACCCCCGCCCCCCTTCTCATCTTTCATTTATTATTTAGTCATGCCTGGGTTGATTTTCTTGGGTGAAGTCCTTAGAAAAGTCTTTTAATAAGGCAGACACAGAAGTAAACAAACTACTGTATAACCATTTAACTTTGAAGGAGCAATTTAGGAAACTACTGTAGGAAGGTACTAAAAGAGCAGTCCCTCATTAGACTAGACAAACACAAGAACTAAGGCAATCTGCTTTACAGAGAAGCATGGTGTAAACACACAACATCTTAGTTAAACCAAAACAAAAACTTTACCAACCATGAACTTAACTAAACTGAACAGATTATAATTATGCAGCAAAGAGAACATGAAACTATAACAAAACATGGAGCATGACATAATGGCATTTTCAGTAACTTAACTATCACTAGTGTTCTATCACTGGAACAATGGAAACACCATGTCTCAGAAACAAGAAATCTTCACAACCTAACCAAACAGCACTTTAACACAACAGTACATAAACAGATGCCAGACAACGGTCCAACTAAACACAGGACTATTTATAACCAACTTAATTTGCTACCTCGGTTCAGGTGAGCGCTCCTGTCACCTGACCGAGGTGCATTGAGAAAACACAAATGAAAACAAAATGGGCATGGCGCCCTCTGGTGTTTACCCATGACATCTATATGATTTTAAACATTAACGTTTGATAATAACATAATATATAATCCATATAGGGCGGTGCGGTGGTGTAGTGGTTGGCACCTCCTAGCACCACCTTGCACCTCCAGGGTCTGGGTTCGATTCCCCCCGCCAGGCTCGATTCCCGTCTCTGTTTGCATGGATTTGCATGTTCTCCCCGTGCTTGGTGGGTTTCCTCCGGGTACTCCGGTTTCCTCCCACAGTCCAAAGATATGCAGGTTAGGCTAATTGGCGTTCCTAAATTGCCCGTAGTGTGTGATTGGGTGTGTGAGGGTGTGTATGTGTGTGTGCCCTGCGAAGGATTGGCACCCTGTCCAGGGTGTACCCCGCCTAGTGCCCGAAGTCTCCTGGGATAGACCCTGAACACAGGATTAAGCGGTATAGAAAATGAATGAATGTAATGCTTTATACCTCTATCTCACCTATTACCCCTATGTCATCTATGCGGTTTTAATCGCGTTAAGATGCGGCGTTAGGCACCGTGAGCCGCCACGATTACCAGACGTTCCTCTGACGTTACGGCGAAGTTCTGCAAGGTCCGCAAGCTTCCACGAGGGCCGCCAAAAATTAAACATGTTTAATGTTTACTTTTTCGCACAGAAAGATGGAAATGTACTCACAGCGCCAAAACACGCGATGAATCATCAAGAATTTGATGGACTTACTACAGTATATGGCCACAGTGTGAAACCGCATAGATGGGATAGGGGTAATAAACCTCTACTCAGTCATCTCATCGTATTCATTCCATAGTGCGCTATACAACCCCAACAACTGACATACTTCACATTGTGAAGCTGGTGAAGAGTGTTGTCAGCTGTTTGTCAATCAACTATGATTGTTTACCCAGTTCGTTTCACCGCCACTACAGGTTACATGAAAATAGCGACAGTTTGGTGATTTAATTTATATATTTGTCTATTATGGCATGCTATTGATAACTTAACCCAGGTCGGAATAAACGTTATTGGAAGAATTTTCTGCAATATTTAATTTGCATAGAAAGTGCCGTCTTTCTTAATGCTGTCATGCAAAAATGAGCGAAAAATCGATTCCTGAGCAGCCAATGTCAGCTAATTCAGTACCTTCACTGTAAACAGCGCCTTGTACGTTGGACGTAGAGGTAGCGACTTAAGAAGACTCCTAAGAGACAGTTCGAGAAATACACTTAGAAAAGTAATCACTGTATGTAAGATATATCTTAAGAGGCTTCTTAGCGCGTTAAGAGTGTTCGTTATCGGGAAACCGGGCCTTGATCATTACAGCACCCAAGTTCCTCCAGTATAACACAGGTGATATTATTCAATTCAATTCAATTTTATTTATATAGCACTTTTAACAATGGTCATTGTCTCAAAACAGATTCACAAAAATGAAAGATATTTTTGAAAAAAAAAATGTAAAGGAGAATGTACAGTGGTGTGAAAAACTATTTGCCCCCTCCAAATCTACATGGCCCTGTGTGAAAAAGTGATTGCCCCCCTTGTTAAAAAATAACTTAACTGTGGTTTATCACACCTGAGTTCAATTTCTGTAGTCACCCCCAGGCCTGATTACTGCCACACCTGTTTCAATCAAGAAATCACTTAAATAGAAGCTACCTGACACAGAGAAGTAGACCAAAAGCACCTCAAAAGCTAGACATCATGCCAAGATCCAAAGAAATTCAGGAACAAATGAGAACAAAAGTAATTGAGATCTATCAGTCTGGTAAAGGTTATAAAGCCATTTCTAAAGCTTTGGGACTCCAGCGAACCACAGTGAGAGCCATTATCCACAAATGGCAAAAACATGGAACAGTGGTGAACCTTCCCAGGAGTGGCCGGCCGACCAAAATTACCCCAAGAGCGCAGAGACAACTCATCCGAGAGGCCACAAAAGACCCCAGGACAACATCTAAAGAACTGCAGGCCTCACTTGCCTCAATTAAGGTCAGTGTTCACGACTCCACCATAAGAAAGAGACTGGGCAAAAACGGCCTGCATGGCAGATTTCCAAAGCGCAAACCACTTTTAAGCAAAAAGAACATTAAGGCTCGTCTCGATTTTGCTAAAAAACATCTCAATGATTGCCAAGGCTTTTGGGAAAATACCTTGTGGACCAACGAGACAAAAGTTGAACTTTTTGGAAGGTGCGTATCCCGTTACATCTGGCGTAAAAGTAACACAGCATTTCAGAAAAAGAACATCATACCAACAGTAAAATATGGTGGTGGTAGTGTGATGGTCTGGGGTTGTTTTGCTGCTTCAGGACCTGGAAGGCTTGCTGTGATAGATGGAACCATGAATTCTACTGTCTACCAAAAAATCCTGAAGGAGAATGTCCGGCCATCTGTTCGTCAACTCAAGCTGAAGCGATCTTGGGTGCTGCAGCAGGACAATGACCCAAAAGACACCAGCAAATCCACCTCTGAATGGCTGAAGAAAAACAAAATGAAGACTTTGGAGTGGCCTAGTCAAAGTCCTGACCTGAATCCTATTGAGATGTTGTGGCATGACCTTAAAAAGGCGGTTCATGCTAGAAAACCCTCAAATAAAGCTGAATTACAACAATTCTGCAAAGATGAGTGGGCCAAAATTCCTCCAGACCGCTGTAAAAGACTCGTTGCAAGTTATCGCAAACGCTTGATTGCAGTTATTGCTGCTAAGGGTGGCCCAACCAGTTATTAGGTTCAGGGGGCAATTACTTTTTCACACAGGGCCAATGTAGGTTTGGATTTTTTTTCTCCCCAAATAATAAAACCCCTCATTTAAAAACTGCATTTTGTGTTTACTTGTGTTATCTTTGACTAATAGTTAAATGTGTTTGATGACCAGAAACATTTTGTGTGACAAACATGCAAAACAATAAGAAATCAGGAGGGGGGCAAATAGTTTTTCACACCACTGTATGTGTGAGAAAAATGTGTCTAGATAATAATGAGATGAATGAGTGAATGATGAATGAAATGAGCAAGCCAAGGGTGACGGCGACGGTGGCAAGGAAAAACTCCCTGATATGGCAATGGGAAGAAACCTTGAGAGGAACCAGACTCAATCAGGGAACCCATCCTCATTTGGGTGATAACAGATAGAAATGATATAACATCATGTGTGTTATGCAGCTGAAAGTTCAATATAACAGAAATTCTTTAAACTAACATGAAGTCCAGTTCAGCATAGGGACGAGTCAGCAGGTGCACATGGGGTCTGGATCACTAGTTATGCAAATTAGTATGTGGTGCTTTTGTGTATGTTTAAAATCTTTATGCTTTTATTTATACTTGTATTCCTTATAGTTTTCAGCACTTTGTCATGTGTTGATTATACAGAACTATCCTTTTTATTTAATATGGTGTGAATTGTATCATGTTTAATGGGGTCATGTGTTGCAAGTATAACGACATGTATTATGTACTGTAGTCACATTCTATTGTGGTGAGAAGGAAATGCTTTTAATAACAGGCGCAGGGGCCTTGACAATTGGTGGGACCCTAGGCGACCATCTGTATTGCCTGTTGGATGGGCCAACACTTTACTTATTTATGTAACTAAATAGTTAGGTAATTTGTGAGTTGGGAGAAACACTGCATTCATAACATAGAAATAATGCATTCAATCTTATTAGTAACATTTATTTTGCTGTAAGTTGATCATTTAATTAGTCATGTTAACTAATGCTTAAATCTTTATTTGGTACACAAAATCATTACACATGCATATAACATAATACAGAAAACAAGCTGTCATATAGAGTATGCTATAAAATTGTGTATATTAATAATTGGACATTGCCATTGCTTATACAGTATGTATCTCTGTAAACATACACTGAAATATCACTTTTTTTTTTACTATTATTTATTTGTTTTAGCTGGAATCACAAATCCCCACCTATACAGTAACCACTGATTCATCTCTCTTACAATCATATTTCTTATTCTATGGAGGCAGCACTTATAAAACAGCATATGATCTAAGTTAATCAAGTTTTATAGAAAAAAAAAAGTATATCACTTGGTGATGATTTTGTCATTATTACATTTTTGATGCATTTTGAAATCTGCATTGTTGGTATAATCATCCTCACCATAATGCTATAGAAATATTACAGAAAAAGACAAAAGTAAGCACAAAGGATTGAAACAACTTTAAGAATGCACATAAACTTTTAGAATTGCTCATATCAATAATACATTATTATAATAATATTTTTATATACTTACGGCTAATTGGCCACCTCCTGATATTCAGGATTTTGTTTCGCTGTGATGCATAGTTTACAAAAAGAGAAAAATATAGATATTGGCAGAGTGGAATACTACAGTATGTTATTTTTTTAATAATATCTTGCTAAATGTCTTAGAATACTAATATGAATGAGATTGATGCTTCTTTCTTCATACAATTGCTAGCCGTACAGCATTCCTAATTTAGGAGCTGCAAATGCAATTTTGATGAGAATGTGTTGAATAATGGAAATGCATGTCAAAAATTAAAAGTAAGGTAACTAGGAGGCCTTACTCACTTTAAATTCTTAAGGTGATTTCCACTGTCTGAACATTCCCTTTAAAATCTGCTTGGCAGGTAATTTTCTTGCCATTATCACTGGCTTTCGGAGTGAACTTTAGTGTGGACTTGGCTATCTGTTTTGTTCCATGCATTGTTACGTGAAATGTGCTTCCAGGTAACTGTTCTCCACTCCACATAATGTAAGGTCGGTCTCTGGAACACATGTATGTAACAAAGCAAACAATGTCTTGTTCCACACCCTCAAGAAACTCTGTGTTTGAATCAGGAGTAATCTGTGCTTGATCGATGGGACCTATAACAGATAAAACAGGATGATATAAGACAATACACATTAATAAAATCATACAAAAAAATGACCGACTGATACATTTAAATATTACAAATAATATTACAAATTAAATATTTATACTTTTAAACACTGTAAATGTGCATTGATTCACTCACATAAAGGATTAAGAGGGATTTCAGTCTTTGATTCCTGTCCACCTGCATAACTCACAGAACAAGTAACAAAATGATCATTTTCCTCAACTGTCCATGTAATCTCTTTTGTGGCCTTCCATTTCCCATTATATAAGGGTGTGTGTATAAAACGTGAAGACCCATGTGATATACTGAAGCTGAGTGTTGGGGGTTTTGGAGGACAGGTGTGTATCACACTACAAGACAATGTCACGGGCTCGCCAACTGTAGCCCTGCCAAGAACTTCTGCTTGTGGTTTCTCAACAGTATCTGTAAAGACAAAAAAAATCCTCCATGCAGAGTGTTGCAGGCCTCAGATTCTTACGACAATATTTAAACCTGCAATAATATACTCTTCTTAGAGCTCCTCGTACTTGTACTTCTAACAGCCTGATTTTTGCACTGCTGATAAAAAAATTATTTGACTGATTAGATAACTTTTATGTTTTCCTAGTAAAGTGCTTAGTGATTGTTTACCATCTCTGTTTTCCTTTTTTCAATGAATAATTATAATAATTATAATATAAAGAAAATGTAAAACATTTGACAGACTGTATATCAATATAATATAGAATAAAAGTACAAAATTTACCTTTCACCTCAAGAGCAATAGTTTCCTCTGCAACATTTTCTCGGTGGTAAGTATGAGGAGGATTCTGGTCCATCCAGGGAAACAGTCTTTCCCGATTATGTGACATGTCAAGAGGCTGGATCTTTAAGCTGCAGTTTGTTTCATTTGAGGATCCATATAAACTTGTCTTCCCTTTGAACTTAGGAATGATATTGTCAGATGATTGGTCATATATCACACCTGGTGTTGTGGTGAGTGTTTTTGAATACCATTTCACATCTACATCACTATGGTTAGAGGTTGTGAATTCATAACTGCAGGGAATGACCACACAGGACCCTCGAATGCCACTGATTGCACTGGGCATTGTGAAACTCCAGTCAAGTGAGCCCATTGACCCTACAAACAAAAATACACATAAATGTTTACTATACCGTTTTATGATACAATATACAATATCTAGAAATCCAAAAATGAGCAATACCAGCTCTTAAGAGACACAACAGAAATACACAAAACTGCTACTGTACATGTGCCTGTAGGTCTAACCTTAAGCATGTATAATGTATTCATTATCTTATTAATGAATTAAAATTAGCAGTTAGAAAAAAATGCATTTAAAAGTTATATGCATACATATGCAGTCAAGAAAAAACAGAGAAGGACACAAGTGACTAAAAAGTCCTTAACCCCAGAAACTCATACTCACTCTTCACTCTTAAAGTAATTTGCACTCTTTGAACCATCCCTTTAAAGTTTGTTTGGCAGGTAATGGTCTTCCTATGATCATCAGCCTTTGCTTTGAACTTTAATGTAGATCTAGCTTCATATTTTATTCCCTGTTTGCGAATGTAAGTGTTAATTCCATTAAAGATTCCATCATTCCAAGAAATTTGAGGCTGGGCACTGGAGCACATGTATGTAACAGAGCAAATAATGTCTTGTTCCACACCCTCTAGAAACTCTGTGTTTGAGTCAGGAGTAATCTGAGCTTGATTGATGGAACCTAAAACACACCATACAATTGACACATTATGCGAGACAATACATCTAAATAAAATTGACTCCAAAACAGATGTATTTACTCTAATAATTCATTACTTTGCATACAGAAAAAAAGAGAATGCGCGGAACAATCCCTTTTTAAGAGACAATATATTGCATTCAGAAGTACACAGTATTGTATGTAAAAATATTACTTACACTCTGCATTATGTATTTTGGTAGTGGATGCTGAGAGCCCACCACTGTGTGTAACAGAACAATCAACTCGGTGCATTTCAGAATCGACAACCCCGTCACGTGTTAGCGTGATTTTCCAATTGCCACCACCAATATAGTTGTCTGTCAAACTGTCAAATGTTTTTTGTATCCCACTCAGACTTAGAGAGGGGGGATTGTAAGGACAGGTGTGATATGTTATACATCGAACTCTAATATTTTCCCCAATTTTATAACCTCCAGAGATGTCAACTTCGGGCTTTGGTGCAGATGCTGTCATTCAAAGTGGAGGAACAAAAAACAAAAAAGTCTCTAAATCACATTTAGTTTTTAATATTACTTGTAGCAAAGCAGTGTTTAAGTAATCAATCAATCAATCAACAAACCAACAAACAGAAAAAATAATAAATCACTTTTTTAACTATAAACTTTATTGACATTATTTATTGGACAAATGGTAAGTGAATGTAAGACTTACACGAAACATGAATAAGTGTAGTGACATCATAGAATTTGTAAGTGCCCCATCCAATATTTTCCGGGTCGATCCAAGCATATATTCTGTCTCCATCATGTGAGAATCCAAGGTCTTTAATCAGTAGACTGCAGTCCCCATATGTTCCCTTATATAAGCTGGTTCTTCCTCTGTACCTTTCAATCACTGAATAAGGGTTCCAGCTGTCATACACTGGAGGATATCCACGGTCTACATACTGATACCACACTATCCGATAAGGGTTACGAGGTGGATAGTATGAATAGGAGAATTTACATGGTATAACAAGGCAGGATTTGTGTAGACCAGAAATGCTCGATGGCATGGATACTGACCAGGCCCAGGTGCTGCTAACCAGGATGCCTGTGTGCAAGAATTGGTATGTTAGTTTATACCAATGTTCATAACACTATAGTATTTTTCTATACATAAAAAAAGTTTAAAACACACTGTACCATAAATTATTATATCCAGTAGCAGCAACATTTTCATCTTCTCAGGCCAAAATGAATGTAAATAAACAGATCTGACACTAGAATGATCAAAATATAAGACAAAATGTTAATGATCCTATTTTTAGACTGTTTTCTAGGAATACAGCATTTGTTTTAGGCAAGCTTTTTTATGTACAATAAGTAGACATAAATAATAGGGATGTAGAGCACATTGTGCTTATTAGTCAAAGCAGAAAAAATAGTTGTATTTGTATTTAAATAAAAGGAAAAATAGGCATTACAATCCAACTTTTGTTTGTAAACGCCACCTGCTTGAGTTTTTTTTATAATAGCTCATAAAAATAAATTATTTTCACCATAGAAGCAAGTTGTGTTGCCCATATGTGATCTACATGTAATTTACAAAAAATACTATTTTAATTTGTCACACAACACCTTTGATTATAAAAGGTGCAAGGAAAAATAATGCATTGTTTATCTCTGACCAAATGTTGGGGCTGTTCTCTTATTAATATTGATCCTCACACACAATCCCTAAGTACAAAAAAATGTGTGCTAATTAATAAATTTAAAGCATGTATTAATAATGCATGCGCACAAAATACTATTAGAATATTATAAAAAACCTGTGTACGGGGATTACTTAAATTATGCTCCCAGTTTAATAAACTGTATGACGGATTGTGTAGGTGCATAATTTATGATCTTCGAACCCCTCTTTCATGTGCACCACTTAAAACAGGTTAAAAACCGGATTTAATACAGGTTTACTTTGATTTACAGTATGTACTGTAGCATAAGACATGTCATAGAGGTCGGGGGATGGAGATTACTGAGATTACTAAAGCATACGTTAAAAAACCTGTGCCAAGTTGTAGTGCGGACTGGATATTCCGCTGTGGCGACCTCTTGTCGGGAGCAGCCGAAAGATCAACAACAACTAAAGCATGTGCACAGATTGATAAATAGTGAGCATGGATTAATAAATCAGGAACACGAATCAGGATTCTTAGATGTTGGAAGCTACCAAAGAAATAAAAGTCAAAGCATATATTTTTTTCTTTGGACAATCGTAAAGCCTCACTGGCTGTTCCAAAGATTTCGAGCAAAGGACAAGACTATAAGTGCACATACTGTACATAACTATGGACAGTAAAAAAAAGAAATGGTATCTATAACTATCTTATCTAACAATCTTAATCAATTACATTATCAATGTGGCACGGGCACATTATGAAAACAAAATTATACTTTCAAGCACATAAACTCATATGAGCTATTTATCCATTGTTCACAATTCCCAGTTCCATTTACAGCAGTTATGAGAGAAAAGCTCACATGACAATAAATGATAAAAAAAATTATCTGGTTATATTTGGGTGGAAAACATTTTTATTTAGTTATTCATTTATTTCAGTAAGAAATGGCAGTGAACTTGTGAGACAGTGAGCTCTGTGTTTGGTGAGTGTACAGTAAATGTGCACTGTGAGTGTCTCAAAATACTATGCATACAGTAGTATTTTGCAACGCAGTGGGGTATACAGTACATTACACTAGAGGCTGACATTGTTGCGTTAAACACAACAAATACAAGCAAACATTAGGTTGCTTAGAGCTAAATTAATGGGTTCTCTACAAAACGCGAGGAAAAGTTGGCAATATTGTGGGGGTATTCATGTGTGAAATGGTTTGCAGACTAAACATGGTTTTCAGCCATCTCAAGTAAGGTTAAAAGGAAGGGATACTGCTCAGTTTAAAGGGAACTGTCTCCTTTATACTGTAGGGAACAAATGACAATGATCACTTTGCCAGAAGTGGACAAAATTAGCCATCAGTCATTGCACCTGGCTGGAGCTCACATAAGACCTAGCAATTAAAATTCACTATTAAGAATTACATAATATTATTATTACATATTACATAATGATATATACATGTACATGCAGGTGCATTTTAATAAATTAATAAAAGGTTGATTTATTTCAGTAATTAATTTCAAAAAGTGAAACTTATAGATTCATTACCCATAGTCTGATATATTTCAAGTGCTTATTTCTTTTAAAAAAAGTTTATGGCTTATAGTTAATGAAAACCCAAAATTCAGAATCTCATAAAAATATTATTACTTAAGAAAAGATTTGTAACACAGAAATGTTGAATTATGAATATGTACAGCACTTAGTACTCCCTTTGCGTGAATTACTGCAGCAATGTGGGATGGCATGGAGGCGATTAGTCTGTGTCCTGCTGTGATTTCTAACTGAAATGCAAAATTAACTTTTATCTGAAAAGAGGACTTTGTCCCATTTAGTAACAGTCCAGTCCCTTTTGACCCAAGCCTAGTCTCCTACAGTATGTTCAAGAACGACTTGACACAAAGGAATACGACGGTTGTAGTCCATTCCTTGGTACTTTACTGTTTTGTGGAAAGAAAAAAAATCAGAAAGTGTGTTCAAAATTTTGACTGGTAGTGTGTGTGCGCGCGTGTGTAGAATATATATATATATATTTACTGTATTATGAATAAACTTTTGTTTACTGTTTTGTACTGTTTTATTTTTTATTACATACAGTAGCTGTAAACAGTTAGATGTGCGCTTTCCCCTCATGCTCCCCCTCCCCTCAGCGCAGTCGGGCTTCCTCTGGGGAGTTTTGACGGGATATCCGCTGGCCACCTGCCACTTCACCCTGTACTTCTCTCACTCCACCCTGTACCTTCCCAATCATACCGCGGTGAATCTGGTTTGACGTTGGATATTCGAGCTCCGGCATCCAGATTTGAACGGAGATTCGCTAACAGAGTCCGGTGAAAGCAGCTCACCTACTGCGCGAGTTAGGGACCGTCTGCAAATTACTGTCCGACTGAAATACGGATAATATTTACATATTTTAAATAAAAATGACCTATTGCCTCAAAACCTGTTCTGAAATGTGTGTCACAGAGCCTATGATCTCAAGACAGAGAATGCAATTTTTGACATCTCAAATGGGTCAGTCAGGGGTGCGTTTCCCAAAACCATCGTTAGCCAATATGGTCGCAAGTTCCGTCGTTACCAACATACTGTAGTTCAACAACTAGGTGTTTCCCGAAACCATAGTTCAAACGAACATTCGCAAACAGCGTCGCATAGCATAGTTCCTTGCCGCGGCTGGGTGTGTTCTATTCACAGTTAACGACCCTACGCCCAACCACTTAAGTGGAAAACTTAATGTTTTGGTGCTCAGATATTAGGTTATAAAATTTTCGGTTATTTTGATTACAAATTCACTTTAAACGATATAACAGCGGTACCATCGCAATTATTCTCCCTTCGAAGTGCCCTACAGAAGCATTATTTATGCCGGTTGGAACACAGCCTTGGTTTCGTTTGTGCGAAGAAAAGGTGAGTTTTTAAGTGAGTATCTTTAAACATACCCAAAGAGAAATGTCTCATAACAATATTTGTAGCAGTATGTTAGAGGTTTTCACTTATAATTAATGTTACAGTATCTGTACTGTTCACGTATTCAACATATACAGTGCACAAAGTGTTAAGCACTAAAAAATTGTAAAATTTATACACTACCATAGTGTAAGCCTATTTAACATATTACTCAATATATATTCAATGAATGTAACCAAATAAATAAACAAACTGGGGTTTGGGCACTGGCTGGGAATGAAACCCGGGCCGTCTACACGACAGGCGGAACAGCTGCCGCTGAGCCACCAATGAGAAGTAGGATATGGACTATTCATAGGTTTATTTAATAATATATATATATATCCAATTTGTTTGTAAAATTATTTAAAGTACACGTGCGGGGGGGGGGGGGGGGGGGGGGGGGGGGGAATGCCATTTAGGCAAATAAACAAAATATTTTTAACACAAGTTCATTCGAGATTCATTTAAGCCAAAAAAATAAAAATACAGGATCCAAACTGTAAAAAAATAAATAAATAAAAAATAACCAAACTGCAGACTAAACCAGACTGCAGGATGCATTCTGCCTTGATGTGTGTTCGAAGGAATTAAACATCATTATCATCATCATCCTCATCAGAAGTGTAATCTTCCTCATTCACAGCAGCACCAGAAAGACGCCCCTCTTCCTCATCACAAAGCAGGACATTTTCCTTGACTGCAATGTTGTGGAGAATTGCAGTAACTACAATTTCATAACAGCTTTTGGAGGGGTTCAGTTTCAGGCCACCACTGGACTTGCTTGTTTGGTCACATTTGCAAAGTCCCTCCACTTGTTTCTGACTTCCTCTGGGCTTCTCTCATACCCATTCCCAGAAGCATTAATTTTTTGTGCGATTTCATTCCAAATTTTTTTGTCCGAATTTGTAACTGCAAGCTCTTTTTATTTTAGTAAATTGTGGTTTTCGTGTCATTTTTTCACGTCAACTCTCATTAAACCATGGCTGTATGTAAAGGGACTTATACTGTATACTGTAGGAAATAATATTGAGCAAAATAGGTAACAGGTGTTCACAACACAATCTCAGCATTTTCAAAACCCATCATTTCTTTTTATTTTAATTGTACTGATGTATCAATACCAAATAAAAAATTAGTTCAAATGAAATATTGAAAAATGAAAAATGTTGCGTTTGTGACATTATTACACGACTTCTACGTTACGTCACTGCGAAAGCGCATTGAATGCGAGCCGAAGAGAGAGAGAGAAAAATAAATAAACACACTATACAGTAGGGTAGCCTATATAGCCTATATATATAGCATATAGCCTATGGCACTACTCAAATCAAATCAAATCACTTTTATTGTCACATCACG
Organism: Channallabes apus; assembly: GCA_030522415.1. Taxonomy (NCBI): domain Eukaryota; kingdom Metazoa; phylum Chordata; class Actinopteri; order Siluriformes; family Clariidae; genus Channallabes; species Channallabes apus. Next base: position 27,753,354 of record CM060126.1, read on the forward strand.
TTACTGGTACACTGGTACAGTACACGTGAGTGAAATTCTTATGTGCAAGCTACACAAGCAATAGTGGTGTACAATTATAAGAATAAATACGTATTCATATGAATAGTACAGTATAAGAATAGTATAAAATAAAATAATATAAGTAAAAAAAATATAAAAATTGTGAGTGCAAGTATACATAATATATATATATATATATATATATACACATCTACATATATATACATCTACATATATCTATATATACATACATATATCTACATATACACATATATGCATACATGTATATACACATACACACACGTTTGTGAGAGTATGTCTACTTGTGTATAATGTATAAGAATCTCCGCCATTGTAACAAAGAAGAAGAAGAAGAACGACATTTTAAACCAACATAGTTCTAACCATGGAAGTGCGACACAGGTACTATGGTTTTGGGAAACACTTGTGACTAGTTAGTTAGTTTCTTCAACGTTGCATCGTACTATGGTGGTTAAGCAAAGAGCTACTGTACATAGTTGTACGGGAAACGCACCCCTGGATGATGCCTAGTCACATGACCTGAAAGTTATTGGAATAAATAAATTAATTAATAAAAAAAAAAATAGATGAATATACAGTGATAAAATGTGACAGCTGAGAGATTTTGAGGGAAAAGTTCACATGACCTGAAAGTTATTGAAATAAAATCAATACAATTTCTATAAAAAATTATTAATAAATATGCAAAGAGGTAATGTTAAATAAAAAAGGCTGTGCCCTCTGCAGGACAAGTGGACACACATTTTAGAATAGATTTTGAGGTAATAGGTCACATTAACTTGACGGTATTGAAGTAAAATGCAGAATTATTAAATATGAATTATTAATAAATATGAAAAGTGATAATATTGGAAAACAAAAGGTTGTGCCCTCTGCAGGACAAGTGGACACTAACTCGCGCAGTAGGCGAGCTGCTTTCACCGGACTCTGTTCGCGAATCTCCGCCACAGATCGGAATCTGGAGCCCGGAGCTCGAATGTCCAACGTCCAACGTCAAACCACCTTCACCGCGGTCCCAATCATTAACCTGTGCCGTCTACAAACTAGACTCAGGGTTTAGACAAGAACTTCAATAATAGATCCACAACGGGACATGGAAAAAACGAAAGTGAAACCGAGCGATAGAAAACCGATTGCGCAAATGTTATCACATATTCTTTAACTTTTTTTTGCACACACTGTGAGCCGCGCACGAGATGTATAGTTGCACATATTACACATACCTGTATCTAAATCCGCATCACACAATGACTCACACCTTACAGTTGCATATTATATAAGTGCACAATTACAGTTCCAGCGCAAAATGACTGACGTTATCCTTAATCCTTATTTATAATGTGTCAACAACTGGTAGAAATCATAACCTTACACAAAGTTGACTGGCGATTAATTACCTGTACTGTACCTACTGTACCCACAGCTGACGTATCGGAGATTTCCAGGCACAGATGCTGGAGATATGGAGTGTATGCGGTGCTCGTTTGGTGTGTTACAGTATAAGGATGGGAGGATGGATACCAAAGTATCCATACTTTTAATACTGATGGTTCAGTTTTTAAGAATCGACCCTAACATTCAAAAAGGAATAATAGGCGTTGTCATAAAGCAGTTATTATTATTATTATCTACATTTTATTTAATATTGTTTTTAAATTGTTGTTTGGGATAAGAACTATTTTTCCTTCCGCCTGTCCCTCCGTCTTGGAAAGGCAGTAGTAAGGCATGCAGAGAGACAGGGTCTACTGTACATGTTTTTATTTTTTTTATTTTTTTTAATGAAAAACAGTTTAGAGTATATTTTCATCAACATATCTCTTCAATATATAATTTCCTGTCAACTGTTCAGCTAAAATTTGTGTGTTCTTGAACCTCATTGAGCATGTGCTTTGTAATTGCTCTCACAGTATTATCCAGCTAACATTTTTCCCCCAGAATATTCTGAGAATGTTAGAACATACATGTAATTTTTTAGATTTGTTTTTGGGTAGTAAAAGTGTCCCTTACCAAAAAGTCTAATTTTTTTTTAAAGATTTGCAGAATATTCCCCTAACATTCTCTTTCAAAACGTTCTCTTAACCTCATTAATAATCCTGGTATGTATGAATATTTCAAATAAATAATGATCAATAAAATTATTAGTCTATATAAATTATTTGTCATCACACTGTTTATGTTTTTGTTGTTCACTTGTTCAACTGTTGGTATAAAAGAAAAATGTAAATCATGAATCTAAGACATTCAAAACAGTATAATTTAATAATAAAAAATAAAAAAACAGGCCCTGCAATGTATTGGACTGCGGTAAAGTCCGTTCGATGTTAGACGTTCGTTTGATATTCAGATTTTGCCGCCTGTCTACATGCAGCAGGAAAGTTTGGAACGAATATTGAGTCTTGTGACATGTTCACCTATTTGCCTTAAATGTGCTTCAAAGAGGAAGCGTCACGGTTCGATAGGTTTGAAGTCGATATAAACAAAAATATATATTCGGGGAGGTGCATACCCACGTTAAAAGCGGAGCTGCGCTGTGTGCAGCTTAGGGACCGTGTAAAAATTACATGCACTCTGTGAAAACGTAGAAAACTGAAAGTACAGACAATCATCAAGGGATATTGGCAGATGTCACTTACACAGATGTGCTGCAGCTGAAGTATATGAATAATATTTTTTGTTACAATAATCAATTAAATAGGAAATCCATTCCACTTTTCCCCATAATTACTCTTGTGATATGCATCATTCTATCCCAGCTTCATGTCACAAGAGCTTTATCCCCAGTTAAACCCCTCTATTTACAGTTATATTCATTTATTGTCATTTTAATCCACTAAAATCAATTAAACAATAAATCTGTTCCACTCTTCCCCATAATTCCTCTTGTGATATGCATCACTCTGTCCCAGCTGCATGTCACAAGAGCTTTATCCCCAGTTAAACCCCTCTATTTACAGTTATATTCATTTATTGTCATTTTAATCCACTAAAATCAATTAAACAATAAATCTGTTTCACTTTTCCCCATAATTCCTCTTGTGATATGCATCATTCTATCCCAGCTTCATGTCACAAGAGCTTTATCCCCAGTTAAACCCCTCTATTTACAGTTACATTCATTTATTGTCATTTTTATCAATTATTGGTCCAATAATCAATTAAACAATAAATCTGTTCCACTCTTCCCCATAATTCCTCTTGTGATATGCATCACTCTGTCCCAGCTGCATGTCACAAGAGCTTTATCCCCAGTTAAACCCCTCTATTTACAGTTATATTCATTTATTGTCATTTTAATCCACTAAAATCAATTAAACAATAAATCTGTTTCACTTTTCCCCATAATTCCTCTTGTGATATGCATCATTCTATCCCAGCTTCATGTCACAAGAGCTTTATCCCCAGTTAAACCCCTCTATTTACAGTTATATTCATTTATTGTCATTTTTATCAATTATTGGTCCAATAATCAATTAAACAATAAATCTGTTCCACTCTTCCCCATAATTCCTCTTGTGATATGCATCACTCTGTCCCAGCTGCATGTCACAAGAGCTTTATCCCCAGTTAAACCCCTCTATTTACAGTTATATTCATTTATTGTCATTTTAATCCACTAAAATCAATTAAACAATAAATCTGTTTCACTTTTCCCCTTAATTCCTCTTGTGATATGCATCACTCTATCCCAGCTTCATGTCACAAGAGCTTTTTTCCCAGTTAAACCCCTCTATTTACAGTTATATTCATTTATTGTCATTTTAATCCACTAAAATCAATTAAACAATAAATCTGTTTCACTTTTCCCCATAATTCCCCTTGTGATATGCATCACTCTGTCCCAGCTTCATGTCACAAGAGCTTTTTTCCCAGTTAAACCCCTCTATTTACAGTTATATTCATTTATTGTCATTTTGATCAATTATTGGTTCAATAATCAATTAAACAATAAATCTGTTCCACTTTTTCCCATAATTCCTCTCGTTAATTCATACATTTTTAAAGGTATTATACCAGACAGTTTTTAATTTAAGGTTTATGCTCATGACAGACCCAAACAAAATTTTATTGTAATTAAGTTATCCTTTATCCAATTATATAGAAAAATAAAATAAATTATTAAAATGTAAGTTACAGTACTAACTATTTACACTCAACAAACAACATAAACAAAATTAAACCCTTGACTGACACTTAAAATAAGGACTACTAAAGTTAGAACCTCTGCAAAATATGTGAAGTAAGCATGATTTGTGGTATTTTGCAGCTTAATGTTTCAAGACCTGGCTCTTCTTTCCGTCCTCTAACAAATGATTTTTGTCATCAGTCACAGAGGAGCTCAACCTGCCGACAGATTTATATAAAGAGATAATGGTTAGCTGAATGAACCAAAAGCACACCACCCATTCAACAGTTATGTTAGAACCTAATCATATATTAAAGAAACCTCGCAAGCTGTTAGCAGTATGATTGATTTTAATCAATCAGTAGGTCAAACTGTAGTTTATGAGCAAGGGCAAACAAGGGATAGGCATGTGTTGAGTGAGTAATGTAGTATTTTTAATATCATGCACCTTGGCACTGCCCTGATGCATAGTTGACAAAACCATGAAGAATCTTTGTCCGGTGTATTTGCTAAGCATGCCTCATGAAACCACCTTTTGCATTCATCACACTGAATCTGATTCAATGAGAAGCAATGCACAAAACAGATGATTTTTGACATTAGTTTGGATAGACAGGTACATGCAAGAAATGTATAGCACATAATAATTGAGGGGCTTTTAAGAATACCACTAAAAATAAATTGCACATTGAAATACAATCTAAAATAATCTTCTGGACAAATCAATGACAATGCCTATGAATCAAAACAGTATTTATTAATACTATCGTGTACTTAATTTTAACTTTAAACTGTTGTCTGTAAAACATGATTCTGATTTACCCAGTTGATCACCCGACTGTCTGAATTCGAAGAGTCCAGAAGGTCCTTCAGTCCACATAGTGCACAGAAGTTTTCCTTTGAGTCTAAATTAAGATGATATTTATTATCAGTGTACATTGCTTTTATGATCTGATACTTGCTATTGTTAATATAGTATTGTGTATATATATATTCCTATATACTATGAAATATACTTTCCTGATGATTCGAGTATTTCAACAGCCATTTTCTTTCTGAGACATCGCATGTGGTTTTTATTTGGATTTATTCTGAAGGACTCTGGGATGTTGGGGAAATCGTTGATGGTGTGTTTTGCCATCTGATTGCCAAGAACAAAGGTGCATGTCAAAAATTTGCTTTAAAAAACATAATTCTCTTTTACAATGTGATGGTAGTTTGTGAGTCCCAATACCTGCATGACAAAGACACCACAACTAGTTGCATCATTCTGTGTTGTGTGCCTGATTGTACCAGGTTGCCATCTGATGCTGGCCCAGTCCTCTTTCCCAAGGCGGTTTTGTCTCATTTTAAAATATTGCCTGAATGTTGGAACAGTCAGAAATATGATATTTTAGAAAGCCTGGTTCATGCTGGCGGCACGGTGGTGTAGTGGTTAGCACTGTCGCCTTGCACCTCCAGGGTCTGGGTTCGATTCCCCGGCCAGGCTCGATTCCCGTCTCTGTGTGCATGGAGTTTGCATGTTCTCCCCGTGCTTGGTGGGTTTCCTCCGGGTACTCCGGTTTCCTCCCACAGTCCAAAGATATGCAGGTTAGGCTAATTGGCGTTCCTAAAAAAATTACCCGTAGTGTGTGATTGGGTGTGTGAGTGTGTGTATGTGTGTGGGCCCTGCGATGGATTGGCACCCTGTCCAGGGTGTACCCCGCCTAGTGCCCGAAGTCTCCTGGGATAGGCTCCAGGCCCCCCGCGACCCTGAACACAGGATTAAGCGGTATAGAAAATGAATGAATGAATGGTTCATGCTCAAAATATGTTAATGTTCAATAATGTTCATTATCCCTGAACCACTCTTTCACGAAAAAAAAATCCAACAACTGCTCATTCAGTATATTGTGGTAGTCAGCTGACATCATTTTTTTGGGTACATAACATAACAAGAGGCTATATTAGTTTCCATCTCAAATCTGGTCTGTTATATATTGTTGCTTTTGTTACAGGCAAGTTATGTTTGGAAATATTGAATGGTTTTATGCATACCAATGCAGCCATGATAAACATATATACAAAATTTGTACTAAAGACTATATGGCCTAAGACTTCTGCACAGTACTGTATTGTCCCTTTTGCAGCTGGGTCTATCATAGCCAGCATTGACTTTTTTTTCTGAAATTTGTGCTGCATTGTCTTTTCTGTGAGATTGGACAGGACCTTTGGACCCTACAGGCATAAATGAGCCTTGGAATCCTGTCACCAGTTTACTCTGTCATGTGTTGTGAATGGTATGGCTGATCCATATACTTATGTATAACAATTTGTTTGTAACGCTAATCTGGAAAATGGCTTTAGTTTGTATGGGCACATAAAGATTTGACTTTAAAGCAATGAAAAATGGTCATATGATCTGATGAGTCCAGATTTACCCTATGCCAGATGATAGGCGCATCAGGGTAAGAATATAGTCACATGAAGTGATGCACTCATCATGCATAGTACCCAAGCCTCTGGAGGAAGAGATCTGGGGATTTGGGATTACTTCGAATGGTCAGAACTACACATTATTTGGCAATAAAATTAAGTCTACTGACAACCTGTACTGAACGATAAGGTTATCAAATCAATGCATGTATCTTTTCTGATGGCAAGGGAATATTCTAGGACAAAAATGGCAAGCTTTATCATTCTCAAATTGTAAAATGCTAATTCCGGGAGCATGAGGAACCATTTTCACAAGTGAATTCCACAAATGAAATTAAAACTCAATACAATCAATCAAAAAATGGTGTGCATGACTTATACATAAGGGAAAGAGAGGGAGCTAAAAATAGGATTAAAAAGTTTTTGGATTCATAGAATATTTTTGAGGAATTTAGGTTGAATTATATGTGATCACTGATGGATATTTTATTTTTATAATATTTATTTAGTAACATTTGTCTCCTTGTCCATTAATCACAGTTTCAGCACATGCTACAAATCCCCAAAAGGCCTTCACTAAGGGAGAACTTACTGAAATCGTTGAGCAGCTCTTCTTGAGTCTTCCAAGTCATTTCCACAATTTAATGGATCCACCATTAATATTTGCTTTGATGGTGCATGTAGATACTATCCAGAAAATACATGTATGTTTAAAGCTTTTCTTGTCTATAATAACAGCCATACTGATCTGCATTATACCTGGATCATATACAGCTATTTTAATGATAATATAGGTTTAGGTTTAGGTTTAGTTTATTTATAAAGCACATTTATAACAGCCGTGAGACTGACCAAAGTGCTGTACATCCACATCATAATATCATAAAAAGGCTAAAAATACATTATACACACAAAAATGTAATAGGCTAAAAATGCACTATACTGTACATACAACAACGAAATATTTAAATATAATATGTAAATGTTATCACTGACAATGATGTACGGCACACAAACTATTACATGATAACTAAAAATCTCTATAAGGCCTGTAAATCTGTTATCTTACATAACAATCCTATAACTTATGTTACTGTGCTAACATAAATAGGGGCTAGAAACTGACCGTTTTTTCAAAATCTATTCTAGGACTTCTGCACTTACCAGGAACTTCCAGTGGTTGTTATTGATGTTTACAAATGAAATTATAGCATCATAGGAATTGAAATCCACCTGAAATTTTTAAACATGGTTTCACATAATAATGATATAATGATCTATTGTAAGCTGTATAAAAATTTTATGTTGTATTTAATTTATTAAAATTGTATAATTGTTAATTTTTATAAATGTGTACTTTTCTGATTGCCTGGCGTGCGACGAAATCCCTTTCACCAAAGAGAATTACCCCCGATGTGTAATGATTGAGTTGAAACAACCTGATGTTCTTGTGGTTGGACTTCATGAGGGACCAAATGTAGCATTCAATTGCCTGAAAAAAAAATTATTATTATTATTTTTTTAAATAAAATTTCTCCAAGCATTGAATGATCTTCAAGTAGTGTTATTCATGATTAACTCCTTTTCAAAACACATTTCTTCGATTAACATGATTGTTCACCACTATCCTTCTAGGTTTTAATAATGCCCAATAATACAATTTCAGTCATTCTAGCAGTCTCCTTGTTTTCTTTGATTGATGCAGGCCAATAATTCTACTCTCTTGCTCTCTTCCTCATAGATCTGATATTAACATGTTAACGTGATAATTAAACCTTCCCTGCTGCTATCTTCCTGTCTCCTTTTACATCTGTTCTTAAAGGTGTTAATACTCCCACTCTCAACTTCTCATTCTCTCTTTATGTCTCTCTCTTTATCTCTCACTGTCTCCTTCCCCCTCTCCCCCAACTCAAGCCAACACCTCCTGATTCATCTCTGGATGGACACATACTGTATCTATCTCCCAATCCTTTGTTCAGAAATTCATCATGACATTTACAATGGTTTATGCTCTTTGTAGTAACATATGTTGACAAAACAGGCGTTTGGTTAAACATATAAAAACCCCATCTTTTGCTGTTAATAAACAGAGACCTTTCTGACATACAACGTGTGTGTGTTTGACTGAGTCTCTCCTGGTGCCAGAAAAGTTTATCGAAGCACAGCGGACAGAACAAGCAACTCACTTCTTCTACTATGCAACATTAAAACTTTACAGCTAGACAGTGTACTTCACAGAATGGCTGCACAATGAAAGGCAAAAAAAGTGTACAAACAGAAAAGTCGAACTTACTTCCCCACTTAGCAGCTCATGTGGTCGAATTGTAAAGAAGTCAGCATGGTGCAATATGATTGATTGTTTTTGATCTGCTGATTTTACAAGTGCCACAACTACTTCGTTTGGGGGCTGTTCCCACAGAAGGTCAACCTGTAAGGAAAACAGAATATACCGAAAAAATCGTGAGTAAGGCTAGTCAGCTTAATCAGTTTCAGTAATTTAAAATATATTAATATATATGTACCTCTCTTTCAAAAGAGTCTTGTCCATATTGCTCTGCAATTGGTATCTTTGCTAGATCTTTTTTTTTTTTTTTGCTTTTTTCCTCAGGTTTATCTATTACGACCTGTTTTGTAGCTCTTCCATCAGCATTTTTCGGCTTAGGAACAATTCTGGATGCAGCAAAAAATTTAGACTTTTCATCGAGAGACAAAGGAGTAGTGCCTCTCTTTGACCATGTTTCTTCTGGTTGTTTTCTTTTTTGGCCAGGTCTCAGTGGTTTGGTGAGAAGAGTGTCATTAAGATTGTGTGCAATTATGTGCTCTCTATATCTTCCTTGTAGTGATGTGTTCATTTTACGAACAAATTGTGCTGGCCGTAAACTTTTATTTTTCAATAGAATCAAATTTTTTACTATCCCAAACCATTTCTCCACATGGCAGTTGGTGTCTCGTGTCTTTTTCTCTGTGCCCATGTGTTCCTTGTCCACAGCATACCGCTTTAAATCCCCTAGCATTGATCCACTCCACAATGGGAAAATGCCCAGATAGCTGTCAAAGAGGACATTTAATATTTCTGGGCAATGGTAGAGATTAGTCTTTTCAGTTTTTTCGTCAGGTTGGTTTTGCAAAGAAGCAATTACAGAATTAAACTCTCTTCTGTATATGGCTGAATATGGTGACCTGCCAATGATGGTTGTAGCCTTCTTCCTTCCCTCCTCATTCTCAAGAATGTTCAATTCTTCTCTTTCTGTAATCTCATCACTATTGACGGTGACTTCTTTTGCAATTAGGGACTCCAAATGGCCAAGACTGGTTTGCACAGAGATGGTTATTTTAGGGTCAAGCAGAACAACACAAAGTCTCCTGAAAATTTGGGCGGCATCATGCACAGATGTGCAATTCAGAATTCTGGCAAATACAAATGTGACAAAGTCTTTCAAGCCCTTATCACCAGTTCTTTTGCCAATAGCCACTGTGAAGGATTTGATCACATGAGCCGAGCATAAGTGCAAAACTGTCACAGTTCGGATTTCTGCCCATGTCTTTGTCCTGTTTTCGATGGCATATGTCCTCTCAAGATAAGCACTAATGTCTTCATGGTTAAAAGCAAGCATGACTGCCTGCATGAGTGCCCAACTGTAATCTGTTTCTATCTGTCTTATAATGCATCTTGTGTATGTGGCAAGCTTTAAATGAAATTGCATAAGCCAGAACGTAATAGGTGGGACTGAATGTTCATTTGTGACCATTTCACAAACAGGCAGTGGGGGAACATCTCTTCCTGCCCCAGGCAAGGTTAAGGCGTAGTAGAATACCCTTTTTTTTTGGTAAGGAATTTTGGATACCACACCTCCAGTGGCATCCAAATACAAAGAGACAGGGGATGCTGACCTTAGATGTTCAACAAGTATACTCAGGCTGAGCTCTGTGTAGAGGTGCACACAAAATGGATTGATCTGTAAATTTTGAATGTACCCAGGTGTGCTGTATGAACTAAGGTCACATTCCTTCAAAATAGTTTGGGTCAGGTGCATCTCTAGTAGCACATCATTGTGAATCCGAGTGCTTTTACGGACTTCATATGCAATTACTTTTAGGATGTTTTTGCTAAGACATTCTGATATATTACCTGCCTGCAACGCTTCCACAGGTGCTGTTTTCAGCTTCCGGTAATACTCCTCACTGACGCCCTGCAGAACAGTTCCAGCAATTTTACCACGTTTGATATTACTGGCAGGTCTTGCTCTTGTCTCACCTTTAAGATGAGAAATTTCACCATAACGATGAACCCTAAAAGGAATGGCCACAGAAAACGTACTTGGCACTGAAGCTAGCTTAAACACATACTTTGCTTTGCAGGTTGAGAATGAGCAGACTGCACGAATTGTGATATAAGGACAGCGGATGTTTCTGCTTTTTCTTGATTTGACATGCTGGTATGTGAAATGGAGTGTACAACATGGGTTTTTTTTCTTGAATTCGGAATAAATTGCATGTGTCCAAGGCTTTATGAGCTTTGTGGTGTGTTTGGTTGGTGCAATTTTTTTCCATTGTTTTTTGGTCAACTGAATGGTGAATTTTCGAGGTATTTTTGGTATTTTCCTGTAGGAAGTTTTCTGCCCATTAGTATCTTCCTGTGAACTGTTTGAAACAGATACATCTGGATCCCCAGAACCATCACATTTTTTCTGTGACAGTCTTTTTGATTCATCTTCAGAGGGTACAGACTCATTTAAATTATAGATATTGAGCAGCTCAGACTCACTCGTTTGGGGTACAGGAGAAATTTGAGGGTACCCTTCTTCAACACCTTGTGAGGCATCCATTTGTTGTGTTTCAGTTGGAATAATCTGTTCATGAACTCTGTCTCTAATCTGACGGCGATTATAATTCCACACAGTCCAAAGCCATTTTCTGTTTGCCATATTGGAATTTTTAAAGATTTTCATTGACAGGTGAGACCATACTTTTGATTTAAAACATGTGTCCTGATTGAGCACATCTGCAGACACAAACTGTTTCACCAACTGTTCAGTATCTCCAGCTAGTGTCCACAAATCTGTCCTCCATGCTCCTTTTCCCTTTCGTGCCTTTGGCATTTTCAGATCTACTATAATAATTAGTGTGTCTTAACCTAAGCCACACAAAACATGAAAAATTTTTGGGAATTATTTCTCTGGCAAACAAATTGGGATATCTGAAGTTTATCTATCTATTTTAGTTGAGCAATTAAAATTCATTAAAAGCATTCTCATGGTTTATTTTAACTCTTTTCTTTGGCCAGTTTGATATTATGAGAATAATGTGTTTGCCTAAAATATGTGCCAATGTAATATACATTAATAAAATGTGTATTACATTTTTATTAATGTGCATTACATTGCCATATATTTTTTTGCAGTATGCAGTGATTGGTATGCTCTATATTCTGAAATGAGTCGAATATGGTATGTAGCTAAATACACCGTTGTCAATGAATAATTATACATGCAAGTTTACAAGTCATGCAACTCATTTCCAGAACAAATAATTGTGCACAGTCATATAATTAAGAGTCAATGTTACATTAAATTGTTTATCTGGTATACAAAGATTGTCCACTAGTATTCTAAAAAAAACATTAGCCCAAAGCAATGTGTTTTTTTTTAACTCTAGTAGTTTAAAAATATTGAAAAAAGGCTTTTTGTGACACGTCAATGCTACTACATGAATTGTAAAAGTTGTTAAAGTTTAAAAAGAGGATTCACAACTTACCAAGCTTCTACACCTTCTGCTGTCACTTTATCTGTTGACTGAATGCTTTGTACCAAGTGAGGTGAGAGGATGGGGGTAGGGAATCCTTGAATGAATTGGTGGTATGGTATGGGAGAAACTAAGGAAGTCTTAGTGACACTTAAAATAAAAGTTTAACTTTTTTCTTTGTTTTACTTAAAAGGGAAAAATTTTATGGTGCACAAAAAAAGTATTCTCTCAGCAGTATGGATTAAAAAAAAAATAACAGGACAATGAAAATTCAATTTAATTAAAAAAATGTTTATTCATCCCCAGGGGGAAATTTAACTATGCAGAGTAGTACAGACAGAGAATGAACCTCATAGTTTATTGATAAAATGTACAAATATAGCCTAATATTTAGTTTATTATAACTCCAAACAATAAGTCAAATTATTGTCCTTAATTTGACAAAACAATATATACTATAGTGAACCTTCATGAGAAAACATTTGGTGCACTCTGGGAAACGCAGTCCCAGCCAAACAGAAGTCTCTGGGCACAGAAACACATTACAAGACACAAAACAAGCTACCAAGCTACCTTAAACAAGACATTTAAATAATTTTGTGATGAGAAAAGTTGATGACATAATGCAATAGTGAGAAAAGGAACTGGTTATAGAGTACATAGTAAGTGAAATAAAGTATATTCAAATTCTCTCCCTCTCTCTCATATATATATCCCAGCATTATATCACAAGAGCTTGAAGATTTGCTGTATAATTGATTATTGGACCAATAATTGATAAAAATGACAATAAATGAATATAACTGTAAATAGAGGGGTTTAACTGGGGATAAAGCTCTTGTGACATGAAGCTGGGATAGAATGATGCATATCACAAGAGGAATTATGGGGAAAAGTGAAACAGATTTATTGTTTAATTGATTTTAGTGGATTAAAATGACAATAAATGAATATAACTGTAAATAGAGGGGTTTAACTGGGGATAAAGCTCTTGTGACATGAAGCTGGGATAGAATGATGCATATCACAAGAGGAATTATGGGAAAAAGTGGAATGGATTTCTTATTTAATTGATTATTATATAAAAAAAAGATTTTGCATACACTTCAGCTGCAGCACATCTGTGTAAGTGACATCTGCCAATATCCCTTGATGATTGTCCGTACATTAAGTTTTCTACGTTTTCACAGAGTGCATGTAATTTTTACACGGTCCCTAAGCCGCACACAGCGCAGCTCCGCTTTTAACGTGGGTATGCACCTCCCCGAAGACATATTTTTGTTTATATCGACTTCAAACCTATCGAACCGTGACGCTTCCTCTTTGAAGCACATTTAAGGCAAATAGGTGAACATGTCACAAGACTCAATATTCGTTCCAAACTTTCCTGCTGCATGTAGACAGGCGGCAAAATCTGAATATCAAACGAACGTCTAACATCGAACGGACTTTACCGCAGTATGGATTGGCACCCTGTCCAGGGTATACGCCGCCTAGTGCCCGAAGTCTCCTGGGATAGGCTCCAGGTTCCCCGTGACCCTGAACACAGGATTAAGCGGTATAGAAAATGAATGAATGAATGAATAAATATTTATTTGCACATTCATGATGAACCCCTGAAAAATAAATATGTTACAAAATAAACATTATACAAGAATTTGAATTAATGGCCTTGATGGTAACATCTGGGCCAGCACGGCCTCAGGGAAGAAGATCCGGTTCCCCGGACTACTGAGCTGCCGTCTCCCCCTAGTGTGTCTGCGTGTGTATGTCATTCACAATAATCACTAAATAGTAGCTTCCTTATGTGTGCGTCTATTTAAACCAGCCGACCTCGTAGCCCACTGTTCGTCCACAGTTGTGATTCCTCAGTGTTCCCTACGTGTTTCTCGCGAATGCCTCGTTACCGACGCGATTCGTCATTGTGTGTGTTCTAGCTGCCTTTTCGCAGAGGACCTTTACGTGTTTTTCGTATGTTTTTTCAGGACTGAGACAGCCCACATCACGCTGCCAGTGTGGACTAAGGTGCTCTGCACGCCAGCCGTTTCTGGGAATCGGGGTCACGTTTTTTGGTATTTTTTATGTTCATAAACAAGAGGATCTTCTGTGTGTTGGTGTATTGAAATAAAGACACTTGGGTTTTGAGCACCCTGCATCTGCGTCCCTACTCTGTGCAACATGACAGATGGCTCTCTCTCTAGAGTTTATTATAATAATAGAAAAACCTATGAATTTATGTTCTAATATAATATTTGATAGCAATTATCTATCTATCTATATATATATATATATATATATATATATATATAGTGGTGTGAAAAACTATTTGCCCCCCTCCTGATTTCTTATTCTTTTGCATGTTTGTCACACAAAATGTTTCTGATCATCAAACACATTTAACTATTAGTCACAGATAACACAAGTAAACACAAAATGCAGTTTTTAAATGAGGGGTTTTATTCTTTAGGGAGAAAAAAAATCCAAACCTACATGGCCCTGTGTGAAAAAGTAATTGCCCCCTGAACCTAATAACTGGTTGGGACACCCTTAGCAGCAATAACTGCAATCAAGCGTTTGCGATAACTTGCAACGAGTCTTTTACAGCGCTCTGGAGCAATTTTGGCCCACTCATCTTTGCAGAATTGTTGTAATTCAGCTTTATTTGAGGGTTTTCTAGCATGAACCGCCTTTTTAAGGTCATGCCACAACATCTCAATAGGATTCAGGTCAGGACTTTGACTAGGCCACTCCAAAGTCTTCATTTTGTTTTTCTTCAGCCATTCAGAGGTGGATTTGCTGGTGTGTTTTGGGTCATTGTCCTGCTGCAGCACCCAAGATCGCTTCAGCTTGAGTTGACGAACATTCTCCTTCAGGATTTTTTGGTAGACAGTAGAATTCATGGTTCCATCTATCACAGCAAGCCTTCCACGTCCTGAAGCAGCAAAACAACCCCAGACCATCACACTACCACCACCATATTTTACTGTTGGTATGATGTTCTTTTTCTGAAATGCTGTGTTACTTTTACGCCAGATGTAACGGGACACGCACCTTCCAAAAAGTTAAACTTTTGTCTCGTCGGTCCACAAGGTATTTTCCCAAAAGTCTTGGCAATCATTGAGATGTTTTTTAGCAAAATTGAGACGAGCCTTAATGTACTTTTTGCTTAAAAGTGGTTTGCGCCTTGGAAATCTGCCATGCAGGCCGTTTTTGCCCAGTCTCTTTCTTATGGTGGAGTCGTGAACACTGACCTTAATTGAGGCAAGTGAGGCCTGCAGTTCTTTAGATGTTGTCCTGGGGTCTTTTGTGGACTCTTGGATGAGTTGTCTCTGCGCTCTTGGGGTAATTTTGGTCGGCCGGCCACTCCTGGGAAGGTTCACCACTGTTCCATGTTTTTGCCATTTGTGGATAATGGCTCTCACTGCGGTTCGCTGGAGTCCCAAACCCCTTTAGAAATGGCTTTATAACCTTTACCAGACTGATAGATCTCAATTACTTTTGTTCTCATTTGTTCCTGAATTGCTTTGGATCTTGGCATGATGTCTAGCTTTTGAAGTGCTTTTGGTCTACTTCTCTGTGTCAGGTAACGCCTATTTAAGTGATTTCTTGATTGAAACAGGTGTGACAGTAATCAGCAGAGGTGGAAAGTAACGGATTACATTTACTCGCGTTACTGTAATTGAGTAGATTTTTTGTGTATTTCTACTTTTTAAAGTAGTTTTAAAAATCTGTAATTTTACTTTTACTTAAGTACGTTTTGTTTGAAGTATTGTAATTCGCTACATTTTAAATCATATTCGCTACTGAGTAAAAAATAAATGAATAAAAATGCTAAAATAATGAAAATATTATGCTTTGTATAAATGCTCCGTTGCGCCGCGTGTGTGTATATAAGTGCTCCGGACTCCACTCCAGGTTTTCTGACATCGGCATCACCTGACCTTCCACACGTTCGCTTCCGCCCTGAGTGACGTCATCGACTAGCGCAACCATGTTCAATATAAACCGGAGAGAGACGCGGGAAAGATGAAAGAGGTTGTGATTTTGGCGTTTTGATATTTGGTTGTGTATTCCGGTTTTGACTTTTTGCCTCCCATTGACTTTGATTATTGCTTTGTCCCTTTGGTTTAGTTGGTCTTTGTATATATTTGTAGATAATTTCACTGTTTTTGGTTTAGGGAGTCCGGGAAGGTACCTGTATTTTTGTTTCTGGGTTTTTTTGTTGTTGTTTCTTTTTGCAGGTAATCTAGCTACTAAATATAAATACCATTTTGTTTGTTATTTTGGCCTGGGTCCATCCTGAATCTGATCTTCCTCCTCCTGTTGTGTGTGTGTGTGTGTGTGTGTTTGTATATACAAACCTCATTATTTCATCAGTTAATGATTGGATCTAGTTCTTTCTGCCATATACCACCATTTCCATACAGTTTAAAATAGAACCCTGAACCATTCTTTTGCTGTATGACCCTAGACTGGGACGTAACACCATATTTAAGTGACCACTTTATTATGCAAAGGTGTTCCTTCAGTTAAAAACAACTAGTTTGAGATTTATATCTGCTCATCTTTTTTGAACTATGATAGAATGCCTCATCCCACCCCCGCTGTGTGTGTGTTTTTTGTTTTTTTATATATTTAACAAAAATAAAAGCAGAGCCAGATCAATATACAATCGACACCCACAGCAAACATTTAAAAACAAACAATAATCTGTTAATATAAGAGTGAACATGGAAACACCCAAGGGCAAAACAATTCAGCAAAAGAATCACCCCCACTGTTAAAAAAATTTAAATAAAAAAGTAACTCGGTAACCTTTACTCTGAGTAAATTTTTTAATGAGCTACTTTATACTTTTACTTGAGTAGATTTTTATAAGAGTAACTTTACTTGTACTTAAGTAAAATTTCACTGAAGTAACAGTACTTGTACTTGAGTACAAAATTTTATTACTCTTTCCACCTCTGGTAATCAGGCCTGGGGGTGACTAAAGAAATTGAACTCAGGTGTGATAAACCACAGTTAAGTTATTTTTTAACAAGGGGGGCAATTACTTTTTCACACAGGGCCATGTAGGTTTGGATCTTTTTTCTCCCTAAATAAGAAAACCCCTCATTTAAAAACTGCATTTTGTGTTTACTTGTGTTATCTTTGACTAATAGTTAAATGTGTTTGATGATCAGAAACATTTTGTGTGACAAACATGCAAAAGAATAAGAAATCAGGAGGGGGGCAAATAGTTTTCCACACCACTGTATGTGTAGAAAACCCGCGCTCACCGGACACAACGAACGCCCGATTAGAGGCGTTTAATGTAAATTGCTCCCATACCTGGGAGGACTTGGGGTGCGCGCTTTTTCCTGCAAACGCTTCTGTAACCTCCATTGCGCGAGTGGCTGTGTATCTCTGTGAATTTGTGCATCTTGTGGTCGCGCTCCTCAATAATGTGAGCAGCCCAACTAATCGATAACGGCATTCGTTGACAACGAATTTCATTACCGATAATTATCGATTTTATCGATTAGTTGTTGCAGCCCTATTGATCAGTGTTTCTACAGTCGATGCATATCGCCTTTTAAACCAACACACGAACGCGCAATAATCCTAGACAACTCAATCCAGCTATTCAAATCATCAACAACATCATATCAACAACATCAACAACATATTCAAATCATCAACTCGAAGAACCAACTTAGCCACATCGTAATTAGCACGATGATCTCATCTTATATGTGTCAGTTCATACTGTATCGGATGTGTCAAGTGACGTACGAAGAACGGACCCCAGGGCACGTAACAGCCACCTAAGCTACGCTAATTAGCAAATCTAGCGCATTTACATTGTAGCCTGTGTGCACGTAGCATCTATGCTAGTAGCATCGAAGGCTAGCAGTTAGCACGTAGCATCGTTTGGTTGTGAATGCACTGTTCGAAAGTTGGTCCCTTTCCCCTTTTCTGTTCTGACCTTCTTCTGATGTACTCCTCATTATGTTATGCATTCTTATTGGGTTCAATTAAAACTACATTTATTGATTTTTATGACATTCTGGAATGTCTATCATTTTTCCAGTTATTTTTATCTAAAACTTGAATTCAATTTCATAAATGATTACAGTTTCAGCATTCATCGTTCAGACACTGGTGGATTACTTGGATAACTACTTCTATGATTTTGATGATAAACATCATTCAGAATTGAAATTGAAATTTTTAAATTCATTAAGTAATGAATTAGAGTTGGGTCCCTAATTTAATGATCTATTGAGTTAATTACAAACTGCTCCTAACAAATTTACTGCTAATTAAAGCTCAATAATTATCTATAATTCATAAGTTGAAATTCGAATTTCCTTTTGCAACCAAGTTTCTCCTTATCCAATAGGTTTTACTTTTTCTCACTCAGTTTTAACTAACTGAGCCCAACCCTCATAGGTTTCCCTTCACTTAAGCCTGGTACTTATGTACTGTATGTGATAACGTTTCCCAGTGCGTGATTGGTGCAGTGATGGTTGTCTTCACGGTGAGTTACAGCGATGTGAGCCACCAGTTCTGATATAACGTGGTGCTGGCTGGGGGTGAAACTGAATATCTTGGTCCTAGTATTTGCACTGAGGACGCAGGTCAACCAGAAAACTGTCTATAAAATATTGACGCATTTTGAAGCGTTTCAATTGTATAATTGTCAACCCTACTACAGTAGCTGAGTAAACCAATACTGTCAGTGTTATTGTTTTCTTTCGCCCGAAGAAAATTTAAAATAACAATCACAGTCCTGGTACGGAGAAATTCCCATTTCAAACCCTTTTAGGAGCACCCTTCTGAATCAAACTTAACAAAACAAAAGGGGGCGAATAAACTTGGTACTGAACTCAGAGTCTGCCACCAGAAATGCTGATTCTGTTTGGTTTTGTTTCCTCAGCTCAATATTAGCTATAACTTTTCCTTATTAAAAAAAAAAGGAGAACCTCCTCTTATAGGAAAATGGAAGCTTACCATTTTTATTCTACTGCTTGCTCTGTGTGTTGTTCTTCTTGCGCTTTCACAGGAGAATAACATTACGTCAATAAACTTAAAATTACGTCTGATTTATTTCCACATATGAAGGAGGCCGGCGGCGCGGTGGTGTACTGTAGTGGTTAGCACTGTCCCCTTGCACCTCCAGGGTCTGGGTTCGATGCCCTGGCCAGGCTCGATTCCTGTCTCTGTGTGCATGGAGTTTGCATGTTCTTGGTTGGTGGGTTTCCTCCGGGTACTCCGGTTTCCTCCCACAGTCCAAAGATATGCAGGTTAGGCTAATTGGCGTTCCTAAATTGCCCGTAGTGTGTGATTGGGTGTGTGAGTGTGTGTATGTGTGTGTGCCCTGCGATGGATTGGCACCCTGTCCAGGGTGTACCCCGCCTAGTGCCCGAAGTCTCCTGGGATAGGCTCCAGGTCCCCCGCGACCCTGAACACAGGATTAAGCGGTATAGGATGTGTATAGTATGTGTTTTTTTCCTGTTTACACGGACATAGAACATATCCGATATGTGTCACATATGAGCAAAAAATCGGAATTGGGTCACATTTACCTGGCAATGTAAACGTAGCCTTAGTCTCTCTCCGTTTTTAGTTTTTATAGCAGTCAGGGTTGAGAAGAAGGCAATTAGCTATCTGCTGCCACCTACTGATATGGAAGAGTATGACATGATTAGTCTGCTAGTGTAGACAGCACAGACACTCGACAATGGCATATAATTCGCAGACTTATTCGTTTTCATGTTTTAGACAAATTAGGTGAAATTTTATCATTTCCCACGGCACACCTGATGATCTCTCACAGCACACTGGTGTACCGCGGCACAATGGTTGAGAAACACTGGCCTATAGTATTAAATAATCGATCTCTGATATCCATGTCTGACAGTAGTTTAATCGTGAATATGGACTATACGGTACCATGATTCTTGTACTGTGTAGGCATTGCAAATAGCTACTATGATTTGTAGATTATTAGAAACACTGAACTCACATGAAAAGTAATAGTCATTTTTTTTTGCTGTGATTGAAGAATTAAATGAATCATATTAACTAGGGTTTACATTTTTATTTGTTACACACTCCCACATGCATATAACATAATACAGAAAGAAGCTTTCACAGACAATATGCTTTAATATGGAGTACATTAATAATTGTCAAGGTCCTCATACATATGTTAGTAAATAAAATGAATAGCATACATTGAAATATCTTATTATATTAATCGCAGTATATAAATTTTCCCCTATTTTATCTGGGAAAACAGCACTTATAAAACAGCATAAGATTCAAACTAGCCAATGTTATAAAAAAAAGAAAAAAGTAAGAAAAAACATCAATCCCCTTATTTTGCACAGACAATAGGAAAAACTAAATAAAAACAGTATCATTCTGTATAGACTTTTTTGTCATCATTACATTCTCTGATCTGCAGTGTTGGTGTAATCATCCTCATCATAACTCTATAGAAATGTTTCAGAGAAAGAGAAAGTAAAGATTAAAATGGACTAAACAAACCATAAAATTCCAATCGGTTGAACTAAACAGCTGATTATAGGACAAGTTTGAGGATTTGTCCTCATTGCTCATATCAATAATATATGTATATAATTATATACTCACTATTAAGTGGCCACCTCCTGATATGTAGGATTTTGGTTCTCTGCATTCAGAGTTTACAAAATGAGAGAAATAAAAACCCAGACATAGAGAACACAGCCTATGCAAAGTGAAATACTGCATGTACAATGGAAAATCAATGTATTTTTTAGTTGTGTTGTTTTTTTTATTAACCATGTTGTTTTACAGTTTTTATTCAGCAGAAATCAGCAAATAAATAATTAGCAATACATAAGTTATAAGCTTTGTCTTTGTCTTACCTGATAATAATAATAATAAAAATAATAATAGTAATAATAGAAATTATACAAGAGAATGTACTGTACCTCTTTGGTGATGGAAAGCGGGGTTTTGAATATCCTGCAGATGAGTCCATTGCACTGATATTGTTCACCCTATGAATAGAATGTTTTTTTAATCAGTTTTTCTTTTTTGACTATTTTTGATCTGTAATCAATCATTTTTATGTATCTTTAAATACATACACTACCAATAAAACTCTGTAAAACCTTAATAATGGCTCTAATCTAAGGTTCAGTTAATTGGTGATTTCTGAGGCTGGTGACTCTAAATTAACTCCACTGCAACAAAAGTAATTTTTGGTCTTCATGAAAGCCAGTTTCATCAAGGTGCTTCATGGGTTTTGCAAATGCACTTAATAATACCGGCCTTAGAAGAACTATTCCAGAACAGCTGACCATTGTATCTGAAAATAACAACAGACTATTGTTGCTGTTGCGTACTGTTCTTAAATAATTGCATTTTCAAAGTTTTGAAATCTCCAGTATTGTTCTAGAATGGAAAAAAAAATGTATCCAAACGTTTGACTGTATGGAAACCCTAGTTTTTGTTTGCTTTTCTCCATCATTTATGACCTATTTTATCAAATGTATTTACAACATATGATAAATTAAATACATTATTTTTACACTATACTGTATGCATTTGATATATACAAATTTAGGCCAAGCACACTCAAAAAAATGAAAAAGGCAGGTTGTGCACTTTACATAATATAATTACTTTCAGTATACACATAATATCGTATTTGTTAATTTAAAATGTTTTGTTCGATTAAGGTTAACTTAATGTTGTCGCAACTTGACCGTACAAATTCCTAATGCGTTGTCTAAACACAAACTATTCGTGTTAAGGCAACATTTCATACATACAGCAGGGGGCAGTAGCGAGACGCCAGATGTCATGAACCGCTAATGAAACAGAAGAGCAAGATGAATTGCTCTACACCTGCGCAAAGTTACACCCGACAAAGGTAAGATTTTTCCTCAGATATTTTTATATGTGATATATATTGTAGCGTTTTTCGACGCTAGCAGGGATCTTGGAGGACGAGTTGGTTTTAGGTCTCCCCAATGCAAATGGCTAGGGAGTCTTTTTATTGACACAACCAACTCCCTCACACACAGAAGACAGCTTAAGAACAAGCGCACATACACACACACATGTCAAGCACACATTTAACTTGGCTGAAACCCTAACCCGAACAACCGTCCCACTCATGGTGAACACTCCAGAGCTACTCCTGCAATGCATGATGGTGGTCCCCAGTCGCCCCGCCCACGCCACACTGCCCCCACCCGAGCTGTGACTGTCCCCGGTCACCATGAATACCTCAGTCTCTGAGGCGTGAAGGCGGTCGGCGAGTCCTGCTGTGGGGGAGGGAGAAACACAAACATTGTCCTTAGGCGGTCCAGCCTCCGCAGAGTCTGAAGGCTCACCGGTATAGGGCTGGTAGGGTGCGAGGCGGTCACGGTGAAGCACAACCACTCTCGCTCGCCCTGCCAGCCGCACCCGGTAGACGACATCGGAGAGCTGGGCAGTTACCGTGCAGGAGCCCACCCAGTGGGACATGAGCTTGGGTGAAAGCCCTCTTTTCCTTCCGGGGGAATACACCCATACCTGCTCTCTGATGACAAAGTCTCACCCCTGGCTGTGCGTGTCATAAACACGGCACTGCTTAAGGCCAGCGTCCGCCAAGGGTTTACGCACCAACTTGTGCACATGGAACAGTTTATCTCGCAAGGAACAAAAATAATCCAAACCAGGTTTTGTGGGTAAATCCGGTTGTGGAAGTGGTCCGAAAACAAGGTCCACTGGAGTTGCGTTGCCGATCGCTGGTCAGCATGGCGAGTTGTGTGGTGAGCGCCTGATTAAAGCATTCCACGAGGCCGTCACTCTGCGGATGAAGGGACGTAGTGCGGGTCTTTTTCACCCCGAGGCACTCGCACACCGCAAGCAAACACCTCCGCCTCGAAATTGCGCCCCTGATCGCTGTGTAACTGCTCCAGAGCGCTGAATCGGCTGAACACCTCATCCACTAGCACTCGAGCCGTGGTGGAGGCGCACTGGTCAGGCACAGCGAAAGCCTCCGGCCACTTTGTGAAGTAATCCATGGCGACCAGCACATAACGGTTACCGCAATCGGAAACGGGAAACGGCCCAAGAATGTCCACGCCCACACGCTCCATGGGTGCCCCCACCCGAAAGTCCTGCAGCGGGGCTTGCGAGCACTGGGTAGGACCCTTCTTTGCCGTGCAGGAGTCGCATCTGTGAACAAAAAGTTCGCTATCAGTATGACCAGTAGAAGCGAGCGCGCAACCGCCGCAAAGTTTTGGTTACACCGAAATGTCCCGAACCCGTATGCCCATGAACCAACCCCAGCACACATGCCCGCAAAGACCGCGGTACCAGCAGCTGAAAACACTCGCCAGCGCCACACGGCCGTTCCCAGCTGCACAATTTTGTACTGCAGCGATTTTGGCTGGATCGGTCGCAATCCCTTTTGCGCTAATTATGTGACCCAGGAACGCAGTCTCTTGCCGCAGCAGCTGGCACTTCTTAGGATTAAGTCGCAAGTTTGCCTGCCGGATAGCCAGAAATACCTCCCGTAGGTTAGCTAGCGCGATTTCAAACTCCTTGCCATGAACCAGTAAATCGTCCAAGTACACGTCACAACGGTTGCGAGGAATATTTACCAGCACTTTCTCCATCAACCTTTCAAACGTAGCCAGGGCGTTGCATAAACCGAAAGGCATACGCAGAAATTGCCATAACCCGTGCCGGATCGAGAACGCGGTTTTAGGTCGGTCTTCCGGAGCGAGCTCTACTTGCCAGTAACTGCTACACAGATCCAGCGAGCTAAACCAAGCCGAGCCCGCGACATGTTCCAGTGCGTCGTCTATCCGCGGCAACGGATACGAGTCCTTCCGAGTTACCACGTTTAATCGCCGGTAATCAACACAAAACCACCAAGAATCGTCCTTTTTATGCACTAACACGACTGGTGAAGACCATGGGCCGGACGCTGGCTCAATGACGTCTGTGTCAGCCATCTCACGCAGCTTCTGTTCAGTGACAACCCGTTTAGCTAGTGGAAGGCGTCTCGGATGCAACCGAACAGGAGCTGCGTTCCGCGTATCAATCGCGTGCTGCACCAAGTTGGTATGGGTGCAATCGCGCTCATCTACAGCAAAAATATTCGCAAATTCGTTCAGGAACGACCTCAAGCTGTCGGTCTGTGTTGAATTCAACCCTGCGCTGCTATGTTTTAAAAGCTCGTTTAGCCCACTCGTTCGGTCATGTACCGGATGTTTGTGTGGCGCGACCTCCGGAAGTCCCACCCCCCGTGTGTGCTACATTGTCATGCGGCTGTGGTTTAGGTGTTAGCAACCTAGCTATGCCGAAGTCCCCACGCAGACACCGCCCAGTGGCTCTGAAGCGCGCCGCTCATGGACCACGAGCTCCTCGGCAGCCGCCTCCCTGCGGTCACCCGCGCCGAACCGGAAGTGGAGCGATTCCCGCAGCTTCGCCCAATCCTTCCGCTCCTCGGCCCGGAGGTCCTCGAGCACATGGACCGCGATTTCCACCGGGGTCCAGCCCGCGAGGTCGGCGGCGAGTTCTACCTGGCCCCGTCTGGAAGGAACTTCCTCTGCAGGAGTTCTGCTGCCACCCGGCAGCCCTCTTTGATCTTCTGCAGATCCTCCGTCGTTCGCTCCACTCGGACATCTCTATCCCACTTCTGAAACCAATGTAGCGTTTTTCGACGCTAACAGGGATCTTGGAGTTGGTTTTGGGTCTCCCCAATGCAAATGGCTAGGGAGTCTTTTTATTGACACAACCAGCACCCTCACACACAGAAGACAGCTTAAGAACAAGCGCACATACACACAAACATGTCAAGCACACATTTAACTTGGCTGAAACCCTAACCCAAACAACCGTCCCACTCATGGTGAACACACCAGAGCTACTCCCGCAAAGCATGATGGTCGTCCCCAGTCGACCCGCCCACGCCACAATATGAATGTTTAACTTTGGCCTGCTTCTGTAGTTTTAGAGAGTCCTAGTGTTGTAGACTGAAGTTAGCTAGCCGCGTGTCACAGGTCGGTCCAATGTATGTATTTACATTTTTTGGTGAAAAGTATGTAAGTAGCTAGGTATATATACTGTAGCATTAGTTATTATGTTATCTTAACTTATATCTGTGGTTTGAACAAAACAACATTGTAATAAGATGCTTGATAAAAGGGCTGGGTCGTACATCAGTAATTATACAGATATCTTTTTAAATAAACTGAATTTCTGCTGTATTAACTTTAAATTAATCTTTGTGTCTACCTACAGTAAATGAAGATCCGGACAGTCTCTTCAAGGAATATCTGGTAGGTAATGCTGTAGAAGGTAAATTACTGTTTAAATTACTGTAGAAGTAACGGTTTTGTTGGGCTCTTCAGAATATCACAAAATATTTAGTCTTCAATAATTATAAGTTAAAGCTGTTATTAGATGGCATCAGATCACAGGTGTGTGTTTTTAAGTTTGTGAGAAATCAGTGTGGACCAAAAGTTAATAGACAACATTTACAGGGAAAATGCAAACAGGCTGTTTGGAATTTTGTATTTGTCTAGTGATTTCATTTTTTCTTTTTTTGTGTGTGTGTAACAATAGGATACAGATTGTTATGGTGCAGAGAGGGATCTTGAACATGTATTTGGCATCTACAGCATCAATGTTGAGGGAGGTGATGCCTCTACCCCTCCAGTTGTTGAAGTGCTTCGTGACTTGGGAGACATCGCTACTGCATGTGCGCTCTTAATGGGTGTAATATATGCAATGAACCTCAGGGACTGAAAATATTCTTTTAGGTACTGCATATCTTCCTCCAGCTGGATGCTACCAGACGTTTACCAAAGGTACAGATGCTTAAAAACTAACTTCATGTGTAAACAAACATTGAGCACTTGAGTTTGTTGAATTCCACAAGAAGGCCTTGTTGTGCATTTTCCTTTTAAAGTTTTATTTTTTTTAAGCTTCATACAGTGAGAACCTTTTTTCTTTCTTTCTATTTTTGTGGTTGACATGATTTCTTTTCTTATGTAAAACATGTTTAAAGGGGACCTAAGGTGCTACATGGACTTTTTCAAGCTGTTTGGACTGCATTGTGTGTTAGGAGAGTATGTACACAACCACTCTACAATGATAAAGAGCCGCCCAGAGATTTTTTAATTTAATAATATAAGATGCCCCTTCTGAAATCAGGCCGTTTTCAAAAGCCTGTCGGTGTGAAGTCACACCGACAGAGGCCGCTCCTACTATAGTTGATTGACACTGGTGTTTTAGCACCGAGTGAAAAAGGAGCCGTCGGCTATTGTTTTTCTACACTGTAGCAAAATGGCGCCTACATGAGTGTGGTGTGCAGTTTGTTGCTGTAGTGCGGTGGTCTAGTGGTTAGGATTCAGCATTTTCACGTGGGAGACCCGGGTTCGATTCCTGCTCAAGGTACATGCTTTATTGCACTACATATTTATAAAGTTTTTCTAAAGTTCGTTTAGTAACGAGGCGAGTGCGCTATGCTTCGGTAAGCTTTTCTGACACCAGGAGAGACTCAGTCAAACACACACACACACACACACAATGCTTCGCGTGTATGATGTCCTATTCCCGGCATCTATATGACTCAGTCACACACACACACACACACACAAACACACACACGTTGTCTGTCAGAAAGGTCTCTGCTTATTAACAGCAAAAGATCGGTATAAATATGTTTGACTAAACGCCTGTGCTATAGACATATGTTACTACAAATGAACCATTGTAAATGTCCTGGTGAGATCCCGAAAAAACAATGCTTCGCGTGTATAAGGTCGCGGGTTGAATAGCCGGCATTTCCAAGATGGCAGTGGCCGTGGTCTAGGGGTTAGGATACGGCGCTCTCAGCGCAGCATCTCGAGTTCGATTCCTGGTCTGGGAAGTCAAAAAAGTTTTACAACCAGATTCACATGTAAAATTTTATATAACTATATATATATATATATATGAGTGCATAATAAAAATCTTACAAAATATAGGGGATATATATATATATATATATATATATATATATATAAAATTAAAAAAGAATAATATATATAATATATATATATATATATATACTTCCCCTATATTTTGTAAGATTTTTATTATGCCCTCATTTGTACATTGTATATTTGTACAGTTTATTTTACTAGTTAAATTTATTTTCTTTAGTATTTCTTTTTATTGATATTTATTCCTTACGTATAAGCTTTTATTTTCTTTTTAAGGTCACTGGCTGTCGTATAAGCATTTCACTGCATATCATACTGTGTATGACTGTGTATGTGACAAATAAAATTTGAATTTGAATCAAAGGAGAGGAAGATAAGTGGAAGGAGACAGAGGGGGAGAGAGAGAGACGGAGAGAGAGAGACAGAGTATGGGAAGGTGAGCGTGAATGAACAGATGCAAGAGGAGACAGGAAGATAGCAGCAGGGAAGATTTAACACGTTAATATCAGATCTATGAGGAAGAGAGCAAGAGAGTAGAAATAACTCCTTTATATCTAAAATAATTCTAACATCATGTAAAATTATTTTTAACTGTTTTTTAAATATTTTTAACTGTTGTCAAAGCTATACCCCACTTGTATTGTGAAGACACGCCCCACAGAACTGGGGGGCGGGTTCAGTAGAGGTCATTAACATTTAAAGGAGCATGTACTGAAACAGGTTGCTGAGAACAGAGCTACTTTTTACCAGGTAAAAGTCATGGTTTTTTTACACAACAATTGAGAATTTTTAATTAAAGTATATTACGAACTTTTCATTAGGACCCTAAAGAATCATATTAACCTATGCAAAATTGAGACTGTATGTCTCCTTTAATGTTTTCAACTTTAATAATTTTTTTGTTAAACAACCCCCCTCCCCCTTTAAATGTGTCAAAGTTGACAGTAAAGTTGAAAAACTTGGAAAAGAAAAACCAAAAAAAAAATAAAGGCCCTTACAAATGTTAGTTGAGTTTACTAAAGTCATTTGTGTAGAACTTGTTGACAAGAAAAAAATTATTAAAACCAACATTTATTTTTTTTTGAGTGTGTGCATTAGATTGTTAGTGTTTTATGAAAGTATGGGACCTGTTGGGATTAGTTGTTCCCTAATAAAAATTATGTATTACATATTTACTGCCTCTGGAATTGTCTTTAAGGGTCACTAAAGCATGGGGAAATGGGGCTGCTATTCATTATGGTATAACATCTAGTTATGTAGTAAGATGACTAAATGAGATTCATTGAAATCGATGTAAAGATATAAGATTAACATCAAGGAATAAATTTTGTATAGCATGAATAGTTGTAGTTCAACAACAAAAAAAAGTTAAATAGAAATATTTAAATAATGTTCAATCAAAGTTAGCTGTTAAATGAACAGAAATATTTCAAGTTGGTTTAACATAATCCAATGATTTTGATAACGTAGTGTAATCATGTGGAAGCACTGTACACTATTGAATCATGTTCAACCAAAGTGCTATTTTTTTGAGTGTATCAACAATTTTGTTCTCATACTTGTTTTTTATATTTTACAAAACATGTCACCTACTTGTATTGCACTGTCAGATCTGTACTGGTCGCTGGACCTCTTCTGTGAGTAAAAGATGATGATGATGATGGGAATAATAATTATAAAATTATTTCCAGCTATTTTTCTTATGATAAAATCATAAAAATAATTTTGGAAGATAAACACCTGGAAAATCTGCTCCAGATGCTACGCCTAAGAAAAGTTTAGAACAAAATTACTGCACTTTAAGCCATTTATTCATGTTAATTGGAAAATATCGTTTTTTTTTTGTTATAAAAAAATAAGTTATTTAGTTAGGTGTGAGATCTATTGAACAAATTTACTGTACCTTTTCTCTGGTTTTGGTGGCCTTACAGGTGAGCTGTTGGTCACATTATCAATGTTATATACTGTAGTACAATTAGATTTTCAGTAAATAATGTAAAAAACTTACTTAAAACCTCAATACAAAGAAATTTAATTAAAAGGAATTATTGAAGAGAATGTACTGTAACTACTGTATTTGATGAGGGAAAGCAGGTTTTCTGAATATCCATCCTGACAATGTCAGTGTCATGGCCACATCTGGCCATGACACTGACATTGTTTACCCTCTGAATATTTTTTTCCAAATTTTTCAATGACTATTTGATAAATGTCAATGACTGTTACATAATACATAATTGCATATTCTGTTCTTTCATAGTTTTAAAATAGTATTGTTCTAGAATGTAGAAAATAAATCCAAATCTTTTGACTGGTACTGTATAGAAACCCTAGCTCTTGCTTACTTTTGTCTATCATTTATGACCTATTTTACACAAATGCATTTACAATATACAGTGGCTTGCAAACGTATTCGGCCCCCTTGAACTTTTCCACATTTTGTCACATTACAGCCACAAACATGAATAAATTTTATTGGAATACCATGTGAAAGACCAATACAAAGTGGTGTACATGTGAGAAGTGGAATGAAAATCATACAATGATTCCAATTTTCTTTTACAAATAAATAACTGAAAAGTGGGGTGTGTGTAATTATTCAGCCCCCTGATTCAATACTTTGTAGAACCACCTTTTGCTGCAATTACAGCTGCCAATCTTTTAGGGTATGTCTCTACCAGCTTTGCACATCTAGAGACTGAAATCCTCGCCCATTCTTCTTTGCAAAACAGCTCCAGCTCAGTCAGATTAGATGGACAGCGTTTGTGAACAGCAGTTTTCAGATCTTGCCACAGATTCTCGATTGGATTTAGATCTGGACTTTGACTGGGCCATTCTACGGCATGGATATGTTTTGTTTTATTGCCCTGGCTTTATGT
Source organism: Channallabes apus (assembly GCA_030522415.1). Lineage (NCBI taxonomy): Eukaryota > Metazoa > Chordata > Actinopteri > Siluriformes > Clariidae > Channallabes > Channallabes apus. The sequence continues at coordinate 27,783,527 of CM060126.1, forward strand.
TTAAGGTCGTTGACATGATTCCAAACATTTTTTACAAATAAATAACTGCAAAGTGGGGTGTGCGTAATTATTCAACCCCGTTTGGTCTGAGTGCAGTCAGTTGCCCATAGACATTGCCTGATGAGTGCTAATGACTAAATAGAGTGCACCTGTGTGTAATCTAATGTCAGTACAAATACAGCTGCTCTGTGACGGCCTCAGAGGTTGTCTATGAGAATATTGGGAGCAACAACACCATGAAGTCCAAAGAACACACCAGACAGGTCAGGGATAAAGTTATTGAGAAATTTAAAGCAGGCTTAGGCTACAAAAAGATTTCCAAAGCCTTGAACATCCCACGGAGCACTGTTCAAGCGATCATTCAGAAATGGAAGGAGTATGGCACAACTGTAAACCTACCAAGACAAGGCCGTCCACCTAAACTCACAGGCCGAACAAGGAGAGCGCTGATGAGAAATGCAGCCAAGAGACCAATGGTGACTCTGGACGAGCTGCAGAGATCTACAGCTCAGGTGGGGGAATCTGTCCATAGGACAACTATTAGTCGTGCACTGCACAAAGTTGGCCTTTATGGAAGAGTGGCAAGAAGAAAGCCATTGTTAACAGAAAACCATAAGAAGTCCCGTTTGCACAGCAAACATGTGGAAGAAGGTGCTCTGGTCAGATGAGACCAAAATGGAACTTTTTGGCCAAAAAGCAAAACGCTATGTGTGGCGGAAAACTAACACTGCACATCACTCTGAACACATCACACATACCCTAAAAGACTGGCAGCTGTAATTGCAGCATAAGGTGGTTCTACAAAGTATTGACTCAGGGGGCTGAATAATTACGCACACCCCACTTTTCAGTTATTTATTTGTAAAAAATATTTGGAATCATGTATGATTTTTGTTCCACTTCTCACGTGTACACCACTTTGTATTGGTCTTTCCATGTTTGTGGCTGTAATGTGACAAAATGTGATAAAGTTCAAGGGGGCCGAATACTTTTGCAAAGCATAAAAGTATTCTCATGCTACTATATAAGTACTCTATATGCTCACTCACTCACTCAGTCTAGAGTATGTAGTTTAACCCTGTAAACAGTACAAGTATATCCCAGGAGACTTAGGGCACGAGGTGGGGTACACCCTGGACAGGGTGCCAATCTATTGCAGGGTACACACATACTGTACACACTCACACACTCATTCACAAACTATGGGCAATTTAGGAACAACAAATAGACTAATCAACATTTTTGGACTGTGGGAAACCAGAGTACCCGGACGAAACCCACCAAATATCTTAATACTTCATAATTTTAGTTAGTTTAGTTAAGTATGTTACTCAACTTTGACCATGCCATCCTTTGTGTAAATTCACACATTTTTATGATGAAAAATATTTTAGTTAGTTTGTTCCTTTGTTTCTTGTCATGTGACTATTTTTTAAAATTATTATTCTTTTATTCTTTTTTTTTTTAAAGAATAAAACCGAGGCCTTCTGCATGACATTTAACAGGCTACCCCGTGAGCCCACGACACCCCAATGTACAGTACACATAAATAAAGCACAAAATAACTGAAACATCAACATTTTTATATACTGTACAGATCATTTTCTTTTCTTTTTATAAATATACATATTATATAGTCTGTGTGTTGCTAAAAGTGTTACCTACTTTGTCAGATCTGTACTGGTCACTGGACCTCTTCTGCAAATGAGAGATGATGATGATGATGGTTATAAAATAATTTCCATTTCCAGCAATTTTTTGTGGTATAATCATAACACAAAAACATAATTTTAAACAATGCACTTTAATCTATTCAGTATGAAGGTTTATTGGAAACTGTACAAAACTAGTAAAGTTCTATTGAACAAATCGTCTCGGGTTACTTTGCTGTAACCCTGTTCCCTGAAAAGGCGGGAACGAGGTGCTGCGTGAAAACGCTATGGGAACATCTTGTCATGTTGCCGGTTGTGAAGCATGTGTGTATCAAACATTTTGATGTTTTTAAAATTTTGGCTTATATAACCTTGGTCAGGTGACGTAATCTGATTAGACGCATCTGGAGGTTATAAAAGGAGTAAACCGGAAACACTCCTCAGATTGATTTGTCTGAACGGACGTCCGGTCACGTAGGCAGTGCGGCATTGGGACGCAGCATCTCGTTTCCGCCTTTTCAGGGAACAGGGTTACAGCAAAGTAACCCGAGATGTTCCCTTTCAAAGGCTCCACTCGATGCTGCCTGAAAACGCTATGGGAACGAGAATATCAACGCCGCCGCACTGCAAGTGTCTGGACCCCAAGGTTGTGTAGCGTGTGCGCACAAGGCTGAGAAGGTCTCAGAACTAAGCTTGGACAGCTACCTCAGGGACACGTGAACCCGGAGTAGCATAAACATCCAGACTCTGAATGTAACAAATTTGTGCTGAGAGGACCAACCCTTCACGTCACACAATTGCTGCAGCGGAATACCTCCTGCTAGTGCAAAAAGAGGCGATCCCTTTGGTTGAGTGAGCCTTGATTCCTAGAGGCGAAGTGAGCCCACGCGTCTCATAGGAGAGGGCAATAGCATCTCTCACACAGTGTAGTGAGGGCCGCCCCCGCGGCCCCAAAACATGTAAAGGCTGCTCTGACCTATGCCACTGGCTGATGCATTGGACGTAAATCTGAAGAGCACGTACTGGACACAGTAAACTTTCGGAAGATAGTTAGTGAGGATGCAGTTAAATATGTCCTGAGAGTACTAGGGCACAAGCCCGAGGACAACTTTTCCTGCAGAAACTCCAGCACTGAAACTATTCAGCAGTGGACTGGGTCTACCTGCTTAGCACATATTTGCTGCAGGGGAATACCTCTTGCTGATGCAATAGATGAGGTGATCCGCCTGGTTGAATGAGCCCTGATTCCTAGAGACGAAGTGAGCCCATGCGCCTCATAGGAGAGAGCAATAGCATCTTGCCCCTCGGTTTTGGCCCCAAAACATGTAAAAGCTGCTCTGATTTACGCCACTGGCTGATGCGGTGAATGTAAATCAGAAGATCACGTACTGGATACAGTAAGTGAAGTCTCTCCTGATCCGATGCTGTAAAAGGCTGAGGACAGAAGGCTTCCAAACAATTGGGCAAGTTGAAAATGGAACTTTCGGAAGATGGTTCAGTAAGGATACAAAATGGCCCTGACTAGCCAGGGGCAAAGTCTAGGCAAGATGAGGAGACTGATCAGATCTCCAATCCTCTTAGAGAGGTAATGGCCATTAGAAAAACCATCTTAAGGGTCAGAAAACCTGAGGTGCTGACTCTAGTGGTTCTAAAGGGGTGTCAATTGGGCCTTCGAGCACGATAGCTAAAACCCACAAAAAAAAGGGTATTTTCCCCCAGTAACCCCATCGATCAGGACGTGGAAGGCTGAAATAGCAGTTACGTACGTCCTGAGAGTACTAGGGCACAAGCCCGAGGACAACTTCTCTTGCAGAAACTCGAGCACTGAAGCAATTCGCCAGTGAATTGGGTCTAACTGCTTAGCACAATCTTTCCTGCTCCGAAGCTGTAAAAGGCGGAGGACAGAGGCTTCAAAACAATAGGGTGCATGTTGAAATGGAACTCCCTGACGTGGCAGGCTAAATAGCAGTTATGCACGTCCTGAGAGTACTAGGGCACAAGCCCGAGGACAACTTTTCTTGCAGAAACTCCAGCACTGAAACATTTCGGCAGTGGACTGGGTCTAACAGCTTCGTCATGCAGGACTTTTCACATACATTCCTTCTGAAGGCATAAGCTCTTCTAGGGGAGGGAGCCCTCTAGAATAGTCTTAATTACGCTGACTGGAAGACCAGCTTGACTTAGACTCCCGGGAGCACTGACTGGACAGTGTAATTGCTCCTATTCATATGCCCTGAAATGTAAATCGCATTGAGGGAGAGGAACCTGGTGCGCTAGCTGTATAGTGGCGCGAGCATAGTCCACCCTGGCAATAATATATGAGACTACCATAGTGTAGTCCATCCGCACTAGGACATGGTAGCCTCTCAATTGCTGGAGGAAGTGCTTTAGGGTCAGAAATAAAGCCATCATTTGGAGGCAATTGATGTGCCGCGCGAGAAGAAGGCCTCTCCAGACCATCTAGAGAAGGAGGGGACATTGTATAGATGTCAGGAAAACACGGGATAATACATCTTACTCCATGAAAGGGTTAACTCATATGGAGAGAGCTAAGAGGGGGAGTGAGAGAGAGAGAGCGTCATGAAGCTCTCCCCCCCCCCCCCCCCGGCCACCCCACAGAAACTGCCGTTTAATGTTTTCCCAGTGCTTAGTATGGTTAGGATGTTTATTCCTTACCCATTGAAGAAGCGCAGGGCGCATTTGAGAACGGAATTTCCCGATCCGATGAGAATGCGAAAGAAAAGGAGCTTTAAGCTCCAAAGGTGCGCCGCGGCCCGAAGCTTTTCAAGCAATCAGTAAAGTGTAGAGATCACTCTCCGAAATGGATTATCACATGGTGGGACATCTCGTTTAAAACTCCGAATATCGGTGAGTTAAACACTTCTTAATTTTCTGGTTAAAATACAGACACGCTAACACAACAAGGTCAAGGTGAAGACAAAAAATCTGAGGAGTGTTTACTCCTTTTATTACCTCCAGATGGGTCTAATCAGATGACGTCACCTGACCAAGGTTATATAAGCCAAAATTTGGCGTGTTTGATACACACATGCTTCACAACCGGCAACATGACAAGATGTTCCCATAGCGTTTTCACACAGCATCGAGTGGAGCCTTTGAAAGGGAACTACCTTTTCTCTGGTTTTGGTGGCCTTTCGGGTGAGCTGTTGGTCATATTAACAAAGTTATATATTACAATTATTTTTTTGAGTAACTAATTAAAAATATATTTTCTTTATTATTATATAATATAAAAAAAAACAATATTAGTATATACCGGGTTTCTATGGGAGAGTTTAGCCAACTTGCAGTCTCATCGAATCTCCTTTACAATACAAGGTTAAGATAAAGGTATGATAAATACTTTTATTGCTTAATTTGTGAATGTGGATAATGCACAAATATATAATTGCAGTAGAATTCTAATACTGTAATACAAATTATATTTAAACTGAACTGTTTTTATTTTGGTCACCATAAGAATAGCATTGTATTTATAGCTATTGACTATAAAGAGCGATAATACTCACGCAGCTGATTGAATTTAAAGAAGAGTTTGTTCTAACCTGGATATATGGCTCCAAATTGATCTTCTACTTTAAAAAGAAAGAATGAATACAGGTTTACTTTATTCTAATATTATAATGTACATTTGCAATAAAAAATCTATTGAAAAATAAAAACCTTACCTTCTTTCAGGTGGTAATTCATCTGTAGTTGTCCTGTAATTGGAGGTACAATATTTCAGTATTAAATAGTAAGTCTAATAATAAAAGTTTTTTTGGACAGAAAATAAAGATAAATAAATATATAAACTTACTTTTGGACTTTTCTCCTAAAAATGAGAATTCCAACAGCAATACAAAGGAGCAATAATAAACATAAAGGAAGAATTATACCAAATCCTACGGTGTCCATACCCAGTCCTTCATATCCTAAAAAAATACACAAAAGTCATACAGTACAACAAACCATGAAAGCATGACTGTAAACAAACGAACCTAAGCTGAAAAACTTTACTCACGTTTCACACTTAATAAGGCTGAGCTTTCATGGTTCTTTTTCCCCCAGAAAGAAGCTCGACAAATGAGATTTTCTTCTTTTTCATAGCCAGTTGGAATAAAAGTAATTGTGGAAGTTGTTTCCCATTTGCCTGCACTTTGCTCCACATGGCTCACCACTTCTCTGGAGGCCGGAACATTCCATGTGATAGTTGGGGGATGTGATGAGCATGTATGTGTGACAGAACAGTTTATTGTGAATCGCTTGCCTGGCTCCATCTCTTCTGGAAGAGCTGATATCACAGGCTTATCAGGAGATGCTGCATTTAAAGACAGGAACATTCAGCAAACCTGTTTAATTTTCTTATAAAATCATAATTTAATGGTTGTACAAGAGAGCACATTTTAAACACAACTGGACTCATAGCTGTTTTTACACTTAACATGCGAAAACTTTTGTTTCACCTTTCATGATGATGAACACACAGCTGTGGTTGAACCTGTACTTATTGTTGCCGTTTTCTGCATGAAAACAGAATGGCCCATTATCATGAGCTTGGACCTTATCAATCTCTAAAGTGCAGTTCTGCTCATCTGGATTCCCCAGAAGCTTTGTGCGTCCTTTAAAGTTGTCTATAACATGTGACTGTCCAGTGTGGAAGACATATTGGCCAGTACTGGTGTACCACAGAACTCGAAGGCGTGTAATAGGCATGTCACCTGACTTGAAAGTACAAGGTATCACCACACAGGACTTGGTCAAAGCACTGATCCGGGGTACCACATTTGCCTCTGAAATGTGGACAGCTGAAATCCAGCACAAAAAAATAGCTTGTTAAAGTCTACGTACACACACATACACAGTAGCAAAAATAAATATGTGAACTTTAGGAATTCCATGGTTTCTGAATTAATTTGTCATCAACAAATATAATGTGCCTAAAATAATAACACACAATTTTTCACCCTGATCGTTCATGTCTTTATTGAGTACAAACATAAAAACCTCAGTTAATGACCTCAACAAAGCTAATCGAGTCAGGTGTTAGCATACCTGGAGTCTTGTAAAGAAAATGAGTTGGAGGTGTGGACTAGAGCTACTTTGATTAAAAACCACTGATTAATAACCACTCAGACCTTTTGAGTTTAATCCACACAAGAAGTATAAGCTAATGTGAGCTGTGCCTTGCCGAAAAGAACTTTTAGGAGATTTATGCTCAAGAGTTGTTGCTTTACATGAAGCTGGAAAGGGTTGCAAAGTGATTTCAAAGACTTTAGAATTCATAATTTTACAGTTACTGTAGGCAGGAGACACTTTGGGACTATGGCAACTCTTCCCAAAAGTGGGTGCCCAGTTAAAATGTCCCAAAGAGCACAATGAAGACTTATCAGTGAGGTAAAAAAACAACAACCTTGAGTGACAGCCAATGATTTGAAAGCATAATTGTAACTGGTTAACTTTTGTGTTCATGAGTCTACAGTAAGTAAAAGATTAAATAAGTAGAGTGTCCATGGCAGGACACCACAGAGGAAGCCACTGCTCACTAAAAAGAACATTGCTGCATGCCTAAATTTTTCGAAAGACCACACTGACACTCTACAGGCATGTGGACAAAATGTTTATGCACAGATCAAACTGATTGAACTATCTGTGAAGAACATACAGCTCTAAATCTGGCGTAAAAATGTCACTGCATATCCTCATCATCATCCCAACCATAAAATATGGTGGAGGAACCCTCTTGATTTGGGCCTGCTTTGCTACATCAGGGCCTGGCCAGCTTGCAGTCATAGAGGAAAAGATGAATTCCCACATGAGACATCCAAAGAATATTCTTCCAGGAAGAATGGGCTAATACTCTTCCTGAATGATGTGCAGGTCTAATCCACTGCTAAAGGAAGTGCCTGGTTAAGGTTATTGCGTACCATTTTGAATGTTAACTGAGTGTGTTCAATAAAAACATGAAAGATCAGAATTTTTTTGTGTTATTATTTTAGGCACATTATATTTGGCGATAACCTTGACGAAGATCAAATTAACAAGAAATTAAGAAGATACCATTAAATCTTGCCACTGTACACACACACACACACACACACACACACACACACACACACACACACACACACACACACACACACACATAAACACACACAGACTATAAAAGCTACAAATATTGAATTTCATCACAATACGATTAGACGCATCTTAAAGCTTAAAAGAAAAGAAAAGAAAAGAAAGGAAAACATACTGTCATTCTCAAATGGATCCACCACCTTAGGTATATATCCTACAAATAAATACAAACCAGAGGTTACTGTATTTCAAGTAAATGTAAATGCCTTCAATCATATAGTCATGAAGATGGACCTACTCACTTTGAACCTGTAAAACAATGGAAGTTGAGATTTCTCCATTATGCAAAGTTGCAGTGCAAGTCAGTTTCTTGCCATCATCCTCCATTGAAGCTATAAATAATATATTGGAATAAGTTGTCCAGGTTAATGATGGCCCTTTTTTAGTTCCCACAGTCTCTGGTATGTCTTTGTAGTTCCAGGTGAAAGTTGGAGGCTGGCTCTTGCAAGAATGGAAAACTGTACACGTGAAGTTTTTTGCCATACCCTCTACAACATCGGCCACGTCAGGATCAATGGTTATGTCCTTATAGGTACCTACAAATGAAATTATAAACCTCTGTAGAGCTCATATTATTAAAAATGCTAGACATTTACTGAGATTAAATACTTATATAAATATCAGATAGAAGTATTTCCTAAAACTCTAGTGTCAATACCATGTATTCAAAAACCATGCTTAACCAATCATTCATGACTGATAGCTTAATTTATTTCAGTTGTGTTAGTGACAAGATTAAGGACCCTGATGCTAGGAGACCTCACCACTCCCTCCAACACAAACAAAAACAGAAGTAAATAATTAAAACATATTTATCATTTATATTGGTGCAGCAACAACTGAATGATGAGTAGTTTAGTGAGGTTAATATTTGACTTTACCCATTTCACACAACACACAAATATAGAAAAACAATTGTTTAAGACCAATGTAATATCAGGACAGCTTTTGTGATAATCAGGAGAAGTAAACGAGCCTGTTGTCCAAGCATTATGACTTACACTGAGCATTGAGATCGATTTGTGATTCAGATGTCTGTCCTCCATGGAATGTGGCTTTACATTTAACATGTTTTTCTTCTTCATTAATTATGAACGTGTGAATTTTAGTTAGCTCCCAAAAGCCATCTTGTACTGGATTGTGTACAGAAATGTCAGAAGCAAGTTCCTTCCCCACAGACAGACTTGGAGGACTGGATGGACACGTATGAAGGACACTACAGGACACTGTGACTTGCTCTCCCACTCTTGGTATACCAATAATGTTTAGTTTTGGTTTATCAGCTTGTTCTGTCAAAAACACGCAGCACTAGAATGTACAGTAGATCAAACACTCATTTAGCAATCTAACATATCTCCAAAAAAAGTGTCTTTACCTTTTATTTGGAGTTCAATAGATTTGTCATGGAAATCTTTCTTGTGAAATGTCTCAACTGATTTTGGATCCATCCAAGGATACAGTCTATCCCCATTGTGTTTCAGTTCAAGTTGCTTGATTTCCAAACTGCAATTTTTCTCACTAGTCAAACCACACAGTCTTGTCTTGCCTAAATATTTGTCAGTGACATTCTCACCATCAGTGCTATACACCAAAGGGTACTGTGTTGTAGAGTATAGGTACCATTTCACCTCAACATTGGCAGAGTTTTCTACGCTGTTTCTGAAGTCAAAGCTGCAGGGAATGACCAGGCAGGTGCCCCGAAGGCCAGTCATCTTACTGGGTATTGAATACGTCCAATCCAGTGAAAACATCCCCCCTTCATTAAAGAACAAATAATGCAATATTCAGTGAATTAAATAAATATGTTTAAAATTAAATAAATATGTTATTTACTATGTTCAATAAGCAGAGGATGTTTGTAAGAAAACCTTTGAGTTTTTACTATACTGTAAAAAACAGAATGTGAAGCAAAATCTACTGAAAAAAGTCGATAGTTACACATTTTTTCACTGTTTCTTATTGATGACTAGGGCTGAATTGTAGCTAGAACAGACAGTAATAGAACAGATAGTTTGTATTTTGTTTGTTTTTGTAGAATAAAATGGTCAAACAAACTTACTTTTTACTTTTAAAGTAACATGATCTGAAGACTCTCCCTCTGTAGTTTGAATTGTGCATGTTAATGTCTTTCCGTGGTCGTCCCACGATGCTTTCAGTTTCAAAGTGGAAACTGTTCTCCAAATGTGGGAGTCAACATTATGTGTTTGAGTAGAAACAGGCATGTTTTGGTAATTCCAGATTATGTTTGGCTTTTGTTTTTGACATGTGTGGGTCACAGTACAAGTAAAGCTTTTCTCGATTCCTTCCATAACTTCATCTTGGGTTGGACTTATTACAGGTTTGCGAAAGTCGCCTAAAACATAGTGAAAAATTCTTTCAAGGAAAAAACGTGAAGCTTACATGCAGACACAACTGGCTTTGTTGCGGTAAACAGATTGGTGATAATTTCAGACTCACATAAAGGATTAACAATGATTTCAGTCTTCGATGTCTGTCCACCTGCGTAACTCACAGTACAAGTAACAGATTTATCATTTTCCTCAACAGTCCATGTACTCTCTACAGTTGACCTCCATTTCCCATCATGAAGGGGTTTGTGAGTTAAATTTTGAGTGTCATGAGAAATACTCAGGCTGAGTGATGGAGGTGTTGAAGGACAAGTGTGTAGCACACTACAGGACAAGGTTACTGGCTTACCAACTTTGGCTATGCCAAGAAGATCTGCCTCTGGTTTTTCAACAATATCTTTAACAAGTAAACAAATAATTTGTGAGTGATACAAAACATTTACAAGGGAAAAAATAATGGTAAATTTTTACTATAATTCATCCATGTGATTTTAAAGTGCTCAGTGATATACAGTGGTGTGAAAAACTATTTGCCCCCCTCCTGATTTCTTATTCTTTTGCATGTTTGTCACACAAAATGTTTCTGATCATCAAAGACATTTAACTAATAGTCAAAGGTAACACAAGTAAACACAAAATGCAGTTTTTAAATGAGGGGTTTTATTATTTAGGGAGAAAAAAAATCCAAACCTACATGGCCCTGTGTGAAAAAGTAATTGCCCCCTGAACCTAATAACTGGTTGGGCCACCCTTAGGAGCAATAACTGCAATCAAGCGTTTGCGATAACTTGCAACGAGTCTTTTACAGCGCTCTGGAGGAATTTTGGCCGACTCATCTTTGCAGAATTGTTGTAATTCAGCTTTATTTGAGGGTTTTCTAGCATGAACCGCCTTTTTAAGGTCATGCCACAACATCTCAATGGGATTCAGGTCAGGACTTTGACTAGGCCACTCCAAAGTCTTCATTTAGTTTTTCTTCAGCCATTCAGAGGTGGATTTGCTGTTGTGTTTTGGGTCATTGTCCTGCTGCAGCACCCAAGATCGCTTCAGCTTGAGTTGACAAACAGATGGCCGGACATTCTCCTTCAGGATTTTTTGGTAGACAGTAGAATTAATGGTTCCATCTATCACAGCAAGCCTTCCAGGTCCTGAAGCAGCAAAACAACCCCAGACTGGAGTTTTTTTTTCTCCCTTAATAACGTAAACCTTCATTTAAAAACTGCATTTTGTGTTCAATTATGTTATCTTTGACTAATAGTTAACGGTTTTTGATGAGCAGAAACATTTAAGTGTGACAAACATGCAAAAGAATAAGAAATCAGGAAGGGGGCAAATAGTTTTTCACTCCACTGTATGTATCTCATCATGCAAACAACTGAAATCATTTGCTTCTGGTTTTGTTTGTTCTTTGATTCTACTCCAACCATACTCACATTACTATCATGATAAAGTTTTAATTAGTATTGCTAAAAAGAAAGAATATCCAAAATATTATACAAATGTTGTTTATGTGATTTTACCTGTTACCTCAAGGACAATAGTTACATGGTCAAAATTTTTGCTGTGGTACGATTCAATAGAATTTGGGTCCATCCAGGGAAACAGTTTCTCCTGACTATGTCGCATTTCAAGCGGCTGGATCTTCAAGCTGCAGTTTTTGTCATTTGATGATCCATATAAACTTGTCTTTCCTTTAAACTGATTAATGATATTCTGTGTTGATTGGTCATACACCAGAGAGTAACCTGTAGTCGAGAGTTTATACCATTTTACATTTGTCCTGCTAGGCTGGACATTTTTGAATTCATAATTGCAGGGAATGACCACACAGGAACCTCGGACACCAGTAATTGTGCTGGGAATTGTGAAACTCCAGTCAAGTGAGCCCATTGATCCTGTAACAAAAAATACACAAAAAAGGTTATTATATGTTATTTTTTATAATATCTTGCTAAATGTCTTAGAATCCTAATATGAATGAGATTGATGCTTCTTTCTTCATACAATTGCTAGCCGTACAGCATTCCTAATTTAGGAGCTGCAAATGCATTTTGATGAGAATGTGTTGAATGATGGAAATGCATGTTAAAAATTAAAAGTAAGCATACTGTATACATAAGTATCCACAATGCCATAAAATCAAAAGTCCTTACTCACTTTGAATTCTTAAGGTGATTTCCACTGTCTGAACATTCCCTTTAAAATCTGCTTGGCAGGTAATTTTCTTGCCATTATCACTGGCTTTCGGAGTGAACTTTAGTGTGGACTTAGCTATCTGTTTTGTTCCATGCTTTGTTACGTGAAATGTGCTTCCAGGTAACTGTTCTCCACTCCACATAATGTAAGGTCGGTCTCTGGAACACATGTATGTAACAAAGCAAACAATGTCTTGTTCCACACCCTCAAGAAACTCTGTGTTTGAATCAGGACTAATCTGTGCTTGATCAATGGGACCTATAACAGATAAAACAGGATGATATAAGACAATACACATTAATAAAATCATACAAAAATATAAATGACCAACTGATTTTCTTTATCTTTCGGCTGTTCCCTTTCAGGGGTCACCACAGCGAATCATCTGCCACTATCTAACCCTATCCTCTGCATCCTCTTCTCTCACACCAACTAACGTCATGTCCTCTTTCACTGCATCCATAAATCTCCTCTTTGGTCTTCCTCTAGACCTCCTGCCTGGCAGTTCCAACCTCAGCATCCTTCTACCGATATATTCACCATCACTCCTCTGAACATGTCCAAACCACCTCAATCTGGCCTCTCTGACTTTATCTCCAAAACATCTCACATGGCTTGTCCCTCTGATGAACTCATTCTTGATCCTATCCATCCTTTTCACTCCCAAGGAGAACCTCAACATCTTCAGCTCTGCTACCTCTAGCTCTGCCTCCTGTCTTTTCTTCAGTGCCACTGTCTCTAAGCCATAGAGCATCGCTGGTCTCACCACTGTCCTGTACACCTTACCTTTCATTCTCGCTGATACTCTTTTATCACACAACACACCTGAAACTTTTCTCCACCCATTCCAAACTGCCTATACCCGCCCCTTCACCTCCTTTCCACACTCTCCGTTGCTCTCGACCGTTGACCCTAAGTACTTAAAGTCCTGCACCTTCTTTACCTGCAGCCTCACCATTCCTCTTGGGTCCCTCTCATTCACACAAATGACCAACTGATACATTTAAATATTATTTATTGTAATAATACTTTTAAACACTGTAAATGTGCATTGATTCAGACTCACATAAAGGATTAAGAGGGATTTCAGTCTTTGATTCCTGTCCACCTGCATAACTCACAGAACAAGTAACAGAATGATCATTTTCCTCAACTGTCCATGTAATCTCTTTTGTGGCCTTCCATTTCCCATTATATAAGGGTGTGTGTATAAAACGTGAAGACCCATGTGATATACTGAAGCTGAGTGTTGGGGGTTGTGGAAGACAGGTGTGTATCACACTACAAGACAATGTCATGGGCTCGCCAACTGTAGCCCTGCCAAGAACTTCTGCTTGTGGTTTCTCAACAGTATCTGTAAAGACAAAAAAAATCCATCATGCAGAGTGTTGCAGGCCTCAGATTCTTACAATTTAAACCTGCAATACTATACTCTTCTTGTAGAGCTCATCGTTCTTGTACCTTTAACAGCATGATTTTTGCACTGCACTGCTGATAAAAAATAATTTGGCTGATTAGATAACTTTTAGGTTTTCCTAGTAAAGTGTTTCGTGATTGTTTATCATCTCTGTTTTCCTTCTTTCAATAAATAATTATAAATAGAAAGAAAATGTAAAGCATTTGACAGATTTTATATTATATTGATATATTACTGAACCCAGTAAAAGCATAGAATTTACCTTTCACCTCAAGAGCAATAGTTTCCTCTGCAACATTTTCTTGGTGGTAAGTATGAGGAGGATTCTGGTCCATCCAGGGAAACAGTCTTTCCCGATTATGTGACATGTCAAGAGGCTGGATCTTTAAGCTGCAGTTTTTTTCATTTGAGGATCCATATAAACTTGTCTTCCCTTTGAACTTAGGAGTGATATTGTCAGATGATTGGTCATATATCACACCTGGTGTTGTTGTGGTTGAATACCATTTCACATCTACATCACTACGGTCAGAGGTTTTGAATTCATAACTGCAGGGAATGACCACACAGGACCCTCGAATGCCACTGATTGCACTGGGCATTGTGAAAGTCCAGTCAAGTGAGCCCATTGACCCTACAAGCAAAAATACACATAAATGTTTACTATACCTTTTTATGATACAATACCCAATATCTAGAAATCCAAAAATGAGCAATACCAGCTCTTAAGAGACACAACAGAAATACACAAAACTGCTACATGTGCCTGTAGGTCTAACCTTAAGCATGTATAATGTATTCATTATCTTATTAATGAATTAAAATTAGCAGTTAGAAAAAATGCATTTAACAGTTATATGCATACATATGCAGTCAAGAAAAAACAGAGAAGGACACAAGTGACTAAAAAGTCCTTAATCCCAGAAACTCATACTCACTCTTCACTCTTAAAGTAATTTGCACTCTTTGAACCATCCCTTTAAAGTTTGTTTGGCAGGTAATGGTCTTCCTATGATCATCAGCCTTTGCTTTGAACTTTAATGTAGATCTAGCTTCATATTTTATTCCCTGTTTGCGAATGTAAGTGTTAATTCCATTAAAGATTCCATCATTCCAAGAAATTTGAGGCCGGGCACTGGAGCACATGTATGTAACAGAGCAAATAATGTCTTGTTCCACACCCTCTAGAAACTCTGTGTTTGAGTCAGGACTAATCTGGGCTTGATTAATGGAACCTAAAACACACATGATACAATTGACACATTATGCAAGACAATACATCTAAATAAAATTGACCCCAAAACAGATGTATTTATTTTAATAATTCATAATTTTGCATACAGAAAAAAAAAGAGAATGCGCTGAACAATCCCTTTTTAATAGACAATATATTACATTCAGAATTACACAGTATTGTATGTAAAAATATTACTTACACTCTGCATTATGTATTTTGGTAGTGGATGCTGAGAGCCCACCACTGTGTGTAACAGAACAATCAACTCGGTGCATTTCAGAATCGACAACCCCGTGACGTGTTAGCGTGATTTTCCATTCGCCACCACCAATAGCTTTGCCTGTCAAACTGTCAGATGTTTTTTGTATCCCACTCAGACTTAGAGAGGGGGGATTGTAAGGACAGGTGTGATATGTTATACATCGAACTCTAATATTTTCCCCAATTTTATAACCTCCAGAGATGTCAACTTTGGGCTTTGGTGCAGATGCTGTCATTCAAAGTGGAGGAACAAAAAACAAAAAAGTCTCTAAATCACATTTAGTTTTTAATATTACTTGTAGCAAAGCAGTGTTTAAGTAATCAATCAATCAATCAATCAACAAACCAACAAACAGAAAAAATAATAAATCACTTTTTTAACTATAAACTTTATTGACATTATTTATTGGACAAATGGTAAGTGAATGTAAGACTTACACGAAACATGAATAAGTGTAGTGACATCATAGAATTTGTAAGTTCTCCATCCAATATTTTCCGGGTCGATCCAAGCATATATTCTGTCTCCATCATGGGACAATCTAAGGTCTTTAATCAGTAGACTGCAGTCCCTATATGTTCCCTTATATAAGCTGGTGCTTCCTCTGTACCTTTCAATCACTGAATAAGGGTTCCAGCTGTCAAGCACTGGAGGATATCCACGGTCTACATACTGATACCACACTATCCGATAAGGGTTAGGAGGTGGATAGTATGAATAGGAGAATTTACATGGTATAACAAGGCAGGATTTCTGTAGACCGTAAATGCTCGATGGCATGGATACTGACCAGGCCCAGGTGCTGCTAACCAGGATGCCTGTGTGTGAAATTTATGTTAGTAGTTTATTTCGTGTTCACAACACACTATATGTGTGCTAAACATTAAAAGAATTTAAGCTTGAAGCACACTGTACCATAAAGTAGTATATCAAGTAGTAGCAACTTTTTCATTTTCTTAGGTCGAAGAAATAAAGATAAACAGACCTGTTGACACAAGAATGCAATTGGTTTAATGCTAATGGCACTATAAGGCAGTTTTCTGAGTATACAGCTTTTGTTCTGTGCAAGCTTTATTATACTGTATACAGATAGATACTGATAGATTCAGCAAGTCTATTTTGTTTATTAGTTGAGGCAATAAAAATAGGCATTATAATAATTTTAATCAGTTTGCTTGACAAACATAAGTTTTTTTCAATTTCAATTTCCACCACAGAAGGGATTTGTGTTGCAGATGTGTAATCTACGTATACTGTAGTTTATAAATAAACAAATAACTTGTCTCCAGTTACTTATAATCTTGATTAGCCTGTTCAGTGTGTTGCTGTAATCCTGACAGCAACACACACTTCCTCTTTTGAGAAACAGTTACAGCCTAACTATCAAAATTATAAGTAACTTTGTGGAAAACATGCACATGGAAAACATACCGCCCATGAGCCAGAAATGACTTTGATTTATAATTTGTACTGTAACCGTTTAAAAACTACGGGAAAAAAAATACTGCATTTTGTATCTCTAAGCAAATGCCGGGTCTGTGTTGTTATTAACTTGAATCCAACAGGGATTGCTGTCTACAATAAAATAAAATAAAAAGTACTTTTTCTCATACACAATCTGCAAGTATGGGGAAAATGTGCTGAACAATAAACTTAAAGCATGGCTTAATAAAGCGCATGCACAGATTAGTACTGAATTGAGATGTTATGTCAATAAACAGAGAGTATTAATAAAACGTGCATAATTTATAATCGTCAAGTAAATTTCTCTCATGATTCACTTGAATTTAATGCGGTTCTGTTTTAATTTGAACTAGGGGCATAAACGATTTCACACTATTAGTTCATGTG
This sequence comes from Channallabes apus, assembly GCA_030522415.1. NCBI lineage: Eukaryota > Metazoa > Chordata > Actinopteri > Siluriformes > Clariidae > Channallabes > Channallabes apus. Next base: position 27,800,628 of record CM060126.1, read on the forward strand.
GTCCACATACTCTGTTTTGAACATCAAAAAAATATAGTAACTAAAAATGTGAGTATAAAATGGTTCAGTATATAAACTGAGCTCTTTTGCATTAAATGCACCTTTTCTCAAATAGAGGAACGATAAGATCTTCCAGCCATGGAGACAGATGAGTCAGACGTTTCCATGCAGCAATTCTGAGAGCTACCATTAAAATGCCTGCAAAGTCTCATTGGCTTTCTGGCAATTCCTTGCAACAGACATGTCTGTGGGGAATAATAACTAGAAAGCTTGGGGTACATGAAGTACATGAGTATAGTTGGCAGGGTGAAGCTGATATCTGTTGCAAACAAATTTTTGTGCCCAGAAATAATCTACCAGTACAGACGCAGTGATGTATTATGTATAAATGTAATTTACATATAAACCACCATAAAGTACATCAAAGTGAAACATGCACATGATAAAATAGATCTTATACTTTTATGCATCTTCCCAGTTCCTTTTACAGTGATTATGAGAGAATGGCTCACTTGACAAAAAATAAAATAAAAATAAAGAAGAAATAGATATCGGTACATTTCTATGTGAAGGAATTCTGGCAGTATGTTTTATGTTTTATTCTACGTGGAAAATGGCAGTGAAGTGGTGAGATAGCATTCCCAATGCATATGGTAAACATTTGTAGAGGTTATAGATGATGAGATTAACTTAATCAAATGACAGACCTCTTTGCTAGAATAAAAGCAGACAGTTGTGTTTAATGCTAAAAATATTAACTGAATCAGTTTGGACACTTTCCACCTTTGGTAAGAGGCACTATCAAATTGCCAGGGAATCTTTTGTTCACTTTTATATTTTCAATCTGCATCCACTTTAATAGAAATACATGTACTGTACACCTGCTCATTCAATGCATCTACACAGCCAGTCACCTGGCAGCAGCACATTGCATAAATTGTGCAGATATAGTTCATTAGCTTCAATTAATATTCACATTAAGTATCAGAATGTGTTTTTTTTGTTCTGTTAGTTGGTTTTTGTTTTCTCTTTTGAATTCTGGAAAAGTTAAGAAGTTTTTTTTAATTATTATTTTAATAAAATGAAAACTAAAGGACTTTCAAAACACATGAGCCAATATTTTAATCCCAATAGAACATAGAGAACATACAGTAACAAATGTTTAAAAAATTTACACGTTTATCCACTAAAATAGCACATGCCAAATTTTATGCCAGCTAAAGGTGTCCAAAAAGTTGGGACGGGGCAAAAAAGGGCTAAAAAAAAAAGAAATAAATATTTTAAAGATTTAGCTTGGAGAACGTCTCGGGAGATGCTGCGTGAAAAAGCTATGGGAAACATCTTGCCATGTTGCCGGTTGTGAAGCATGTGTGTATCAAACACGCAAAATTTTGGCTTATACAGTATAACCTCGGTCAGGTGATGTCATCTGATTAGACGCACCAGCAGGTTATAAATAGTGGTGACTCGGAAACATTCCTCAGATTGATTTGTCTGAACGGACGTCCGGCCACGTGGACAGTGTTCCCACCTTTTCAGGGAACAGGGTTACAGCGAAGTAACCCGAGACGTTCCCTTTCAAAGGCTACACTCGATGCTGCGTGAAAACGCTATGGGAACGAGAATACCAACGCTGTCGCACTGCAAGTGTCTGGATCCCAAGGTTGTGTGCACACAAGGCCGAGAAGGTCTCAGAACCATGCCTGGGCAGATAACTCGGGGACCGTGAATCCAGATGAACATCCAGATTATAAATGTAAAAAATGTGTGCGGGGAGGACCAACCCTCCGTGTAAGAGCCATATCGTACTTGTTATGAATTTGTTGTTGTGTTTATTTTATTTTAATTTATTTGTTGTTATTTCATTTATTCTACCTTGTTCTATTCATTAGTAAAGCATTAAGCATTAAGTTTGCTACATAAGCCATAAGCTTTAAATTTCTAAGTTATGCATCCATTTTGACAATCGTAAGTTGGTCTGTGATGTCATTCTACTATTACATGCATTTGTGTGACTGTCATATGATAGAGAGTTCAGTTTAGATGCGGAAGGCTACGGAAACACAAGCTTTTGACCGTAAGCTCGTCAGCTAACGTGAGCTCCCGGTAAGCTAAGAATGTAAGATACAGCAACTAGGTTGTTGTAACCGTAAGCTCCCGTAAGTAGAGATATACAACAAGAGAGTTTCACTAGCGTCAAAACTAGGGAAATAATATGACCGCATCTACATAAAGTCAAAAGCTTTCCGCTGTTTGAAAGAGAAAGTAAAAGAGAATAGCGCGCCTTGAACTTCACCATGCCGAACAACGAGGACGACGCTCCCAGCACTTGGCTGGGGAGCCTAACGGCGCTCTACAAGACGAACAGAAAGAACCTCAATGAGGCGCTGGATGCAAGAAAAGGCAAGCGAAATCGACTGAATGCAATGTCTACTGCATTAAAGACACCTATGAACTATGCACCTAAGTTGGACATCGTTGAAACTGAGTACAGACCCGAATACGGGAAGCTGAGAGAGAACTTCATGAGAAGTAACGTTGATGTGCTTGTGTACACTCGTAAAGACGAACACAAACGCGATCAGGTCGCTTGCGGCGCATCTGAGGCCCAAGGCCGCACAGAATTCATAGCCAAGGTGGGTCGCTGGATAACGGACACCAAGGACACTAAGGGCCACTCTGTGACGTCGCGACTACGCGAAGATGCCTCGCCGGGCGTCAGCGTGCCACTGATAACGGCAGCCTCCAAAAGGTCTGTAACTTCTACATCATCCTCAGCCTGACTAAAGAAAGAAGAAGCTGACAGAGCAGCTCTGTTAGCAAAGGCTGCAACCTTGGACGAACGTCTCCAGTTAGAAATGGAGGAAGCACAACTAAAAGCACAACTAAAGGCAAAAAGGGAAAGGCTGGAAATCAAAATGGCGCTCGCTATGCATGATGCCAAATTAAGAGTGCTTCAATGTCAAGATCGCAAATACGACAGCCGATCGCCCAAGAACAAGAGCGCACTTATTGAATCGAGCAGCGCGCGCCCGAGCAGCGCGTGCCCGAGCAGCACGCACTCTCACCTTTCCAACTCAACATGCAACAGCTGAGCGCAGGCTGCGAACAAGAGCGCACTGACAGAATCGAGCAGCGCGCGTCCGAGCAGCGCGCACTCTCACCTTTCCAACTCAACATGCAACAGCCGAGCGGAGCCTGCGAACGAGAGCGCAGTCACTGAATCGAGCAATGCGCACCTAAGCAGCGCGCACTCCACGGACCTGGACACCGCAACCAGCGACAGAAAACCCAGTTATACATCCCTTCAAGGACCCAAACAAAGGGGCCAAGGAAAACCCAGGGTCAGCGTCGCAACCGAGGACAGACAGGTTGGTAAAATTCACAAAGACTCGATTACAATGAAGAATGCCGGTACATTACCTGTCAGCGCCTTCACTAAACTGTGCGCACATTGCAAAGGGGAGCATATCTTAGACCAGTGGTTCTCAAACTTTTTCTGTCATTCCCCACTTAAGGCGGTGAGCGAATTTTCAAGCCCCACTTGTCAACAAAATAATAAAGAAATCGGCCAAGTTTACTGTTTATTGAAATATCAATTTCTAAACCAATAAGATCAAACAACACCAAGTTCAAAACAGATAAAATACATGTGCAATTGTTATAAAAGGCTTACGTTGTCACTTATCTTTGCATAATTGACCCCATGTTTATTAGCTGCTCAACAATCGTTTGTAGTTTTTTTACACTGGCCAATTCTGTATGCAACTTTGAATGAATTGAATTGTGCTTTGCTGTCCACTGATTCAGATTTTACCATGCGATTCTCCTGCTGTCTGTATTCTACCAGCTTTCTTTGAAAGAAGTCAAGTGGCTTATTAACGTGACCGGAGTGTGTTGTCGCTAAGTGTCTTCCTAATTTGTTGGGTCTCATGCGGTCTGCTGCCAGCGGTATAAGACACAAAACACACACGAGCCTCTCCTCTGCCCCCACCATCCACACCATGAATCCAAGCTCAGGATAGACTTCATTAGGGGTGGGCGATATAACCAAAATCTTCTAACACAGGAGAAGCAATTTTCTACCTCGATAACGATCACAATCGCAATTGCTATATCACAATATAGCAATTTGTATCTGAAAATACATAAATAAAAATTCAAACACAAAGAAACTGTTTTACATAATGTAATTTTATATAAACTGTGAATTGCTGAGGTTTGCCACATTTTTTTTTACTTTGGCCATATTCATTTGGATGCTTGGATTTCAGATGATAGAAAAGGTTTGACGTGTTTCCACCACTTGTTAAAACAGTGCACTTGCGTACCTCACAAATCACGTTCATCTCATTCGTATCACTTTTATACCCAAGACAATTCCACACCACAGACGATGCACCTTTTTTCTTTACAATCTCCTCGTTCTTGGTTTCGTCACATGTAAGTAAACTCACTGCTGCTGCACCGTCTTCTTCCATTGTCGAAGTGTATGTGAAGCCAAACACATCAAAAGTGGGACGAAACCGCGGCACCCGATTGAACCGAATATCTGCGCAAATACAGCGCAGCGCGACTATCTGGATAGCGCAGTGATGATCTGGTTTATTCGTGCAGCCCGGTGGATCGCGCAGCGCCGCTCGAATCACAAACCTGCGCGACTCACTGTGTTTTTATTTAAAACCAATTTAAAATGTCAGGACTGTTTAATATTGTTTCCGCCTTGCCATGCCTGTTTTGTACGTGCGCATCCCAGCGGGGTAAAATGTACTTTGATGGTCGGCGCGGATTATTTCTGTCAGAGTCGCGCAGCGCTGCCCAGTGGCTCGCGCAGGTTTGAGATTTGAGCAGCGCTGCTCAAGTTAAACGTTAAACCATTATTGTTGCACTATGGTTCCACTTTTTCTCCCGGCCCACAACTGATGTTATTTTAAATTTACTTGTATTAATGATCCATTTATTTGTGTGTGATTGTTTAGTTTTTTCCTATTATTTTCCACTAATTTCCTCTCGTTCATTACGCCCCACCTGTCATGTCTGTATTCCCCACTAGTGGGGCGCGCCCCACACTTTGAGAACCACTGTCTTAGACGGTTGCGTCCAATTTAATGATAAGATATACAAAGACAAAGTAGAATTCTTAAAAAGAAACAGATTCTGTTTCGGATGTTTAAGAAAGGGTCATTTGTGGAAAGACTGTACCAGAAAATTTACATGTTCATTGTGCTCAAAGCCACACCCTCGCATGCTACACAGAGCAGCGCAAGACACGGCGCATTTAGTTACAAGCGCCAACGAAACTGAAGGTGACACAAAAAATACACCACCTGCTGTGAGTACACCAAATGCGCTCACTGGGGCTGGAGGTAATTGCGTCCTCCCCATTGTAACCGTTAAAATAAAGTCCAAGAAAAAGGACACAATAGTAGAAGCCATGTACTATCAAGTGAGAGTCCCCGAGAAGGACACAGATCTGCTCCGCTTCCTATGGTGGCCGAATGGAGATGTGAACCAAGACTTAGTTGAATATAAAATGGTAGTTCATCTGTTCGGTGCAAAATCATCACCTAGCGTTGCTAACTTCGCCCTCAGAAAGACAGCAGATGGTATCAGCTAACGTGAGCTCCCGGTAAGCTAAGAATGTAAGATACAGCAACTAGGTTGTTGTAACCGTAAGCTCCCGTAAGTAGAGATATACAACAAGAGTGTTGTTATATACGTAAGCTGAGACTGTAATTTACAAGATACAGCAAATAGGTTGTTGTAAAAGTCAGAGATTTGCAAGATGCAGCAATTGGTGTCTGTAATCACAGTGGATTTACTCAAGACGACTGTATGAAGTGTTGATTCTTTGATGCTGACAAAAATAAACTACAAGAGACAAAGAGATCGGACTTCTGTTGTGTGAGTGAAACTTTAAGACAAAGCTACGCATCAAAACTAGTGAAATAATATGACCGCATCTACACTCCGCGTCGCACAATTGCTGCAGGGGAATACCTCTTGCTGGTGCAAAATGAAACGATCCCCCCTGGTTGGATGAGCCCTGCTTCCTAGAGGCGAAGTGAACCCACGCGCCTCATAGGAGAAGGCAATAGCATCTCTCACCCAGTGTAGTGGTGGCCGCCCCGGCGGCCACAAGACGTGTAAAGGCTGCTCTGACCTACGCCACTGGCTGATGCGGTGGACGTAAATCTGAAGAGCACGTACTGGACACAGTAAGTGAAGTCTCTCCAGCTCCGAAGCTGTAAAGGCGGAGGACAGAAGGCTTCAAAACAATAGGGGCTGTTAAAGGCGGAGGGCCAATGTATCCAGACCCAGGAGACATTTGCTGATCTTACGAGGCAAAGAGGTCCACCTCTGCTAGCTGAAATCTCTCCCAGATTGACTGACTACTTCGGGGTGGGGTTTCCAATCCCCGTGTGTCAGAGATTGACTGGACAGTACAACTGCTCCCACATTTATTTTCAAAGTGGAAAAGTGTTCTGGGTCCAAATTTGACATTCTTGTTGGTAATCATGGACACCGTGTCTTCCGGGCTAAAGAGGAGGGAGATCATCAATATCAGCGTTCAGTTCAAAAGTCAGCATCTCTGATGGTATGCGGTGCATAAGTGCTGATGGTATAGGCAGCTTACATGTATTTTGGAAGGCAGTATGAATACTGAAATGTATATAAAGGTTTAAGATTACATTTATTCAAGGGAAGGGTGGTGTATTTTAGCAGGACAATGCAAAACCACATAGTGGTTCCTAGTAGAAGAGTCTGGGTGCTGAACTGGCCTGCCTGCAGTCCAGATCTTTCACCTATGGTTTGGTGCCTCATTAAATTTAAAATATGTCAAAGACGACCACAAACTCTTCAGCAGCTGGAAACCTATATAGGGCAAGAATGGGACCAAATTCTACAGGTATCAAATTTGAAATGACCTCATTTTGTGCATACAATTGTAAAATTTCTCAGTTTAAACATTTATGTCCTTTATGTCTATTGTGAATAAAATATTGACTCATGGGATTTAAAAGTCTTTTTTAGCTTTCATTTTATTCAATTACAAAAAATTGTCCCAACTTTTGAGTTGTGTATTGAATGGCTCTAAATATAAATATCAAATTGTTAAATTAAATAATCATAAAACTGCTCATGTCCATGTACAGTGTCATGTATTTTCTGTCGTCATTTAGTGGTGCAGGTCTGTACTTTGGTTTAATAATTGTAAGTTAATCTTAGGTGTGCCTTAAATCTATGTTCTATATGTAACAAACTGTAATGTAATTTGTTAAGCAATTTCATGGTTCCTACAGATAGATAGATAGAACATACTTTTTGATCCTGAAGGATATTTTAGAGATTTCAGAATTTATGCACATAAAATGATATGATAGAGGTTCTCATTATCCAGGTGTTTCCCCAGACTTTTGTATGTATAGTATCTTACATGTATATTAAATACAAAAAACATTAAATAAAATAATATATATTTTTAAAATGACATATATATATATATATATATATATATATATATATATATATATATATATATATATATATATATGTGTTATTTTTTACATTTGGCAATGTTCCAACATAGTATAGCAATGCATAGTAATTCAGCAGTTACAAAATGGCCAATTGTTCGGATCAGACACCATACACTATAAACTAGGCAAAAAGTTCCTGACATAAGAGAAATTAAGACAATTGTTTTTGTACTTACAAAGTAGATAAATTGTATTTTTCCCAATAAATATATTCCACACCAATCAACTCCTCACATCACAGCTGTACTAGTGCACATAAACTCTTTTGCTACTTACAGTAGATATGCTTAATCTGGTTTCTGATTAGAAAAAAAATCCATGTGTCCCACCAACTCAAAAAACAAACCTGCAGGAAATAACACATGACAGCTCATGCATTTATAAGCAAATAGTGTGTGCTAGGAGGAGGGAGGGGATATATTATTTTTTTTAAACCCGCACAGTTTGTCATACAGTATGTTTACCCTGTTCCCACAATGATTTACCATTATGATTTGCCATGTATTCTATTTAGATTTACTATTGTAAAAGAAAAAAAATGATGAAAGGCTTATGTGTGAAAAGAATTAGTGGAACTAAATTTGATTCATTTGAGTGTATTTAATACACATGTTTTAGGCATTGCTATTCTCTAACTGGCATCCTATACACCCTAGCCACAGAACCCATAGATAAAATAAAAGTAAGATAAAAAGTAAAATCACTGATCTATAAATACTATGCTGTAATACCAATTACTGTGGATTAGCATACTGTATGCAGATATAATTGTGGTAAATGGTAAATGTTATATCATCTGAAAAAGTGAATTGGAACAAGAGTGAAGTCATTTTAATAGAGGATTCTACAGGTAGGGAACCAGGTCTTAAAATCTGGAAATGTATGACAAGTTGCATTGGATATGTGGAGGCCTTATTCACTTACTCAACAAAATTGCAGCATTTTGTCTCCAAATTTTTCTGAGACCTTTCACTGGCACAGAGAACCTCTAATGAAGAGCAATAACACATAGAATATTGCACAGAACTGTTTCTTAGCCTTGACAAGAATTCTGGTTTCTTCAGGGATTGTGATCAGTTTTAGCCTGGGTCAAGCACTTAGCCTTGTTCACACGGGCGTAAAATTTTTTGATAAACAAACGAGCTCTGAACGTCCTAGACACTTATGTTGTGTTTTGTAGTGCCGCTCGATTGACTTCTACACAGGCGTTCGTTTGGCTTCTAACGCCAGCCTGCAGCCCAAATTGTACTAGTTTGTGTGTTAACCTGTGAAGGCAGTGTCGGGAACTGGATACAGTATGAAAGCCCTTGTTGTTTTATTTGAGGTGCCTCCTTTTAATATGGACCATTTTGCTATATTAGACATTAATCTTCTTGTTTTAAAAATTCTCATAATATACTGTAGGGAGAAAAAAAAACATGGGATTAAAAGAAGTTTTTTTGTGGTTAATGAAGAAATGCGAAAATTTCCGCGCAAGTGTTTTAATTCTATGTCGGATGTCCCATATCAATGGTCTCTGCTCCACTTCCCGCACGAGCTGGGCTGGATCAACTTCCTCTGACATTTTATTTAGCTTTTATTCCGCATTTCCTATGTATAGCATGTAGGATCATGGGATATATCCGGTCCTCTGAAGCGTAAAATTAACGCGAAGAAAACGCACTAGAATCGTTTTCCTTGCGCCCGTGGATTTGAACGGCAAGAAAAAGCATCATGCAACGTTTTTTGATGCCGTATAAACGTGCAGTCAGACAAACGCATGTCACTAAAGCCCGTATGAACACTCTCACTGACTCCTTTGTGTAGAAAACCCTCCGCGATCCGTGATTGTGTAGAAAACCCTCCGCGAAACCGTGATCCGCGCTCACTCACCGGACGCTACGAATACCAGAAAAACGCTTGATTTTAATGCCCATGTGAACAAGGCCTTATAGTCATATAAATGATCAGAAATAGACACAATATGCAACATGATGTAGACAAACTTTTAAAGACTTAAAGCAATGATCTTTATTGAAGCTTTTTAAGAATATGAAAGTAAGTAACTAACGAGAAACAGGGTGTTAAGGTTTAAATAATTAAACTTTTTCTTTTTTTTGTGTGTGTGTGTGTGGGGTGGTGGTGGTTGGTGAATGGTTAAAATAACGGACTGTCAATAGCCCCCCTCTCTCATAATTGTTAATCGTTAAATCATTAATGTTAAATTAACAATTATTAAACATCGTTATAATCACATTGTCAGTACATTAAATAAAATTAGGTTTCCTCCGGGTACTCCGGTTTCCTCCCACAGTCCAAAGACATGCAGGTTAGGCTAATTGGTGTTCCCAAATTGACCGTAGTGTGTGAATGAGTGTGTGAATGTGTGTATGAGTGTGTGCCCTGCGATGGATTGGCACCCTGTCCAGGGTGTACCCCGCCTTGTGCCCCAAGCCTCCTGGGATAGGCTCCAGGCCCCCCGCGACCCTGAATAGAAGGATAAAGCGGTATAGAAGATGAATGAATGAATGAATGAATAAGTAAAATTATCTGTATACATTTTTTTTTTAGAAATAGATTTCCTGCGTCTTAGAAATTACCATAGAACCAATAATGAACAACCAAAGTAGATGATCCATGCTCTTGCACAAAATGATCCATGCTCTTGCACAAAAATAATGCACACCTTATGACCTTAGATTCAAGAATCTAATTGTTCTGTAGTATACATAGAAATGATGCACGGGTAATTTTGAAAAAAAAAAAACAAACAAAAAAAAACTTGGGGTCAACTACTGTACCTAAATCGGCACAGCTGCACATTGTAGTCAACTATAAAAACCTCTTATGACTCATATAACACGGTCATGCTTTGTCAAGCGCATTAGACATAGAGTGCTTATCCTTAAGGCCACCTGCACCGTTCAGTGCATAGGGCAACGAGTGTTTTCGCTGTTTCCGTAGCGGTTGGGTTTTTTATGGTCAGTGGTCCTATGGTCAGTCCAGGCCTGATAAATAGATAGATTTGTGTGTTGTCACGATACGCCAGGTCACGCCCAAGTCCCCAGACATGCCATGCTCACCTGCTCCTCCAATCCACACTCCACTCCACTCTTTCCCTTTTGCCGCCTCAATCCCCCCTTTGTGCACACCTGTTCTCTGCCTCAGTTTATCACCTCTGCCTATTTAAACTCATCATCAAGCAACCTTTCTCGGCTGAATTATTGCGTGCTCATAGCCCAGTTTTCTCTTTTTCATGCGTCTCGCCTCACGGATTAAACCTGTTTGCTATACTGACTGAACTCCCGGCTTTGATCCTCCGCTTCCCCTTCACGACCATGAACCTGTGTAGCCCGCAGGATTTCTTACAACACGGACCGCAGGTATGCGCATCAGAAATTAGAGCTTTCCTCTTCATCGCTTCTGTCTGCAACTGCGTTCACGCTGCATGTTGGATGCCAAATGCACCTTGTCACTGTGATCTCCAGTGCCCCCGCTCGTCACCACTCGTATATTCATTGAATATACTACTGTAGCTTCTCATTTTCTCTAACCAGTGCATTCCACATTACATTAATTCAAACTCTCAGTTCAGTTGTTGTGTCTGCTTTTGGGTCCTCCAAGCCTGCCCGACACGGACCAGCCGTGACTGGCCATGACCAAACTGCTGATTTTAATTAACACTTCTTTATTTAGTAGTTTGCTGTGCAGTATTGAATGTGTAAATGTGAGAAACCACAAATTATCTGGGTTTGTGGTGTGTGAAAAAGGATCTGAAAAGCTTTAGGTTTCTCACACATTTTCGAATGTTTTCATGCACACCAGATAGTGTATGTTTTTTTTTCTTTCTTTAACTTCCAACCTATAAATACAGAAGCTATGAACCTGCACTCTTCTGTAAACATCACCATATATGGTGTAGCATCTAGTAGAGCATTGTATGTAAGTTCACAGAGCTGACTTTTGCCATGGATTCATAATCTAGTAAAGCAGACTAATTGATAGTTTAATGCTATTTAGAAGTTGGATTTAGCCATTTCATCAATATCCTAGTAATCAGTGTGCAGGGTTTGGATTTTGCCATTTTTTCCAGATTTGCAACACCCCCTGTCTGAAACCATCTCTCAAAGGTTTTTGAGTGCTCTTCAGTTTTCACTTATTGAGAATTTCACAAATATTTGTATGAACACTAAAAGAGTCAACACCATAAGACATGAAGTAAAAATGTTTCCCAATGTGTCCCTGAATGAAGAGAAGCTCAAAATCAGTCAGTACCAGTCAGTATCTGGTGGCCACCAGCTGCTTGAAGTACTGCAGTGCATCTCCTCCTCATGGACTGGACCAGATTTGTCAGTTCTTGCTGTGAGATGGAGGGAGTGTGTGTTCCTGGTGTGACTCGGGCAGTTGTTGTGGCCATCCTGTACCTGTCACGCAGGTGTGATATTCGGATGTACCCATCCTGTGCAGGTGTTGTTACACGTGGTCTTCCACTGCGAGGATGATCAGCTGTCCTTCCTGTCTCCCTGTAGCGCCGTCTTAGGCGTCTCACAGTGCGGACATGGCGATTTATTGCCCTATAGCCACATCAGCAGTCCTCATGCCTCCCTGCAGCATGCCTAATGCACGTTCACGCAAATGAGCAGCGACCCTGGACATCTTTCTTTGGGTGTTTTTCACAGTCGGTAGACAAGTCTCTTTAGTGTCCTGCGTTTTTACAACTGTGACCTTAAATGCCTACTTTCTGTAAGCTGTTAAGGTCTTAACCACCATTCCACAGGTGCATGTTAATTAATTGATTATGGTTAATTGAACATGCATGGAAAACATTGTTTAAACCCTTTACAATGAAGATCTGTAAAGTTATTTGGATTTGTACAACATTATTGTTGAAATTCACAGTCCCTGAAAAAGGGACGTTTCTTTTTTTGCTGAGTATATATTCTGTTTCCATCATGGGAATAGTTCCTTTAATCAGCATGCAGTTGTGTCCCTGTATATAAGCTGGTTATTTGTCTGTACTTTTTAATCACTGAAGGTTAGGATATCCTTTGTTGTTTGAACAGTCGTCAAACATCAGAGTTTATCCGTGGTTAAATTACTGATACCACACTAAGGGTTTTGAGGTGCATACTGTAGGATAAATATAAGAATGATATGGTATAACATGGTATAATGTGGCAATATTTGTGTAGACCATGTGATGCCTGTGTGCGAGAACCTGTAGGTTAGTTTTTCACACTAGTCTTGTGCTATACATAAAAGAATTTAAGTTTGAAAAACACTATCATGTACAGGGAAAAATACTGTATTGTACAGTGGTGTGAAAAACTATTTGCCCCCCTCCTGATTTCTTATTCTTTTGCATGTTTGTCACACAAAATGTTTCTGATCATCAAACACATTTAACTATTAGTCAAAGATAACACAAGTAAACACAAAATGCAGTTTTTAAATGAGGGGTTTTATTATTTAGGGAGAAAAAAAATCCAAACCTACATGGCCCTGTGTGAAAAAGTAATTGCCCCCTGAACCTAATAACTGGTTAGGCCACCCTTAGCAGCAATAACTGCAATCAAGCATTTGCGATAACTTGCAACGAGTCTTTTACAGCGCTCTGGAGGAATTTTGGCCCACTCACCTTTGCAGAATTGTTGTAATTCAGCTTTATTTGAGGGTTTTCTAGCATGAACCGCCTTTTTAAGGTCATGCCACAACATCTCAATAGGATTCAGGTCAGGACTTTGACTAGGCCACTCCAAAGTCTTCATTTTGTTTTACTTCAGCCATTCAGAGGTGGATTTGCTGGTGTGTTTTGGGTCATTGTCCTGCTGCAGCACCCAAGATCGCTTCAGCTTGAGTTGACGAACAGATGGCCGGACATTCTCCTTCAGGATTTTTTGGTAGACAGTAGAATTCATGGTTCCATCTATCACAGCAAGCCTTCCAGGTCCTGAAGCAGCAAATCAACCCCAGACCATCATACTACCACCACCATATTTTACTGTTGGTATGATGTTCTTTTTCTGAAATGCTGTGTTACTTTTACGCCAGATGTAACGGGACACGCACCTTCCAAAAAGTTCAACTTTTGTCTCGTCGGTCCACAAGGTATTTTCCCAGAAGTCTTGGCAATCATTGAGATGTTTTTTAGCAAAATTGAGACGAGCCTTAATGTTCTTTTTGCTTAAAAGTGGTTTGCGCCTTGGAAATCTGCCATGCAGGCCGTTTTTGCCCAGTCTCTTTCTTATGGTGGACCCGTGAACACTGACCTTAATTGAGGCAAGTGAGGCCTGCAGTTCTTTAGATGTTGTCCTGGGGTCTTTTGTGGCCTCTCGGATGAGTCGTCTCTGCGCTCTTGGGGTAATTTTGGTCGGCCGGCCACTCCTGGGAAGGTTCACCACTGTTCCATGTTTTTGCCATTTGTGGATAATGGCTCTCACTGTGGTTCGCTGGAGTCCCAAAGCTTTAGAAATGGCTTTATAACCTTTACCAGACTGATAGATCTCAATTACTTTTGTTCTCATTTGTTCCTGAATTTCTTTGGATCTTGGCATGATGTCTAGCTTTTGGTCTACTTCTCTGTGTCAGGTAGCTCCTATTTAAGTGATTTCTTGATTGAAACAGGTGTGGCAGTAATCAGGCCTGGGGGTGACTACAGAATTTGAACTCAGGTGTGATAAACCACAGTTAAGTTATTTTTTAACAAGGGGGGCAATCACTTTTTCACACAAGGCCATGTAGATTTGGAGTTTTTTTTCTCCCTTAATAACGTAAACCTTCATTCAAAAACTGCATTTTGTGTTCAATTATGTTATCTTTAACTAATAGTTAACGGTTTTTGATGAGCAGAAACATTTAAGTGTGACAAACATGCAAAAGAATAAGAAATCAGGAAGGGGGCAAATAGTTTTTCACAGCACTGTATATCTCTAATTAATTGTTGGGTCTATACTCTTATTAACTTACTGTATTAATCCAATAGAGGGCAATGCTTACAATTAAAACTGAGCTAAAAGTTATTTCTCACAATCTTCATGTACAAAAAATTTATACGTTTAAAGCATTGCTTAATAAAGTATGCACATAGAATAGTATTATAATAAACCAGGAGCAGGCATTATTTAATTCATTCTTTCTTTCAGTTTAATAAACTGTGTGGAAAGATTGTTAAACATGCACACATCTTTAAGTCACTCTTTCTCCCAAGATCACTTGGATTGAATAAAGTTTTATTTTGATTTGATTTATAGAGCATGAGAGGTGTACCGGTGGGGGGGATTCCAATACAGCAATGGACAGGGCTGAAAGTGCACATCTGGCAGGTGAAAGCTGACATCTGTTACAGACATGATTAGTGCATGCAGTATAATTAATATTCTTAGTATAGGAGTTTAGTAATGCAATTTATAAATCATTTTAAATTGAATCAATGTGAGAGGCACATGATGAAACAAAAATATACTTTCAAGCACATCTTCAAGAACTCACCTGAGATATTTATTCTGAGTTCCTAGTTCCTCTCAGTTCTTTTCATAGCAATTATGAGAGGAAGCAACACATGGCAATGAATCATAAAGCAAACAAACAAAGGAATAAATAAATAAATATGGGACAGAATACCGTCTGGTAGCACTAGCTTTTTTGTGTGCGCGTGTGTGTATGTGGTTTTTATTTATTTTTTTTATATATTTTATTTAGTGAGAAATGGTGGTGAACTGGAGAGACACAGAACTCTTCTGCTATTCTCCATGCAATGTGGTATTACTGTAGCTTAGTATTTTAGACGTAGGGAAAAAATTATTCAGTTATCAGTTAATATACTATATATAGTGCAGCTATGTATTTACAGTAATATGAATGAACTGTGGTTTATATGGAAGCATTTTTGTATTGAGTGATGTTAACATGCATTTCACCCCTGACACCTCAAAAATGACATTTCAAACAATATTTTTAAAAAACTATTCATAACCATAAATATGCCTACAGTTCATTATAATTATGTACAGTATGAGCCTAATATAATGAGATCCAATTACAGAATTTGGCAGACACTTGCACAACAAAAAAATATCACACTAGAAAAAAACTATTAAACTAAAGATAATTTGCAATAAAAATTTAAACATGAAATTAAGTAGAAAAGTAGAATTAAAATAGAAATTACAAAGGAACATTTACGAAATGAAAGTGTATACTGTTTAATGGGTTTGACGCATGGGTAGCACCACAAACACTAGACGAGGTCTTATGGAAAACGTCTCGGGTTAATGTGCTGTAACCCTGTTCCCTGAAAAGGGGGGAACGAGATGCTGCGTGAAAACGCTATGGGAACTATTTTGTCCTGTTGCCGGTTGTGAAGCAAGTGTGCAAACACGCCAAATTTTTGGCTATATATAACCTTGGTCAGGTGACGTCATCTGATTAGACGCAGCTGCAGGTTATAAATACTAGTGAGCCGGCGACAAACCTCAGATTAATTTGTCTGAACGGACGTCCGGTCACGTGGAAGTGCGGCATTGGGACGCAGCATCTCATTCCCACCTTTTCAGGGAACAGGGTTACAGCACAGTAACCGGAGACGTTCCCTTTCAAAGGCTTCTCTCGATGCTGTGTAAAAATGGGAACGAGAATACCAACGCCGCCGCACTACAAGTGTCTGGAACCTAAGGTTGTGTAGCGTGTGCGCACAAGGCCGAGAAGGTCTCAGAACTATGCTTGGGCAGCTAACTCGGGGACCGTGAGCCCGGAGTAGCATGAACATCCAGATTATAAATGTAAGAAATGTGTGCGGGGAGGACCAACCCTCCGCGCCACACAATTGCTGCAGGGGATCCTTCCTGCTGGTGCAAACTGGGACGATCACCCTGGTTGGATGAGCCCTGCTTCCTAGAGGCAAAGTGAACCCCACGCGCCTCATAGGAGAGGGCAATATGCATCTCTCACCCAGTATAGTGGCGCTCTGACTTACGCCACTGGCTGGTGTGGTGGACATAAATCTGAAGAGCACGTACTGGGCATTAAGTGAAGTTTCTCCTGCTCCGAGGCTGTAAAAGGCGGAGGACAGAAGGCTTCAAACAATGCAGTTAGGTGCATCCTGCAGAAACTCCAGCACTGAAGCAATTCGGCAGTGGACTGGGTCTACCTGCTTAGCAATACTTGCTGCAGGGGACTACCTCTTGCTAATCCAATAGCTGAGGCGATCCCCTGGTTGAATGAGCCCTGATTCCTAGAGGTGAAGTGAGCCCACGCCCCTCATAGGAGAGGGCAAGGCATCTACTAGGTGTAGGGGCCGTCGCCCGCCGGGGACGGCCCCCAAAACATGCAAAAGCTGGTCTGACCTACACCACTAGCTGATGCGGTGGACGTAGATCTGAAGAACACGAGCTGGATACAGTAAGTGAAGTCTCTCCTGCTCCGAAGCTGTAAATGCAGAGGACGGAAGGCTTCAAAAGAGTACTAGGGCACAAACCCGAGGACAGAAACTCCAGCACTGAAACAATTCGGCAGTGGACTGGGTTTACTTGCTTAGCAGACACTTGCTGCAGGGGAATACCTCTTGCTAGTGCAAAAGATGAGGCGATCCCCCTGGTTGAATGAGCCCTGATTCCTAGAGGTGAAGTGAGCCCACGTGCCTCATAGGAGAGGGCAATAGCATCTCTCATCCAAAACATGTAGAAGCTGCTCTGACCTACCCCACTAGCTGATGCGGTGGACGTAAATCTGAAGAGCAGTAAAAGGCGAAGCATATGTTGCAAGGCAAGAGGTCCACCTTGCTACATGAAATCTCTCCCTGACTACTTTCCGGGAGAGATGGGGTTTCCATTCCCCGTGTGTCAGAGATAGACTGGACAGTACTACTGCTCCCGCATTCATGCTGGAATGTAAATCGCCCTGAGGGACAGGAACCTGGTGCGCTAGCTATTAGCGGCGCAATCACAGTCCGCCCTGGCGATAATATATGATACTGCCATAGTGTTGTTGTTAGAATTATTTTATATATAAAGGAGCTGATTCTACTCTCTTGTTCTCTTCCTCATAGATTTGATATTAACGTGTTAAATCTTTCCTGCTTCTATCTTCCTGTCTCCTCTTGCATCTGTTCTTAAAGGTGTGAACGCTCCCACGCTCACCTTCCCATACTCTCTTTGTCTCTCTCTCCCCCTCTCTCTCTATCTCCCTCTGTCTCCTTCCCCCTCTCCCCCTAACTCGAGCCAACATCTTGTGATCTGTCTCTGGACGGACACCTCTATCTTCCTCTCCTTTGCTTCTTCAGGATCTCACCAGGACATTTACAATGGTTCATGCTCTTTGTAGTAACATATGTCTATAGCCCAGGCGTTTGGTCAAATATATATAAACCCCATCTTTTGCTGTTAATAAACAGAGACCTTTCTGACAGACAACGTGTGTGTGTGTTTGACTGAATCTCTCCTGGTGCCAGAAAAGCTTACCGAAGCACAGCGGACAGACCGAGCAACTCGCCTCTTCTACTACAAAACTTTAGAAAACTTTACAATCTGGGGGCTCGTCTAACCTTTTCTCTCCAGGAAGGTAAGTTAAGCAGTATTTTTGCTATTGTACTATGCTATTGCTATTGTATTGTGACCTTCCTTGGTCAGAAAAGTTTTTGAACCAATAGTTTATTTATGTAGTCAATTGGCGTGTATTTGGGTTATATTTTGGAAAAAGAAACTTATGCATTTTAATTAGTTTTTGTTTCGCGTTGTGTTTGACATTACTCGCGTTGGTTTATTGACTAAAATTACAGCGATTGTGGATAATTGAAAGATATAGATTAAACTAGGTGTTTAACTGAAACTGAACCGGTGTTGTTAGCATTAAGCTAAAAACATACACAGCGCTGTCGTCGCGAGTACCTACGTCATCAAAACCGTGTCCTGCTAGGGGAGACGCGCTACTTCGGGTGTGTTTTAAAAAGTTATACGTTCACTAATTTCTGTTGTTTACGTAATTTATGCATTATAATATTGGTAATTTGGTGAGGCATTTGTAGTGTGCACTTTGTGTATAAGCTGGCCCTGGCGTAGAGGCGCATGGCTAGAAAATAAATAAATGAATTGGCTATAGCCATATTCCTTAGAGTGTTCTTTGGAACAGGGAGCGGCGTGCAGTTGCAGTTATACACGTGGGGGGTGCATGAGTTTTATTGTCTCCCTGACGTAGAGGCGTGTGGACCTGAGCTCCATTTTTCTGAGAGTGTTCTCAGAAACAGGGTAGATTGGCCCGAATGCCTTATTAATTCACTATATTGGTATTTGATAAATGTGTGAATGATCTCCAAAGATGTAGAGGCATGTGAGATTTGAAATAGAATTTTCAAATATTCATATTCCTGGTAGTGTTATGAGGAACGCGGAGATATTGCACATTTTTGATAATACACTTATAAATTACAGTACTCTTCAGTTTTAAATATATTCTAATACACTCTGTTCGAACGTCACACCACCCGTAATAAAATAAATAAATAAATAAATAAAAAATAATAATAATAATTACAAAAAAAAAAAGCTTAAAGTGTCCGCTTAACTTCGATAAGCCTGGTTTGTTTACTAACTGTAACTTACTAACAAGATGGGAAATGTTCGTTCCAAACAGTCTCTTACTCCTAATGATTGGATGAATAATTAAGGATTTGGAATTTTATTCAACCTTTTACAGTATGTCACCTATTCAACAGGAGTAGGTTTTAGGAATTAAACTATATTAAAAATTTAAAACTGCATGGTTTTTACACAGGGACTTTCTTTTTTATTGATATGGATCCTAATTTTGTTAAATATCTTACATTTTCTCTAGCAGGGATAACCTAACCTGCCATACAACTCATGGGAAGAATGGTATGTGATCTGGATGTTAAAAGCAATTTTATTGCCTCCCTCAGAGGAAAATCTAATCGCGCATCACCTACAATAAGTGCTAATGGTTCAAAGAAACCTGTTAAATGCCACACTATTATATGCAGACACTGCAATGGACAAGGACACTGGGAAGGTCACTGTAAAGAAACAATCTGCAGATACTGTAATAAATCAGGACATTGGGAACGGGAGTGTCGGAAGAAAAAGAGAGATATAGAAAATGGTTCTGTTTCTTCTGTTCCGCAGGCTCACCAGATGCCTCAGACCATTCCATTCCATAATATGTGCCCTGCCAGGCATATTCTTAATATGATACAGTGGCTCTTTATGCTTATGATGTCACAAATGATTTTGGAAAGATGTCACATGCTAATCTTGTCTTTAATCTTTTATAGGCTAATTTGCTTCTATCGCAATTGGCTATAGTGATGGTCAAAGGTCGTGCATCTGGTGACTCTGAAGAGGTTTTAGGTAATTGTTTAGCTGATGAAGTTGCCAAATGGGCTGCTAAAGAAGCACCTTTGTCCCCACAGGTTTGTAGGGATACAGTATTCTCTTTGACGTCCCATGTCTCTGTTTTTAGTTTGTCATCTGACATCGACCTTGCCTTTTTGCAAACCCATTCATTACCTGAAGATCTACATTTTGGTCTTCCCGTAAGTGTTCACCTGGCAGCGATATGCTAATTCGGGATGAGAACGGCCGTATAGCTCTTCCAGCATCTGTCCTCCCGTTATTAGTGCGTCATTTTCATGGTATTTCACATACGGGGGGGTAATCCGTATGATTGAGGACAGATTCTGCATTCGCAATATCAAACAGGCTACACTTGTTCTATTAGATTCCTGCTTGATCTGTGCTCGTGCAAATACACAAGGACAACATGTTAAACATGATGCCTTGCCAATGCCTATTGCACCATTTCTATGTTTACAAATTGACTTTACACACATGCCACCTGTCAGAAATCTGAAATACATGCTTGTAATCGTGGACAGATTTTCTAAATGGGTAGAAGCATTTCCATGCTCAAAAGAAAATGCAACGATAGTAGTTAAAATTCTGGCTAAAGAAATCATTCCTAGATATGGTATTCCAACATCTATTGACAGTGATGATGGCACGCCATTCGTCGCCAAAGTGACACAAAAATTGTGTAAATTTTTAAGCATTGATTGGAAATTTCACATCCCCTACCATCCCCAAAGTTCTGGTGTGGTAGAGAGGATGAACAGAACAATCAAAGATAGGTTGACCAAAGCCATGATGGATACATGTAAGAATTGGGTTGACCTGTTACCATCTGTGCTTTGTGAAATTAGAATGACACCCAATTCTACAACCAAACTTTCACCATTTGAGATTATAATGGGACGACCATTCCCCACCCCCTGGGTAAAAGGTAACCCTGGTGTTTCCCTTACAGGTGATCTGGACGTGATTGTCGGCGATTATTCAAGATTCAAGATTCAAGATTCAAGATTCTTTATTTGTCACATGCATAGTTATACAAGTACAACACGCAGTGTACACGAAATGTATCCTGAACCGCTCCTACTTTGTGCAAATAACAAGAAACAAAAGAAATAATCTATAAATAGAAATAAAAAAAAAAAAAAAAAAAAAAAAAAAAAAAAAGGTGCAAATGTAAACATAATAATAAAGTGTGTATCTGAGCAGGATAAAGGTGTTAGTGCAAGTGATGCTTACAGTCCAGACTAAAGTGCAGTGTGCAGTGTGGAATGTCAGCACAGCAGTGTGTGGGTGAACTGTTACCAGTCCTATGAATGGGAGAGTGGCCCATCATGGTTGAGGAGTCTAATCGCCTGTGGATAAAAACTCCTCCTGAGTCTCTCCGTTTTGGCCATAATGACCCGGAACCTTCTGCCTGAATGCAGAAGTTTGAACAGTCCGTTATTGGGGTGCGACAAGTCCTTAATGATACGAGCTGCCCTGGTTTTACATCTCCTGGTGTAGATGTCCTGCATGGAGGGGAGAGTTAACCTGCAGCAGCGTTCAGCTGCCCGGATCACTCTCTGGAGGGCTTTCCTGTCCTGTACACAGCTATTCCCAAACCAGGATGAAATGTTCTGTGTTAGGATGCTCTCAACAGCACCCGAGTAGAAAGCCTTAAGGACAGCAGGGGAAACCCCAAACTTCCTCAACTGCCTCAGGTGGTACAGACGCTGCTTTGCCCTTTTCGTCTGAGCACAGATATGCTCAGTCCATGTCAGATCCTCGGAGATGTGGACGCCCAAGTACTTAAAGCTGCTCACCCTCTCCACTGGAGCTCCATTGATGATGAGGGGTTTGTGGTCCAGTTGTCCCCTTCTGAAGTCCACCACCAGCTCCTTCGTCTTACTGACGTTCAGTCGGAGGCAGTTTTCTTCACACCATAGTGCCAGGTTCTCCACTTCATCTATGTAGGCCGACTCATCGTTGTTGGAGATGAAGCCCAGCACCACCGTATCGTCAGCAAACTTAACGATGGTGTTGGAGTCGAACATGGCCACACAGTCTGAAGTGTAGAGAGAGTATAGCAGTGGAGAGAGAACACATCCCTGTGGAGCACCTGTGTTGATGGTGATGCTGCTGGAGAAGCACTTGCCCACTCTCACCGCTTGAGATCTGTCCGAGAGGAAGTCCAACACCCAGGCACACAAGCGTTTGTTAAGTCCTAGATCTCTCAGCTTTGTGAACAGTCTGTTAGGCACTATTGTGTTGAAAGCAGAGCTGTAATCTATAAAAAGCAATCTCACATAGTTACCTTGCATCTTGTCCACGTGGCTGAGAGTGGTGTGCAGAACATGGGAGATGGCGTCCTCTGTGGATCTGTTGGGGCGGTAGGCGAACTGAAGTGGATCTATGGAGCTGGGGATGGAGGAGGAGATGATGTTTTTTAGCAGACCCTCAAATACCTTCATGACCATCGATGTCAGTGCAACAGGCCGGTAGTCATTCAGGCATGAGGGTTTGTTGGTCTTGGGCACGGGGACAATGGTGGATCTCTTGAAACACGCCGGGACCACAGACTTCGCCAGGGACTCATTAAAGATACAGGTGAACACACCTGACAGCTGGTCAGCGCAGCAGCGCAGCAGGCGCCCAGAGATGCCATCTGGACCCGCCGCTTTCCTGGTGTTCACCCTCCTCAGCGCCGTGCGCACGTCGTGCTCTGCGATGCTGATGACGCAATCCTCGCTGATGACGTCATCACTCTCAGTCAGCAGGCTGCTAGCATTAGCCGCCTGGCTAACCTCGAACCGGGCGAAGAATGCGTTCAGCTCGTTGGCGAATGCAGAGTCGGCGACGATCGTCGTGGTGTCTTTGGCAACCTTGTAGTCCGTGATTGTGCGGAATCCGTGCCACATGCGGCGTGTGTCACCCTGATGGAAGTGTGATTCAGTTCGCTGTCGGAACCGCCCCTTTGCTTCCCTCACCGCTCGCCTGACGCTATAAGAAGCCGCTTTGTATGCGCTCATATCGCCGCTAATGAGTGCGGCATTATAAGCAGCGGTCCGGGCATTCACAGCATCGCGGATCGATCGGTCCACCCAAGGCTTCTGGTTCGGAAACGATTTGAACCTCACTGTCGGGACAACTTCATTTACGAGCGTGCTAACGAAGCTAACTGCTACATCCGCAAACTCGTTGATGTCTACTGCGCAGGCTCGGAACATGTCCCAATCTACGTCATCGAGCGCGTCCTGTAGCGTAGCTTCTGATTGGGCAGACCAGCGTTGCACCTCCCTCATGACCGGAGCTTCACGACGAAAGCTTTGTTGATATTCCGGTATGAGGAAAATGGCGTTGTGGTCTGATTTCCCGAATGCTGGATGTGAAACAGCTTTGTAGCCCCGCTTGTATGGTGTGTAACAGTGGTCCAGAATGTTGAGTCCCCTTGTCGGACATGTAACATGTTGGTGAAAGTTTGGCATAACCTGTCTGAGGTTCGCTTTATTAAAGTCACCTGCTACAATGTGCGCTGCGTCCGGGTGTTTGTTTTGGAACTCACTCAGCACATCATGTAGTTCAGACAGAGCAGTGCCTGTGTCCGCGTGGGGTGGGATGTAGACCGCCGTGGCAATGACCGAGGTGAACTCGCGAGGCAGGTAGAAAGGACGACATTTAACACTCAGATATTCCAAATGAGGCGAGCAGCTACTGGAGAGAATGGAAACACTCCTGGCATCGCACCACTTCTTGTTGACCATGAAGCACACACCTCCACCTTTAGCTTTGTTAGACTCTGCCGTCCTGTCCATGCGGAACACAGAGAATGAGTCCGATGGGGTTACGACTCGGTCCGGCACAATGGGGGTCAGCCATGTTTCTGTAAAGCACAGAAGATTACAATCCCTGATATCTCGCTGGAAAGTAACTCTGGCTCTGAGGTCATCAAGCTTATTCTCCAGTGACTGTACATTAGCCAGCAGGATACTCGGCAGAGGGGTGCGATGAGCTTGTTCTCTCATTCTGTTACGGACGCCGCCGCGTTTCCCTCGACGCTTCTTTGTTCTTCGCCGCGGGTTAGCGTCCCGTCCATTGTTGTTGTCGTCTGAGCAGCGTAGTATCTCAGAGGGCCACGACGGGTCAGGCTTAAAGGTGGTATAAGTAAGCGCCGAAATCTGAATTCCTATATCCAGTAGTGTTCTACTGTCATAGGTCACTAAACCTGAAGTACTCTTAGCGAATGAAAGTAAAATAAATAAAGAAAGAAGGAAAAAAACGCACAGTTTGTACGGAGCGATCAGGAAGGCGTCTGGACGTGGCCGCGCCATACTCTACCATTATACGTAAGCGCTCATTGAAAAACTGAACAGTGTTCACGGTAATGTCTCTGCTTCTCTCCCTCTGCCTACAGACAAGCCTACCCAGATAGCAGAACAACATTGAATCATCGTTGAATCAACATTAAAGCATCAACCAACTTGTCATTGAATCAATGTTGAAATTTCAATGTTAAACGTTGATTTTTCATCAGGTTTGCACCTTGAAATAATGTTATTTCAATGATGAAAAATAGATCAAGATGGGCATAAAATCAATGTTTGTTCAACGTAAATTCAATCACTTATTTTACATTGAATCAACATTGAATCAACATTGAAACAATTATAGTTTAGTCTTGCTTTATGAACAGCAAGATTCTATGACAGTAAATCATGTCCGTTTTGATTTATTTCTTTAAATCAGAGACCATGTAGGGCTGAAAAGCTTTTTTTTTTTTTTTTTTTTTTATAAACAAAAAGTCAGTAACTCAACATCCTTCAGTTTACATGTAAACATATTTATTTATTTATGCTCCATACCCATTTAAACAGGAAGTAACATCACAATTACAATAAAACAACTATATAATAAAACACACTACAACTTACATACAAATTATTATAAACTGGATGACAATATGACTTTTTAGAAGAGAACTATTAGAAGAGATTGTTAATTCTGAATTCATAAAACAGAATCTAACTGCCAAGAGAAGAGACTGGAAAACTATAATATAAAAATGGCAGCCTGCTTCAGCAAAATTCAGTCAAATGCAAATAGAAACAACCAAGTCAGAAACACAACAGATGACTGAAACATTATTCGTAAGTTGAAATGTATTTACTCAGCAAAACAGATAATAAGACATAAAGCTGAACTTATGGTTTTCCACCACGAGCAATTCCCCCCAGCCGTTCTGGGGCATAACGAAGCCATTTCTGAACTGTTGAAGCAAAGAAACTCTGTGGCCTCCTTTTCTTCAGCTTTCAGCTGTTGTTGTAGTAGTGCATCTAAAGAATGAAAAACAAACAAAAGGTTAGAACTATACAATGCTCTAAAAACTTGGAGTGGTAGTTGTTTATGAATGACAGAAGGTGGGTCCTAAATTTTTGGAAATGTGACTTTTACAAATGTACAGATATGCAACATATGTTTTGAAATGTCCTACAATCTTCCATAGATACAAAATGCACACATTAGATTATTTTTAATATACAGGTCCTTCTCAAAAAATTTGCATATTGTGATAAAGTTCATTATTTTCTGTAATGTACTGATAAACATTAGACTTTCATATATTTTAGATTCATTACACACAACTGAAGTAGTTCAAGCCTTTTATTGTTTTAATGTTGATGATTGTGGCATACAGCTCATGAAAACCCAAAATCCCTATCTCAAAAAATTTGCATATTTCATCCGACCAATAAAAGAAGTGTTTTTAATACAACAATAGTCAACCTTCATATAATTATGTTCAGTTCTGCACTCAATACTTGGTCGGGAATCCTTTTACAGATTCTTGTGTCTCTCAACTTTCTCTTCACAATATCCCACAGATTCTCTATGGGGTTCAGGTCAGGAGAGTTGGCAGGCCAATTGAGCACAGTAATACCATGGTCAGTAAACCATTTACCAGTGGTTTTGGCACTGTGAGCAGGTGCCAGGTCGTGCTGAAAAATGAAATCTTCATCTCCATAAAGCTTTTCAGCAGATGGAAGCATGAAGTGCTCCAAAATCTCCTGATAGCTAGCTGCATTGACCCTGCCCTTGATAAAACACAGTGGACCAACACCAGCAGCTGACATGGCACCCCAGACCATCACTGACTGTGGGTACTTGACACTGGACTTCAGGCATTTTGGCATTTCCCTCTCCCCAGTCTTCCTCCAGACGCTGGCACCTTGATTTCCGAATGACATGCAAAATTTGCAACCTGTAGCCCATTTCCTGCACACGCCTGTACACGGTGGCTCTGGATGTTTCTACTCCAGACTCAGTCCACTGCTTCCGCAGGTCCCCCAAGGTCTGGAATCGGTCCTTCTCCACAATCTTCCTCAGGGCCCGGTCACCTCTTCTCGTTGTGCAGCGTTTTCTGCCACACTTTTTCCTTCCCACAGACTTCCCACTGAGGTGCCTTGATACAGCACTCTGGGAACAGCCTATTCGTTCAGAAATGTCTTTGTGTCTTACCCTCTTGCTTGAGGGTGTCAATGATGGCCTTCTGGACAGCAGTCAGGTCGGCAGTCTTACCCATGATTGCGGTTTTGAGTAATGAACCAGGCTGGGAGTTTTTAAAAGCCTCAGGAATCTTTTGCAGGTGTTTAGAGTTAATTAGTTGATTCAGATGATTAGGTTAATAGCTCGTTTAGAGAACCTTTTCATGATATGCTAATTTTTTGAGATAGGGATTTTGGGTTTCCATGAGCTGTATGCCACAAGCATCAATATTAAAACAATAAAAGGCTTGAACTATTTCAGTTTGTGTGTAATGAATCTAAAATATATGAAAGTCTAATGTTTATCAGTACATTACAGAAAATAATGAACTTTATCACAATATGCTAATTTTTTGAGAAGGACCTGTATGTGTTATTTCACAATCTGCAAATGTTGTCCTACAATGTACATATTCAATGCTATGAAAACAAATATACTTAATGTAACAATGTAGTCTTTTATGTCCAAAAAAAAAAAAAAAAAAACCTGTAGGACCAAAAAAATAAATAAATAAAAAAAAATAAAAAATCAATCCGTGGCGACGGTTTTGCAATTTGTCCCCCGCACTCACAAATACTTAAACTGTTCCCTCAGTTTAACAAATTGTGGCCACGGATTAACAAACTGTATGCACAAATTTCCAATCCGTACGCTCAGATACCGTACTGTTTGCATATTTATTCTTAACATGAAGACTTATTTTGGTGATTTTATTATAAGCTTTTTACCCAGAGTTAGATGCATGCTGCACTGTTAATGTTATTATTAAATAACGCCTATTATTACATTGCATTTAGTTTGAGAGCAAAGTACTGTAATGACAACATAAACTGTACATTATTTGTTTTGCATTGCTTTTTACCTTCTCCTCAAACTCACACTGCATGATTTTCAAAGTCATCGGATCACCATTGTTTTCACACTGTACTATCTGTGGTAGCATTTAGTTGCTGCTGTGTTCACACTGCACAATGAATTGGCGACAGGAGATTACACACTGCATGACTTTACAATAGGAAGAATCGCCAACAACTCTGTCTGGTGTGCAAGCTACAGCCAAACGCACACAAGAAGTGATAAGGAAACAACGCAAGATCATGCTGACATTGTGGTCTATAATTCCTCGCCAAACAAACAATAATTAAAAAAAGATGACGTCCTTGTTTAAGATCCCATATGGTCAAAACTGAAATTTCATGGCTTTTTTCATGGTAAATGAGGTCTAGGGGCTATGTAACTACCATATAAGTTTCAAAACAGTCAATCCACAGTAGAATGCACACAGCTTGCATAAAGTAGCTCTGCCATTTCACGAGCTGCTGTGACGTCCAATCTACTCAGTCACCGCTTTCAGTCACCATCAACCACCATCCCACCCTTCTTTTGCCAAAACATCACGTCCATGCCATTGCTGAACAACAATAACATGAAAACAAGTCGAAAAAACGCTGTTCAGTCGATAGATGTCGAAACTACATCATTACACAGGCTTCCGAACAACATTAATATAAAAGACCATTGGCACGTCAGCTTCAGCATCTTTCACACAGCCATTCCATTAAACTTTAAAAATTTACATTAAAAATTTTATTTAATTAATAGAAGTTAATTGATAAAGAAAATCTATTTATGACATTATTTTTGACAGCATTATGATTATTTATTAAAACTTCAGACAACAATTAGTGCCACGAGGTTATTTGCAACACTACAGTATATGTTCTACAAAATAGAGGACTACACACCTTACAGCGCAATATAATGTGGCTTTAGAAGAGGAAAGGTAGGATTAAGAAGTGAGCAAGTGATGAATTAGTATTATAGGTCCCAAGCAGATACAGTAACAATAATGGGTGCTCTACCTTATGCAGTCTCCATTGATGGCTAATAAACATTGATACAAGTAGGTTATGGTTAAAGTTGTGAACTTATAAAGTCTTAAATGTTTTGTTTTCCCTTCTCAACGCATTATGCATTTACTCACCAATAATGGCTACCTTTTTAATTTGGTCCAGTCTCCAAGTCGAAGGTGCCCAGCAGCAGATTCCGTACCATGGCAGTAGCAGAGGTGGCAAGGCGGGCTGCTCTCCACACTTCTGCCTGGCAAAACACCCCAGAGCCCTTTATAACTTCAATTTGAAAAATTATTTCACATCACAATATTAATTTATTGGCAACTTTTAGAAACTTTTCATGTTTCATACTGATTCTTATGTTTAGCTTCCCAATAGTTAATAGGATTTTATGTATGAATGCAGATTAATGATAATCTGGACATTCTGGACATTTGTTTACATGCAGGGTAAAACTGCAACAGGAACAGTACAAAATAAAAACTGAAAAAAGACGGACATTCAGAGTAAAACAGTGCAAGATAAAAAAAAAAAAAAAACTGTACAAAACATACATGCAGGGTAAGCATTGGTGGGAGCAATGTCCAAGCAGTGTAGAGAAATATTTCTGTACGGCTTCATTGTTTTGTGCTGTGTAGTATAGTATTGTAATAGCTGATCAGAGTGATCAACTCCCCATGTGCTGGTTGTACGCAGTCACAGGACATGGAAATGTCTTTGTAGTCCATGTACCTTGTAATTTCACCCTCATCTTCACCGCGTCTACTGTAAAGCAGAATGGATGGTAGAACAGGTAGATACTTCTCGTGTGTCCATCCACTTCACAAATACAAGAGGTCCATCTGAACGGAACTTGCGTGTCCTGATGTGAGGGGCTGGTGAAGGCAAGGGTGATGCAGACACATTCCTAAAAACAAATAAATAAAAAAATGTTAACCTATACTGTTCAGAGTAAATGGATGTGCAATTAATATGGATGCACAATATATACAGTACAGAGATGACCAAAAATGTATCCACACCTCAACATGAAAAATATACACCTCTCTTCTGTAGGTCACATGACAGCATCAATGATGGTGATAGATAATACTACACACTGCAGCCATAATTCAATTTGAGTTTTAAAAAACACCATCCACTGGACATTACACACATATTGAACACATTCTAAACAATTACATCTTATCAGGTATTTGTAAATACACGCTAAACAAAAGGGATTATATACATTTACACCAAAGAAATATTCATAAGCATCACTTAGCTACATAAGGCAGTATTTTAGCCACCTGGAACTAGCTTGTTTGTGCTAAATAACATTACCGATAGCAGTGTTATAAGCTAACCAAAATGGAGCCAAATACACATTAGCAACCATAATCTAAAGCTATCCAAAACAAGGTGAATATAAACATCTGTAAACTCCATAAGGCATTAGCTTAGCCACCGGGAAATATCATGTTTGTGTTACATGAGGCAGCATGCTAGCATGATTTAACTAAACTATATAAATGGCATTGAAAGCCAATGTGTCACACAAGCTGACAAGAGCTAGCTGTAGTGAGGAAAATATTTACTAATATTAGTTTAATATTATCAGAATACGAGTTATATAAGACTTAATAACTTACCCAGTGTAGCATGGGTCTATTCTCTGTTCAAAATGCTCCCGTTCGTCGTCGGAGTCACACAGTCTTCTTCTGAGGTAAATGTAAACTTTCCAGAACATTCTGAAGAGTTTCCTCGGATGTGTAAGCGCGTGCCATCTTCCAAAACGTGCTGAAAACTCACTGAATCGGAGTATTTTTAATCCTGTCTCTCTGCGTTTTTCATGCCGGTGTCCGGGGGCGTGGTCTAGTATGTAAATTACCCTGACTGATTTCAGTGTGATTGGCGTGTGGGCGTGTCCTGCCTCTGATTATTAGCATATAAGTGTGACAGAAATTCTGTGCCTCTCCTTGGTTTCATACGGATTACATAAACTGAGAATATTTGTTTTCAATGTGACTTGCATCATTTAAAAGTAGACATTTTAAGCTTTATATAGATATATTTCTCATTTCAGTTAATTTTAGTGACGTGTTTCAAAAAGATTTTCACGGAGACTGAGGTTTCATATATGTGCATATATCCTCATATACTGCATGTGGCCAATTAGGATTAGTTTTTTGCATTTTTTTTGTTAGTTCTTAGTTATTGTCTTGATAATAGAAAATATGAGCTAGGCATCATGTATGACAGTTGCCAAAGTGAGATATGAGCTAAAATGACCAGATCCTGCCATAGGAGACATATCTTGTATGTACATATACAGTAGGGCTTATATGTGGATATAAAGAAGCAATACAGGAGACCTATATGGCCTGTATATGCACATATATGCACCTCAATGTTGCCTACATGTGGCATATATACGCATATATGCAGCATATATACGCATATATGCAGCATATATATTATCATATATGTGCATATATACTGCATATAGGTTTCATATATGCGCATATATCCTCATATTTACATTTACATTTAGGCATTTGGCAGACGCTCTTATCCAGAGCGACTTACATTTTTATCTCATTATACATCTGAGCAGTTGAGGGTTAAGGGCCTTGCTCAAGGGCCCAACAGTGGCAACTTGGTGGTTGTGGGGTTTGAACCTTAGTCCAATGCCTTAACCACTGAGCTACCCCTGGCCCCATATAGGTGCGGTTATATGCGCATATATACTGCATATAGGTTTCATATATGCTCATATATCCTCATATAGGTTCTTTCCATGTGGGGCACGCACACTGCTCTGGGTCAGACACAGACAACGGGAAACAGGAACTAAGGTCTCAAACAAATGCTTCCCAACAGAATACCGTAGGTCGCATCGCCAAAATTCTTTCACCGTGAGTGGCAGGAACTTCCAGACTACAACATATTGAATTCTCATGCCTGTAGAGTGTATTATAATGACATGGCGACAGTGTAAAAACACCCTCCGATGTTAAATGCGAGCCGAAAATTGAGTACTTTTGAACGGCAAACAGGAATTAAGCTCTCAAGTGAGTAAACTAGACAGCAAGGTAAATACACAAAACTTACCGTCAAATTATTTTTTTTCCTCAATAACTATATATATATATATATATATATATATATATATATATATATATATATATATATTTATTTTTTTTAAGCACCATGGCAAATCTCTTGTAGTCAATTTTTTAACCTGTTTTAAACACATACACACATGCATACACATTTTTATAGAAATGCACTTAGTTAATTTAATTTTCCTTACATTGTTGAATGAGGATGGGTTCCACAACCAAAAATCAACATTGATTCAATGTTTGTCTTTTCAATACAGAAAAGCATTGAATTATCAACATTGATTCAACATTATTTAGCATTGAAAAATCAACCTCAACCAAAATGATGATTCTGATGAAATTTCAACATTGAATCAATGTCACCTTGCTATCTGGGTACTCACTCTTTCATCCCAGGTGATACAGTGCTGGTGAAAAGTTTAAATCGCAGGAAGGTGGGGGATGCTGCCTACAGTACACCTACAACTGTAATTGCAGCGACACGCACAGCTGTTCTCACAGCCACAGTGGATTCACGCCAGCCGCGTGAAGAAGGCACCGCAGATGACACTGACTGCTTGACATAATCGACCACTCACAAGATCTCCTAGCCCGCACCGAGGGGCTAGTGGAGCAACATATGTCCAGAAGACACCTCAAAAGGGGGCTCTCACCGCTTCTCACCTTTTTCACATACACATATAGGTTCAACTTTGTATTAGTTTGCTTTTTTCACATTTTATTTTTGTGCCAACGCCTGATTACGTATGTAGTGTGAATTTCATTTCTAATTGTGATTCTAGAAGTGATTTAATCCTGACTTCTTCCTTTATCACCCTTCTTATAATCATCTTTGCTGACTCTACTAATTATGAATCTCTGCTTCTTCACGTTAATATCTCTTGCTATGTTAACTTATTGACATTCACAAATTCTTTTAGAATTTAAGGGGGCAACTGTTAGAATTATTTTATATATAAAGGAGCTGATTCCACTCTCTTGTTCTCTTCCTCATAGATTTGATATTAACGTGTTAAATCTTTCCTGCTTCTATCTTCCTGTCTCCTCTTGCATCTGTTCTTAAAGGTGTGAACGCTCCCACGCTCACCTTCCCATACTCTCTTGGTCAAATATATATAAACCCCATCTTTTGCTGCTAATAAACAGAGACCTTTCTGACAGACAACGTGTCCCAGATAGCAAGGTGACATTGATTCAATGTTGAAATTTCATCAGAATCATCATTTTGGTTGAGGTTGATTTTTCAATGCTAAATAATGTTGAATCAATGTTGATAATTCAATGCTTTTCATTGTTGAAAAGACAAACATTGAATCAATGTTGATTTTTGGTTGTGGAACCCATCCTCATTCAACAATGTAAGGCAAATTAAATTAACTAAGTGCATTTCTATAAAATGTGTATGCATGTGTGTATGTGTTTAAAACAGGTTAAAAAATTGACTACAAGAGATTTGCCATGGTGCTTAAAAAAAAATAATAATAATAATTATATAGTTATTGAGGAAAAAAAATAATTTGACGGTAAGTTTTGTGTATTTACCTTGCTGTCTAGTTTACTCACTTGAGAGCTTAATTCCTGTTTGCCGTTCAAAAGTACTCAATTTTCGGCTCGCATTTAACATCGGAGGGTGTTTTTACACTGTCGCCACGTCATTATAATACACTCTACAGGCATGAGAATTCAATATGTTGTAGTCTGGAAGTTCCTGCCACTCACGATGAAAGAATTTTGGCGATGCGACCTACAGTATTCTGTTGGGAAGCATTTGTTTGAGACCTTAGTTCCTGTTTCCCGTTGTCTGTGTCTGACCCAGAGCAGTGTGCGTGCCCCACATGGAAAGAACCTATATGAGGATATATGCGCATATATGAAACCTATATGCAGTATATATGCGCATATAACCGCACCTATATGGGGCCAGGGGTAGCTCAGTGGTTAAGGCATTGGACTAAGGTTCAAACCCCACAACCACCAAGTTGCCACTGTTGGGCCCTTGAGCAAGGCCCTTAACCCTCAACTGCTCAGATGTATAATGAGATAAAAATGTAAGTCGCTCTGGATAAGAGCGTCTGCCAAATGCCTAAATGTAAATATGAGGATATATGCACATATATGAAACCTATATGCAGTATATATGCACATATATGATAATATATATGCTGCATATATGCGTATATATGCTGCATATATTCAATTCAATTCAATTCAGTTTTATTTGTATAGCGCTTTTAACAATTGACATTGTCTCAAAACAGCTTTACACAATCAAAAGAATTATTTAAGTTTGTATGGAATGTGAATGTGTATGAATCAAAATGTTCAGATATTCCCTGGCGAGCAAGCCCGAGGGCGACAGTGGCAAGGAAAAACTCCCTGAGACGGTAATAGGAAGAAACCTTGAGAGGAACCAGACTCGACAGGGAACCCATCCTCATCTGGGTGAAACAGATAGCAGGAAATGATCTGCATTTATACAGTGTTAAGTGTTAGGTTCAGCTATAATAGTTGATGTTAATTGATGTTATAATACTTGATGTAAAATGGAGTCCAGTAGTTATTCGAGACTCAGATAGACTTGTAGAAAGTTCCAGTCCTGAACTATCGAATTGTCAAGTCCTCAGAGAAACAGCTGACCACACCAGTCGAGGCCAGAACCATCTTCTAAGTATAGAGAATCATCCCCAGACACCAGACGCATCCTAAAGAGACACACGGGGCATCCATGCGATGAGACCTCCAACCAGCGTATATATGCGTATATATGCCACATGTAGGCAACATTGAGGTGCATATATGTGCATATACAGGCCATATAGGTCTCCTGTATTGCTTCTTTATATCCACATATAAGCCCTACTGTATATGTACATACAAGATATGTCTCCTATGGCAGGATCTGGTCATTTTAGCTCATATCTCACTTTGGCAACTGTCATACATGATGCCTAGCTCATATTTTCTATTATCAAGGCAATAACTAAGAACTAACAAAAAAAAATGCAAAAAACTAATCCTAATTGCCCACATACAGTATATGAGGATATATGCACATATATGAAACCTCAGTCTCCGTGAAAATCTTTTTGAAACACGTCACTAAAATTAACTGAAATGAGAAATATATCTATATAAAGCTTAAAGTGTCTACTTTTAAATGATGCAAGTCACATTGAAAACAAATATTCTCAGTTTATGTAATCCGTATGAAACCAAGGAGAGGCACAGAATTTCTGTCACACTTATATGCTAATGACCCGAGGCAGGACACGCCCATGCGCCAATCACACGGAAATCAGTCCGGGTAATTTACATACTAGACCACGCCCCCGGACACCGGCATGAAAAAACGAACACAGAGAGACAGGCTTGAAAATACTCCGATTCAGTGAGTTTTCAGCACGTTTTGGAAGATGGCACACACTTACACATCCGAGGAAACTCTTCAGAATGTTCTGGAAAGTTTACATTTACCTCAGAAGAAGACTGTGTGACTCCGACGACGAACGGGAGCATTTTGAACAGAGACTAGACCCATGCTACACTGGGTAAGTTATTAAGTCTTATATAACTCTTATTCTGATAATATTAAACTAATATTAGTAAATATTTTCCTCACTACAGCTAGCTCTTGTCAGCTTGTGTGACACATTGGCTTTCAATGCCATTTATATAGTTTAGGTAAATCATGCTAACATGCTGCCTCATGTAGCACAAACATGATATTTCCCAGTGGCTAAGCTAATGCCTTATGGAGTTTACAGATGTTTATATTCACCTTGTTTTGGATAGCTTTAGATTATGGTTGCTAATGTGTATTTGGCTCCATTTTGGTTAGCTTATAACACTGCTATCGGTAATGTTATTTAGCACAAACAAGCAAGTTGCAGGTGGCTAAAATACAGCCTTATGTAGCGAAGTGATGCTTATGAATATTTCTTTGGTGTAAATGTATATAATCCCTTTTGTTTAGCGTGTATTTACAAATACCTGATAAGATGTAATTGTTTAGAATGTGTTCAATATATGTGTAATGTCCAGTGGATGGTGTTTTTTAAAACTCAAATTGAATTATGGCAGCAGTGTGTAGTATTATCTATCACCATCATTGATGCTGTCATGTGACCTACAGAAGAGAGGTGTATATTTTTCATGTTGAAGTGTGGATACATTTTTGGTCATCTCCGTACTGTATATATTGTGCATCCATATTAATTGCACATCCATTTACTCTGAACAGTATAGGTTAACATTTTTTTATTTATTTGTTTTTAGGAATGTGTCTGCATCACCCTTGCCTTCACCAGCCCCTCACATCAGGACACGCAAGCTCCGTTCAGATGGACCTCTTGTATTTGTGAAGTGGATGGACACACGAGAAGTATCTACCTGTTCTACCATCCATTCTGCTTTACAGTAGACGCGGTGAAGATGAGGGTGAAATTACAAGGTACATGGACTACAAAGACATTTCCATGTCCTGTGACTGCGTACAACCAGCACATGGGGAGTTGATCACTCTGATCAGCTATTACAATACTATACTACACAGCACAAAACAATGAAGCCGTACAGAAATATTTCTCTACACTGCTTGGACATTGCTCCCACCAATGCTTACCCTGCATGTATGTTTTGTACAGTTTTTTTTTTTTCATCTTGCACTGTTTTACTCTGAATGTCCGTCTTTTTTCAGTTTTTATTTTGTACTGTTCCTGTTGCAGTTTTACCCTGCATGTAAACAAATGTCCAGAATGTCCAGATTATCATTAATCTGCATTTATACATAAAATCCTATTAACTATTGGGAAGCTAAACATAAGAATCAGTATGAAACATGAAAAGTTTCTAAAAGTTGACAATAAATTAATATTGTGATGTGAAATAATTTTTCAGATTGAAGTTATAAAGGGCTCTGGGGTGTTTTGCCAGGCAGAAGCGTGGAGAGCAGCCCGCCTTGCCACCTCTGCTACTGCCATGGTACGGAATCTGCTGCTGGGCACCTTCGACTTGGAGACTTGACCAAATTAAAAAGGTAGCCATTATTGGTGAGTAAATGCATAATGCGTTGAGAAGGGAAAACAAAACATTTAAGACTTTATAAGTTCACCACTTTAACCATAACCTACTTGTATCAATGTTTATTAGCCATCAATGGAGACTGCATAAGGTAGGGCACCCATTATTGTTACTGTATCTGCTTGGGACCTATAATACTAATTCATCACTTGCTCACTTCTTAATCCTACCTTTCCTCTTCTAAAGCCACATTATATTGCGCTGTAAGGTGTGTAGTCCTCTATTTTGTAGAACATATAGTGTTGCAAATAACCTCGTGGCACTAATTGTTGTTGTCTGAAGTTTTAATAAATAATCATAATGCTGTCAAAAATAGTGTCATAAATAGATTTTCTTTATCAATTAACTTCTATTAATTAAATAAAATTTTTAATGTAAATTTTTAAAGTTTAATGGAATGGCTGTGTGAAAGATGCTGAAGCTGACGTGCCACTGGTCTTTTATATTAATGTTGTTCGGAAGCCTGTGTAATGATGTAGTTTCGACATCTATCGACTGAACAGCGTTTTTTTCGACTTGTTTTCATGTTATTGTTGTTCAGCAATGGCATGGACGTGATGTTTTGGCAAAAGAAGGGTGGGATGGTGGTTGATGGTGACTGAAAGCGGTGACTGAGTAGATTGGACGTCACAGCAGCTCGTGAAAAGGCAGAGCTACTTTATGCAAGCTGTGTGCATTCTACTGTGGATTGACTGTTTTGAAACTTATATGGTAGTTACATAGCCCCTAGACCTCAGTTACCATGAAAAAAGCCATGAAATTTCAGTTTTGACCACATGGGATCTTAAACAAGGACGTCATCTTTTTTTAATTATTGTTTG
The DNA here is from genome assembly GCA_030522415.1 of Channallabes apus. Classification (NCBI taxonomy): domain Eukaryota; kingdom Metazoa; phylum Chordata; class Actinopteri; order Siluriformes; family Clariidae; genus Channallabes; species Channallabes apus. Next base: position 27,837,889 of record CM060126.1, read on the forward strand.
TTCGGGGAGGAATTATAGACCACAATGTCAGCATGATCTTGCGTTGTTTCCTTATCACTTCTTGTGTGCGTTTGGCTGTAGCTTGCACACCAGACAGAGTTGTTGGCGATTCATCCTATTGTAAAGTCATGCAGTGTGTAATCTCCTGTCGCCAATTCATTGTGCAGTGTGAACACAGCAGCAACTAAATGCTACCACAGATAGTACAGTGTGAAAACAATGGTGATCCGATGACTTTGAAAATCATGCAGTGTGAGTTTGAGGAGAAGGTAAAAAGCAATGCAAAACAAATAATGTACAGTTTATGTTGTCATTACAGTACTTTGCTCTCAAACTAAATGCAATGTAATAATAGGCGTTATTTAATAATAACATTAACAGTGCAGCATGCATCTAAATCTGGGTAAAAAGCTTATAATAAAATCACCAAAATAAGTCTTCATGTTAAGAATAAATATGCAAACAGTACGGTATCTGAGCGTACGGATTGGAAATTTGTGCATACAGTTTGTTAATCCGTGGCCACGATTTGTTAAACTGAGGGAACAGTTTAAGTATTTGTGAGTGCGGGGGACAACTTGCAAAAAATTTGCATATTGTGATAAAATTCATTATTTTCTGTAATGTACTGATAAACATTAGACTTTCATATATTTTAGATTCATTACACACAACTGAAGTAGTTCAAGCCTTTTATTGTTTTAATATTGATGATTGTGGCATACAGCTCATGAAAACCCAAAATCCCTATCTCAAAAAATTAGCATATCATGAAAAGGTTCTCTAAATGAGCTATTAACCTAATCATCTGAATCAACTAATTATCTATAAACACCTACAAAAGATTCCTGAGGCTTTTAAAAACTCCCAGCCTGGTTCATTACTCAAAACCGCAATCATGGGTAAGACTGCCGACCTGACTGCTGTCCAGAAGGCCATCATTGACACCCTCAAGCAAGAGGGTAAGATACAGACATTTCTGAATGAATAGGCTGTTCCCAGAGTGCTGTATCAAGGCACCTCAGTGGGAAGTCTGTGGGAAGGAAAAAGTGTGGCAGAAAACGCTGCACAACGAGAAGAGGTGACCGGGCCCTGAGGAAGATTGTGGAGAAGGACCGATTCCAGACCTTGGGGGACCTGCGGAAGCAGTGGACTGAGTCTGGAGTAGAAACATCCAGAGCCACCGTGTACAGGCGTGTGCAGGAAATGGGCTACAGGTCGCAAATTTTGCATGTCATTCGGAAATCAAGGTGCCAGCGTCTGGAGGAAGACTGGGGAGAGGGAAATGCCAAAATGCCTGAAGTCCAGTGTCAAGTACCCACAGTCAGTAATGGTCTGGGGTGCCATGTCAGCTGCTGGTGTTGGTCCACTGTGTTTTATCAAGGGCAGGGTCAATGCAGCTAGCTATCAGGAGATTTTGGAGCACTTCATGCTTCCATCTGCTGAAAAGCTTTATGGAGATGAAGATTTCATTTTTCAGCACGACCTGGCACCTGCTCACAGTGCCAAAACCACTGGTAAATGGTTTACTGACCATGGTATTACTGTGCTCAATTGGCCTGCCAACTCTCCTGACCTGAACCCCATAGAGAATCTGTGGGATATTGTGAAGAGAAAGTTGAGAGACACAAGTACCTGCAAAAGGATTCCCGACCAAGTATTGAGTGCAGAACTGAACATAATTATATGAAGGTTGACTATTTTTGTATTAAAAACATTTTTCTTTTATTGGTCGGATGAAATATGCAAATTTTTTGAGATAGGGATTTTGGGTTTTCATGAGCTGTATGCCACAATCATCAACATTAAAACAATAAAAGGCTTGAACTACTTCAGTTGTGTGTAATGAATCTAAAATATATGAAAGTCTAATGTTTATCAGTACATTACAGAAAATAATGAACTTTATCACAATATGCAAATTTTTTGAGAAGGACCTGTATATTAAAAAAAATCTAATGTGTGCATTGTATCTATGGAAGATTGTAGGACATTTCAAAACATATGTTGCATATCTGTACATTTGTAAAAGTCACATTTCCAAAAATTTAGGACCCACCTTCTGTCATTCATAAACAACTACCACTCCAAGTTTTTAGAGCATTGTATAGTTCTAACCTTTTGTTTGTTTTTCATTCTTTAGATGCACTACAACAACAACAGCTGAAAGCTGAAGAAAAGGAGGCCACAGAGTTTCTTTGCTTCAACAGTTCAGAAATGGCTTCGTTATGCCCCAGAACGGCTGGGGGGAATTGCTCGTGGTGGAAAACCATAAGTTCAGACTTGTGTCTTATTATCTGTTTTGCTGAGTAAATACATTTCAACTTACGAATAATGTTTCAGTCATCTGTTGTGTTTCTGACTTGGTTGTTTCTATTTGCATTTGACTGAATTTTGCTGAGGCAGGCTGCCATTTTTATATTATGGTTTTCCAGTCTCTTCTCTTGGCAGTTAGATTCTGTTTTATGAATTCAGAATTAACAATCTCTTCTAATAGTTCTCTTCTAAAAAGTCATATTGTCATCCAGTTTATAATAATTTGTATGTAAGTTGTAGTGTGTTTTATTATATAGTTGTTTTATTGTAATTGTGATGTTACTTCCTGTTTAAATGGGTATGGAGCATAAATAAATAAATATGTTTACATGTAAACTGAAGGATGTTGAGTTACTGACTTTTTGTTTAAAAAAAAAAAAAAAAAAAAGCTTTTCAGCCCTACATGGTCTCTGATTTAAAGAAATAAATCAAAACGGACATGATTTACTGTCATAGAATCTTGCTGTTCATAAAGCAAGACTAAACTATAATTGTTTCAATGTTGATTCAATGTTGATTCAATGTAAAATAAGTGATTGAATTTACGTTGAACAAACATTGATTTTATGCCCATCTTGATCTATTTTTCATCATTGAAATAACATTATTTCAAGGTGCAAACCTGATGAAAAATCAACATTTAACATTGAAATTTCAACATTGATTCAATAACAAGTTGGTTGATGCTTTAATGTTGATTCAACGATGATTCAATGTTGTTCTGCTATCTGGGGTGTGTGTGTGTGTGTTTGACTGAATCTCTCCTGGCGCCAGAAAAGCTTACCGAAGCACAGCGGACAGACCGAGCAACTCGCCTCTTCTACTACAAAACTTTAGAAAACTTTACAGTTGTCCACCCGCACTAGGACATGGCAGCCTCTCAACTGCTGGAGGAAGTGCTTTAGGGCCAGAAATAGAGCCATCATCTCGAGGCAATTGATGTGCTGCGCGAGAAGATGGCCTCTCCAGCTCCCTTGGGCTGGATGGTCATCTGAGACCGCATCCCAGCCTGTGAGGGAAGCATCTGTCGTTAGCATCAGCGACGACAAGATGAAATTAGAGTGGGACCCAGAGTAGAAACCGGGGTTTGAACCACATAGAAAGGGTACGAAGCACGTGGCGCGTAACCCTTATTGGGGATTGGCCCTAGTGAAATCCCCTGGTTCTTAGCCACAACTTGAAATGCTCTCATGTGCAGAAGGCCCAAAGGTGTCACCGTGGATACAGCTGCCATGAGAGCTAGGATCTCTGAAAGTGATGGTCACGCCTTTTTATACAGTTTTTTTCAAGGGGAGGGGCGCTCACCTTGTCCTCTGTACATCTCTTACCAAATTATTAACTCATTACAATCATGCTTTCCTCTACCTTGTTTCGTTACATCATATACCTCGTCATCTGTCTCCATATTTTTCCCATTATAACTTATTTTTATTGCAAATAACTTTCCATTACCTTTTCACTTTGTTTATTTTAAATATATAGGGGTGGCGCTTATTTTTCTTATACATTTTGGTTATTTGTCTGTGTTCCTTTAATTTGACCTCACAGTTAAGATCATCCTATGCGTCAGCTGACATTACATCATGTCCAGGGACTTTCCCTTATCAGGTGCTTTTGGGTGCTCAGTGTACAAAAGATTACATCATATGTTCTAGGGTACACAGTGTTCACTAAGCATCTCAGATCTAAGATGGCGACCTGTCTAGAGTTCATTTGAGTTCATACTGCACACTGAACATGATGCCCTTGCTACTGTGACATCAAATTGTCCTTGACTCGACTCCTTGGCCCCACCTCTCTGTTCTTTTTCTCTAGTTTCTTGTTGCATGCCATATATTGCATGCACAAATATATTTAATTAAAATATTCTTACTGAACCAAGAATACCGACTGTAATAGCCTGACTCACTGTCTGGTAGGGGAACATGTTCCATGGCCCCGTTCCCCAGCAGCTTTTGTGAGCAGATGCGCACTTTCCGGTTTCATGGAAGTGGAGACCATGCCATTGAAAACACAGAGGGTGAAGTGAGAACTGAATCCTGTAGTTTCTCTCTCCAGTGCTTAGTACCCAAGGAGATATACTTGGCAGTAGCTTCAACGCTGCCAGTTTCTCAGAAAAGGGCAAAAGTCTCGACGGCTTGGTTAAACCCCGATGATCCCCCCTGATGTTAGATGTTCGGCATCCTGAAACATGGCAGGAAAAAAACGAAGAACTAACAACCTATTGGAGACTGGTGTTGCCCGACACACCAGTGGTGGTGGAGCAAGAACACCGACCTCCTGGGGGTGCCAGGGAGAACACTTCATTCATTTGAAAGGAATTCTGGGTGCCTCTCCCTATTGGGGGGGCCACCCCCATGTTTTATTTTATTATTATTTTTTTTTTAATCAGTCTGACCTCTTGGGGTGGATAGTGCAACGTGGCACACCCCAATCTTTACGAGGAGGTGCCCGGGTCCAAAAAAAAAACACCCTCCTTGTGTTTTACGCCTCGCAAGAGTCAGACCCGGTCGAGACTGGGTGGCCGACAATCCCGACTCTTGAGCACGGCGGGGAGGGAATTTCCCAAAAGCTTGTTCGTATAGCTTCGCCTCAGAACCTAGTGGCGACTGAGTTAACGACATCGCTAAACAGACCGGAAGGTGAGATAGGGGCATTAAGGAGGAATGCACAATCCTATCCTTGATGCGCCTGAGATTTAGCCACAGGTGCCTCCTGTGAAAACCATAGCAGCCATAAAACGGCCGATAACACGAGCCGTTTGCTTCGTTGCACGAAGAGACAACTCTGTAGCTCGACATAATTCCAATACGCCTTATCTTGAAGAGCCCCGCCAGTACTCAAGTCTCTTAGCAGGTCAGCCTGGTAGGCCTGCAAGACCGCCATGGTGTGCAGAGGAGCACCAAGCTGACCTACTGCCTGAAAAGCTTTTCCCTCCAGGGAAGATGAAAGTCTACACAGCTAGAAAGGAAGTATAAGCTTTCCAGGAAGGATGATGTCCCAGGAGAGAGATAGCCTGTGAAGCGTCTCTTCTATCTGGTCGTCATCATATAACCCCGCGCTTCCACATCAACTATATCTAAATAAATAAATAAGTTGATGGCAGGAAAAACACGGGATGAATACAGCTTACTCCATGAAAAGTTTCACTCATATGGAGAGAGCTAAGAAAGGGGAGAGAGCGTCGTTGAGGCTCCTCCCCCCGGCCACCCGACAGAACCTGCCGTCTAATGTTTTTAAGTGCTTAAGGCTATTTTCATCTCCGCGGAAGCAAGAGAGGAATTCCCGTGATGAGAACGCGAAAGAAAGAAGTTTACCTCCGTCTGCCACAGCTCTGTCAGATGCACGAGATTTAAGCCAGGATTGCGCGGCGGCTCGAAGCTTCTCAAGGAATGCGAGGTGCGCGCAGCACTTAACCGAAGCAGTGTAGAGATCGCCCTCCGATATGGATTATCACACACGGAGGGATATCTAGTTTAAACTCCGCAATATTGGTGAGTTAAACACTTTCTTATTTTGCTGGTTTAAACACAGACACGCTCACAACAAGGTGAAGACAAATGATCTGAGGTTTGTAGCCGGCTCACTAGTATTTATAACCTGCAGCTGCGTCTAATCAGATGACGTCACCTGACCGAGGTTATATATAGCCAAAAATTTTGCATGTTTGCACACGTGCTTCACAACCGGCAACAGGACAAAATAGTTCCCATAGCGTTTTCACGTAGCATTGAGAGAAGCCTTTGAAAGGGAACAGGTAAAATTTATTTTGAAAAAAGGGGAAGTAAAAGGGTTTAAAGGAAGGAAAAAAAACGGAAGGAAAACAATTAATGCATGCATGTGCAGATCTGGTGGCAGTGCCCAGCAGGCATGTGGGCACAAGGCTGGTGAGCAATGACGTAGAGCAGGGCAAGCTTGGGTGCGGCCGCAGACAGGAGTCAAACATGCTCCCAGCCAATGTCGGCTGTCGCTCTTTCAGTACTGCAGCGGCAATCCCGGCTGGGGAAAAGGGATAGTATGTGTTTTGTTTATTCTGTGCAAACAACCAAATCATATTAAAACCCTTATTCAATCAGTTTAATCCTTTGTGGTGTTCTGGTTGAGGACCTGAATGGCCCGAAGAAAGAAGCTGCAGGGTATTGTCTCTGTTTAGAGCCTGAAGAAGCTCCTCCTCAGTCTTTCTGTGTTTGCCTTCAGTTAGGAGAAACGCTTTTGTAACTGCACCAGAGACAACAGTCCAATTTTGTTGTTAGTCCAACAATGTGTGTGGTGTGCAGGTCAGGCTGCTAAGGACGGGTGATGCGCTCAGCTAATCACACCACCCTCCGTTAACCGTTTCTATCATGCTCCATGTTGTTCCCAGATCGTGATGTTTCCCATCAGGGTGCTTGGTAAAGTATGGTGCAGGTGTTAAGGTTCCTTAGCACCTTGGAGTGCAGTCTAAAGTCTTTCAGGCATCTAAGGTGGTAGAGACATTGCCAGGATTTCACGATTTCATTAGTTCCTCTCCTGCTTTGTGCTAAAGTTTACCATCGACTCTACCATCAACCATTGTCACTTAGGACAAGGTTGTTCTCTAACACCAGCTCCACATGTTTTTCATTTCCTCTAGATAGTCCTTCTCACTGTTGTCAGAGATCAACTGTAACCACAAGAGAACATTTAGTATAAGTTCTCTTTAGGCTATACAGAATGTATCCATTGGTTCTTTTAGTTGCAGTGAGGCTTGTGATACAGTAAGCTCAATTTCTAAGGAAAGTTTAACTTTATAGAAATAATTACTAGACAATTTTTGTGTAGCTTCTATGTAGGTTATGTAAAAAACAGCAATACTGAAATAAATAATACTCCATACAACATTCTGGAATTTTTTCTTGTGTGCCCCAAAAAAAAATCCCCTAAAGCTAACCATTAGAAAAAAATTCTCTGTATGTTAAATTTAGGTTGCTACAGAAACACTTTGTGTAACTTTCTGGAAAGGATGGTTTTGGTTACAAAAGCAGAACATAAAAAGACCTTTCCCAGAATGTTATTGCTTGGTCTTCAAAAAAATAACCAAATGTGAACCACATGCTTACTTTTTGTTTCCAATCCATGCTCTCAATTTAATCTGTGCACATGCTTTAGTAATTCCAATTTTCTATGCGCATGGTTTATTCATTTTCTCTACTAAGACACCTCTCTTGCTTCATAAATCAAATCAAAATAAAACTTTATTCAGTCCAAGTGATCCACATGAGAGAGAAAGAGAGAGGAACTTGCAACTATAAACTCAATCACTGACCTTCGCACAATGTATTCTATTACAAAGTAAACTAATAAACTGTCTTGTGTTATGGACTATGACTAGCAAAGAAGATTTTTTTAATTGTTAAATTGTACTTGAATCTTTTAAGCTTAAAGATCAAATTTCTCTATTTTACATTTTCACAGGAAACACAGAATGTTCCCATAATTTTCATAATGTAAGCATGTGGTTCGGATTTGTTTTGTTTTTTTAAATAATCATATTTGTAACAGATAACAGATCTGTAACAGCTTTCACCTGCCAGCAATGGACAGATCTGTGATCTGTTACAAATATAATTAGTGCATACTGTATAAAAAGTTTATGTAGGAGGTTGAGTAATGCAATTTATACTGTATATCACCTTAAACTGAATCGATTTGAGACAGGTACATGATGAAACAAAAATATGCTTTCAAGCACATCTTACAAAAACTCACCTGAGATACTTAATATTAAGATTATGAGAGGAAGCCTCACATGGCAATGAATCATAAAACAAACAAATGAATAAATAAATACATAAATGTGGGTACAATTTAATTGGCTGACGACCCTTCTGGCAGTATTTTTCTTTTTTATGTGTGTGTTTTATTTATTTTATTATTATTAGTTTGTTGAGAGAAAAATGGCAGTGAACTGGACAGACAGCGAGCTCTGTGTTTGGTGAGAATCTCAACACCCAAATCATAATATTTTGCTTTATACGCAATGGTATGCATACTCTTCTCTATGCAACATCAGACTAGATGCTGAAATTGTTGTGTTCAGGGAAAACGTTAAAATGACTTAGTATATTAGACACAGAAAAAAAATAAGACCCCTTGTCGGGAGCAGCCGAAAGACCAGCAACAACAGAGATACATACTGCTCGGTCAAATGTAGCTTTTTGCTTAAATGTTAAATGTTGAACTCTATTTGAAATTAGTTTGTATTGTTTAAATACTGCCGTTGGTTTGTCGTTCTGTTTGCCGTTCGCAAAGTGAGAAAACGTCTCGGGTTACTTTGCAGTAACCCTGTTCCCTGAGAGGCGGGAACGAGATGCGGCGTTAGAACGCTTATGGGAACTATCTTGTCGCATTGCCGGCCATGAAGCATGTGTGGAAAAACGCCATCATCTAGCTATATATAACCTCGGTCAGGTGACGTCATCTGATTAGATCAGGTGGAGGTTATAAATACTGGAAAGCCGGCAACAAAACCTCAGATTATTTGTCTGAATGGACGTCCGGTCACATGGTAGTGCGGCGTTTGGACGCAGCATCTCGTTCCCGCCTCTCAGGGAACAGGGTTACTGCAAAGTAACCCGAGATGTTCCCTTTTCGAGGCTTCACTCAATGCTGCGTTAGAACGCTTATGGGAACGAGAATACCAACGCCGCCGCACTACAGGTGTCTGGACCCCAAGGTTGTGTAGCATGTGCACACAAGAGGTCTCAGATTCATGGCCGGGAAGCTGACCCAAGGACTCGTGAGCCCGGAGTGGCATGGACATCCAGACTATAAAATCTTATAAATGTGTGCGGAGAGGACCAACCCACCGCGTCACACACTTGTTGCAGGGGAGTACCTCTTGCAAGAGCAATAGATGAGGCGAACCCTCTGGTTGAATGAGCCCTGACTCCTAGGGGCGAAGTGAGTCCACGCGCCTCGTAGGAGAGGGCAATAGCATCTCTCACCCAGTGTGACAGAGTATGTGTGGTGGCGGCCGCCCCCCGATTGCGGCCTCCGTAACATATAAAGAGTTGCTCTGACTTACGCCACTGGCTGGTGCGGTGGACATAAGCCTGAAGAGCACGTATTGGGCACAGTAGGTGAAGTTTCTCCTGCTCTAAATCCGCAAAAGGCGGAGGACAGAAGGCTTCCAGGACGACAGGTGAGGATGCAGAATGGCCTTGACTAGCCCAGGGGCAAAGTCCAGGCAAGATGGGGAGACTGACAATGCACGCAGGTCTCCGATCCTCTTTAGAGAGGTGATGGCCATAAGAAGAACCATCTTGAGAGTCAGAAGCTTGTCGGGCGCTGACTCTAGCGGTTCAAAAGGAGTGTCGATCAGACCTTTATCCAGCACGATAGATAAATCCCAAGAGGGAGCCGTGACTCTAGTGGGTGGCCTCAACCGTTTAGCTCCACGAATGAAATGGGCAACTAAAGGGTGATTTCCTACAGTAACCCCTTCAGACAGGACGTGGCAGGCTGAAATAGCGGCCATGTACGTTCTTAGGGTACTAGGGCACAAGCCCGAGGACAATTTCTCTTGCAGGAATTCCAGCACTGAAACGATTTGGCAGTGGACTGGGTCCACCTGCTTTGCCATGCACCAGCTCTCGAATACTGTACCTTCCATTTGAGGGCATAAATCCTTCTAGTGGAGGGAGCCCTAGCACTTAGGATGGTGTCAATTACGCCGGCTGAAAGGCCGGCTTGACTCAATTGGTCCCGTTCAGGGGCCAAGCGTGAAGGTTCCAGAGCTCGGGCCGGGGATGAAATATTGTCCCCTGCGCCTGAGATAGAAGATCCCTCCTCACTGGAATCATCCAAGGTGAGCCGTCGAGGAGCGATATTATCTCTGAGAACCATACTCGGGCCGGCCAACGGGGCGCTATCAATAAGAGGCGCAAACCGTGTTGACGGACCCTCGCCAGGACTCCCGGGAGCAGAGCTATCAGCATAGAGGCGTAAATTGGGCCACGTATGGGCCATCGCGTCCAGACCCAGGGGAGCTGGATGAGTCAGAGAGTAGTAGAGGGGACATTGTGCAGTCTCCTGTGAGGCAAAGAGGTCCACCTCTGCTGTAGAGAATCTCTCCCAGATTTGAGTGACTACTTCGGGGTGGAGTGTCCATTCCCCGTGATTCACAGCTTGTTTGGACAGAAAGTCTGCTCCCACATTCCTGTACCCTGGAATGTGAATCGCCCTGAGGGACAGGAACTTGTCCTGAGCCCAGAGCAGAACCTGATGTGCTAGCTGGTTCAAGCGTCGTGAACGCAGGCCGCCCTGGTGATTTATGTAGGAGACTACCGATGTGCTGTCCACCCGCACTAGGACATGGTAGCCTCTCAGCTGCTGGAGGAAATGCTGTAGAGCTAAAAATAGAGCCATCATTTCGAGGCAATTGATGTGCCATGCGAAAAGGTGGCCTCTCCAGACCCCTTGGGCTGGACGGCCATCCAAGACCGCGCCCCAGCCGGTAAGGGAAGCGTCTGTCGTTAGCATTTTGCGACGACAAGACGGACCTAGAGTGGGACCCAAGGCGAGAAACCGGGGTCTGAACCACATAGAAAGGGTACGAAGTCCTTTGCGCGTACCCGCCTTCGGGGATTTGTTCTCGTGTGAACTCCCCTGGCTCTTAACCACAGCTGAAAAGCTCTCATGTGCAGGAGACTCAAGGGTATCACCATGGACGCAGCTGCCATGAGGCCTAAACATTTTTGTAAGTGATGTACAGTCACTTCTTGGTCCAGTCTGATTTCCTTCAGAGCGTTGTTTATGGATTTGACGCGAGCAGGAGACAGATGTGCCTGCATAGTGATCGAATTCCACCTGACGCCCAAGTAGGTTGTCACTTGTGCTGGAAAGAGAACGCTTTTCGTGGCGTTGAGTCTCAATCCCAGCGAGTGAAGATGAGCTAGGACGACATCTCGGTGTCGAAGTGCTAGCTGCTGAGACTGGGCCAGGATTAGCCAGTCGTCTATGTAATTCAGAATGCGGATGCCCTGGAGTCTCAAAGGAGCCAGAATTGCATCCATGCATTTTGTGTATGTGCGGGGTGATAAGGCTAGACCGAATGGAAGAACCCAAAATTGGTAGGCTTTTCCCCCAAAAGCGAACCTCAGGAACTTCCTGTGCTGTGGCAAAATTTCTGTGTGGAAATATGTGTCCTTTAAATCTACTGTCACAAACCAATCCTGTGGTTGGATTTGTGAAACAATAGTTTTTATGGTCAACATTTTGAAGTTGCATTTTTTGAGATGCCGGTTCAAACCGCGAAGAGCCAGAATTGGACGCAGACCCCCGTCCTTTTTGGGGACCAGGAAGTACCGACTGTAGTAACCTAACTCCATATCTGGAGGAGTAACCTGTTCTGTGGCTCCCTTCTGCAGTAATTTCTGGAGTTCGGAACTCAGAAAATGCGCCCTTTCCGGTATCACAGAAGTGGAGACCACGCCGTTGAAGGAGGGCGATATGCAAACTGGATCCTGTATCCTTTCTCTACAGTCTTTAAAACCCAGGGGGATATGCCTGGCAGTAGCTTCCACGCTGCCAGCTTCTCCGAAAGGGGTGCAAGTACTTCTACGGGAGCTGGGGGGTGTTAGTGGTTCGGTGTCCTGGAATATAGCAGGATGCGACCGAAGGACTAACATGTCAGAGACCGGTGTTGTCCGAAACACCAAAGGCGGCGGAAACTGAACATCGATCTCTTGGGGGTGCCCGGGGGGGGAGCATGCTCCTATATGCCCGTCCTCAGGGGGGGTCACCCCCACGGTCCTGAGCTCTGCTATCAGGAACGCTTCTTCGCGAAGAAGACAGAGCGGTCTATTTTTTTGGGGGCAGCCTGAGGGGGGCGCCGAGCCGTACCCCAGATCATTCAGCAGGTCGGCCTGATACGCCTACAAAACCGCCATGGTGTGCAAGGAAGCGCCGGCCTGACCAGCTGCTTGGAACGCCTTCCCTAACAGGGTAGAAGAAGTTCTACATGCCTTGGAGGGAAGGGTTGGCTTTTTAAATGAGGATGATGTTCCAGGAGCCAGATAGCCCGCGAGCGTCTCCTCAATCTGGGGCATCATCACATAACCCTGTGCCTTTGCATCAACAATGTTCGAATAAAACGAAGTTGAAGGTACAAAAATACGGGAAGAAAAAGGACGTCTCCATGAACGAGATAACTTTTATTGTGGAGATCATCAAAAAAGGGGAGAGGGCGGCGTTGTGGCGCCATCTCCTGGCCACCCGACAGAAATCTGTCATCCAGTTTGGAACGTTTGGAGCTTGCTCCTGTGGCCAGTCAATGTGTAATCGTTCGACTGCTCGTGTTATAACCTCAATTAATTCCTCATACTCTTTATCATCCTTAGAGGATCGTTCTGAGGTAGCTACATCCATTTCAAAAGAAGCAAGAGAGTGAGTCTCTCCCAAACACTCCCGAGAAGCACCGAGGTGCGCTCGCGAAGTGGAGGGAGAGAGAGAGTGATCCGGGGAGGAGGCGAGAGAAAGGAGGGGCTCCGTCTCTCGTGCCTCGGCCAAATCAACCTGTGAGCCCCAGGAGTGCAGAGCGGCTCGTGGCTCCCTAAAGAACGCGAGACGCGCTCGTAGCACCTTCATCTGGAGATTATCACAGTGCCCACACTCTCCTTCAAGTCCAAGGAGAGCGTGGCTTTCACCCAAACATTCAAAACAGAGGCTATGGCTGTCGTCTTGAGAAAGACGGTTACCGCACGGGCATGAAACACTAAACTCGGCCATTATATCTGGTGAGTTTTATTGCTTTTTTCTCTCTCTGTTAAGAATGTTTTTTTTTTTTTTTTTAAATGCTTGCTGCACACACGCGATCACAAGTCGGCATGAAGACAAATTATCTGAGGTTTTGTTGCCGGCTTTCCGGTATTTATAACTTCCACCTGATCTAATCAGATGACGTCACCTGACCGAAGTTATAAATAGCCAGATAATGGCGTTTTTCCACACATGCTTCATGGCCGGCAATGCGACAAGATAGTTCCCATAAGCGTTCTAACGCAGCATTGAGTGAAGCCTCGAAAAGGGAACTAATGTTATGAGTAATGGGCTACATTTAATTACTGATTTCACTTTTTTTTTTTTATTGTGGAAAAATTTTATATCAAATTAGGATATTTATAAAATCCTGGGCCCAGTATTCACAAAGCTTAAGCCTAAAAGTTGCTCCTAGTGATGAAATTCTATGAAAATATTATTTTCTTAGAAGTTCCCCTTCAATTTTAATCTTAGTAAAGATAAAAATTATCTTATCCCTAAAAACAGCTCCTAAAGTGAAATTTGTTAAAAGTAGAGAGAAGGACTTTTAAGAGTTTCTATAGCAGAAGGGAAAAAAAAGAAAGAAGAAATAATCTCCAAGCACTGAACGTAAAGCTAAAAGTAAACACTGCTCTTCTGTCCAATTTGATTTTCTTTTACGTCCTTTCATCGCTTTTGACTTGTTGGCTACATACAATCCAAAACTTAAATAGACTGTCCTGCAATCATGTAAATTGGTAAAGGCTGAGGCATTTTGCTCCCATCAATATTAAATAGATTGCAAGTAATAAAATCAATATGGTAAATAAATGTAAGAACTTTAATATAGTAACTACTATATTAAAGGAAATTGGTTGCTTCAAAAGTAAACACATTTTCAACATTTGGTTGTTTTAATTAACTAGATATTTAGCCTATAACAGCCTGCATACATAATTATAAAATTTCTTTATATACAAACATTATGATTTCACTGTCTATTCTATTATCATATATTCTGTTTTCACAAAGAGCACATTTTAAGACAGATTTTTCCTGGAATATAGCAGGATGCGACCGAAGGACTAACATGTCAGAGACCGGTGTTGTCCGAAACACCAAAGGCGGCGGAAACTGAACATCGATCTCCTGGGGGTGCCCGGGGGGGGGGGCATGCTCCTATATGCCCGTCCTCAGGGGGGGTCACCCCCACGGTCCTGAGCTCTGCTATCAGGAACGCTTCTTCGCGAAGAAGACAGAGCGGTCTATTTTTTTGGGGGCGGCCTGAGGGGGGCGCCGAGCCGTACCCCAGATCATTCAGCAGGTCGGCCTGATACGTCTACAAAACCGCCATGGTGTGCAAGGAAGCGCCGGCCTGACCAGCTGCTTGGAACGCCTTCCCTAACAGGGTAGAAGAAGTTCTACATGCCTTGGAGGGAAGGGTTGGCTTTTTAAATGAGGATGATGTTCCAGGAGCCAGATACCCCGCGAACGTCTCCTCAATCTGGGGCATCATCACATAACCCTGTGCCTTTGCATCAACAATGTTCGAATAAAACGAAGTTGAAGGTACAAAAATACGGGAAGAAAAAGGACGTCTCCATGAACGAGATAACTTATTGTGGAGATCATCAAAAAAGGGGAGAGAGCGGCGTTGTGGCGCCATCTCCTGGCCACCCGACAGAAATCTGTCATCCAGTTTGGAACGTTTGGAGCTTGCTCCTGTGGCCAGTCAATGTGTAAACGTTCGACTGCGCGTGTTATAACCTCAATTAATTCCTCATACTCTTTATCATCCTTAGAGGATCGTTCTGAGATAGCTACATCCATTTCAAAAGAAGCAAGAGAGTGAGTCTCTCCCAAACACTCCCGAGAAGCACCGAGGTGCGCTCGCGAAGTGGAGGGAGAGAGAGAGTGATCCGGGGAGGAGGCGAGAGAAAGGAGGGGCTCCGTCTCTCGTGCCTCGGCCAAATCAACCTGTGAGCCCCAGGAGTGCAAAGCGGCTCGTGGTTCCCTAAAGAACGCGAGACGCGCTCGTAGCACCTTAATCTGGAGATTATCACAGTGCCCACACTCTCCTTCAAGTCCAAGGAGAGCGTGGCTTTCACCCAAACATTCAAAACAGAGGCTATGGCTGTCGTCTTGAGAAAGACGGTTACCGCACGGGCATGAAACACTAAACTCGGCCATTATATCTGGTGAGTTTTATTGCTTTTTTCTCTCTCTGTTAAGAATGTTTTTTTTTTTTTTTTTTAAATGCTTGCTGCACACACGCGATCACAAGTCGGCATGAAGACAAATTATCTGAGGTTTTGTTGCCGGCTTTCCGGTATTTATAACTTCCACCTGATCTAATCAGATGACGTCACATGACCGAGGTTATAAATAGCCAGATAATGGCGTTTTTCCACACATGCTTCATGGCCGGCAATGCGACAAGATAGTTCCCATAAGCGTTCTAACGCAGCATTGAGTGAAGCCTCGAAAAGGGAACTAATGTTATGAGTAATGGGCTACATTTACTTACTGATTTCACTTTTTTTTTTTTTATTGTGGAAAAATTTAATATCAAATTAGGATATTTATAAAATCCTGGGCCCAGTATTCACAAAGCTTAAGCCTAAAAGTTGCTCCTAGTGATGAAATTCTATGAAAATATTATTTTCTTAGAAGTTCCCCTTCAATTTTAATCTTAGTAAAGATAAAAATTATCTTATCCCTAAAAACAGCTCCTAAAGTGAAATTTGTTAAAAGTAGAGAGAAGGACTTTTAAGAGTTTCTATAGCAGAAGGGAAAAAAAAGAAAGAAGAAATAATCTCCAAGCACTGAACGTAAAGCTAAAAGTAAACACTGCTCTTCTGTCCAATTTGATTTTCTTTTACGTCCTTTCATCGCTTTTGACTTGTTGGCTACATACAATCCAAAACTTAAATAGACTGTCCTGCAATCATGTAAATTGGTAAAGGCTGAGGCATTTTGCTCCCATCAATATTAAATAGATTGCAAGTAATAAAATCAATATGGTAAATAAATGTAAGAACTTTAATATAGTAACTACTATATTAAAGGAAATTGGTTGCTTCAAAAGTAAACACATTTTCAACATTTGGTTGTTTTAATTAACTAGATATTTAGCCTATAACAGCCTGCATTCATAATTATACAATTTCTTTATATACAAACATTATGATTTCACTGTCTATTCTATTATCATATATTCTGTTTTCACAAAGAGCACATTTTAAGACAGATTTTTCATCAACCAATCACAGGCCTTGAATTGCTACAACATCCCTAGCAACAGGGTCAACCACACCTCATCACTGAAATCAAGGTTCCCTTTCAAAAGCTACACTCGATTCCGGTTCACTCCTATTTATAACCTGCAGATGCGCTTCATCAGATGACGTCACCTGACCGAGGTTATATATGCCAAAATTTGACGTGTTTGATACACACATGCTTCATGCTTAGCGTTTTCACGCAGCATCTCGTTGTCGCTTTTTCAGGGAACAGGGTTACAGCAAAGTAACCCAAGACGTTTTTGTGCTTTCCTTACTCAGAGTTGCTCTGAGAAGATTCCCAAATCCCTTTAAGTCTAGGACTCCCAGCTAGGACTTTTTAAGCTACGATAGGAGCTCTCTGAGAGAATTTTAGAAGCTTTGTGAATACGGGCCCAGATACTTAGAGAAACGGCAATACATTCTTAACTCACTTCACACAGAACAGAACAATGAAATATGTCTGCAAAACTATACAGTGCAGTAGCTACATATTCACAGTCATATGAATGAACTGTGGTTTATATAGAAGCATTTTTGTATTGTTAGTGACGTTAATTGTATTGCACTGTATTGTTAGTGATGCATTGCATTGCACCCCTGATTGCATTGTGCCAATGACATTTCAAACAATACTTTAAACAAAGTGCTTATTTATTTATCACCTTAAATATGATTAATGTTAAATATAATTATGTATTAGCCTAATAAAGTAATGTTATGAGACATTTACATTTACAGAATTTGGCAGACACCTGTACACAACGAATGAAAATATTACACTAGAAAATATAATTAAACCAAAGTTAGAATTTGCAATACAATATATTAATTTGAAAATTAAGGTACAGTACAATATAAAGTAGAATTTTACTAGAAATTAAAATTACACAGGAACATTTACAAAATTAAAGTGTAAATGGCAAACTATAGAAATATGAAAGTATTAAAATTTTAAAATATAGTGTGGGTATTACAGCAGCAGTATGATTTGAAACTGGGAGTACGAAATTATATCAGATGTGTGGGTGCGATTGTCCATGACCTAAAGCAGGGGTACTCAAATATAAATTTGAAAGGTCCACTTACCAAATTTCTATTCAGACCGTAGATTTGTAGACTTACTACAAATAAGTCAAACCCAAAATTTTCTAACAATACCCAAAAATGACATGGTAGTCCTTTTAGTGTGAAAGTTGACATCATCTTTGTGCCAAGCATGTGCTTGTTTATTGTGTGAGGAAAAAAAACAAATCAGATTAAAAACCTGATTCGATCAGTTTAGTCATTTGTGGTGTTCTGGTCAGGACCCTGAATCTCCTGCAGAAAGAAACTGCAGGGTGTTGTCTCGATTTAGAGACTGAATAGCCTACAGGAAGAAGCTCCTCTTCAGTCTTTCTGTGTTTGCCTTCAGTGAGCAGAAACACTTTTGTGACTGCACCAGAAAGAACAGTCTAATTTTGGGTCCTTGGTCCAACATTGCATGCTATAGATTGTTTGCAGGTCAGGCTGCTCAGAGCGCTCAGCTAATCACCCCACTTCCGTAAAACGTTTCCATCAACCTCCATGCTGTTCCCAGATTGTGATGTTACCAGGCATTGCATTATGTGAATATCGAGGTACCAAACTGTCTACTCTCTCCACTGCGACCCTGTAGATGACAGGGGCCTGGTAGTTCCTCTCCTGCTTTGTGCTAAAGTTTACCATCAACTCTACCATCAACCATCGTTGTTCCTCTGACACCAATTCTCCAGGCTTTTAATTTCCTCCAGGTAGTTCTTCTCACTGTTGTCAGAGATCAACTAACCACTAAAGAACATTTAGCACAAGTTCTCTTATAGGTTATACACAATTTCTCCAGTGGTAATTTTATTTGCAGTGAGGCTTGTGATAAGTAAATTTTTATTATAAAATTTAAATGTAAATACATTTCTCTAAGGAAAATTAAAGTTTAAAGAAATAATAAGTATAGAATTTTTTGTGTAGCTTATATGTACAGTAGGTTATGTAAAATAATAATAATAATAATAATAATAATAATAATAATAATAATAAATAAATAATAAGAAAACTTAAAAAACTCCCAGCTAAATTTTTGGAAGATTAATTTTTTGGGGGGCAAAAAAAAAAAACTTTAAAACTAACCATTAGAAAACCTTCTGTGTATGTTATATTTAGGTTGCTACATATAAACCACTGTGGGAAGAATAGTTACATATAAATCAGCTACATATAAACCATTCTGGGAAGAATAGTTTTGGTTACAAAAGCAGAACATACAGAGACAGACTTTCCTAGAATGGTATTGCTTACTTCCCCAAAAAATAACCAAATGCAAATTCACATGCTAAGATTATGGAAATGTACTGTTTGCTCTTTAAGATTAGGCTTAAAATGTTCAAGTACAATCTTTGCAGCTTTGTATTTTCAGATTGTGGAGCATAACTTCACTGGGGTAAGGGAGACTGAGCTCATGGGTATGGGGATATTTACAAGTTCCGGTAGTCAAGAGAGTTGTCTCTTGTTGCAGAAAGGAAAACTCTCACTGTTGTGCCCAGCATCAGTGTAGAGTACTCAGCCTTCTTCAAGAAAGGGTCAAGCTCACAGGATCCCATCCACAGACCCCATGTGGCCAATGCATGGGAAATCTGGTAGGGAGTAATCAGGAGAAACAGCCTGTGTCTCCAGTGGTTATTTAATGTGTCATCGAAACCCGGGTCATGACTTGTTCGACTTCTGCGCTAGTGGTGGTCCACAACAAATATGATGTTTGACTACATGTTTAAGCAGTTCATACAGTAAATGTACTTAATAACAGAATATTTTAAAGTAAATGCTATTAGTGAAAAGTTAAAAGTGAGCAGGGCACCATAGCCTCTGAGGGCGGTGACGATACTCGCGTCACGTGTGTTCCAAAGGATGGAGTCATGTGGAGGAGGTGCTGCTAGCCGGTTGAAGAGCAGGTCGGGTGTGAGAACATCTACTCTGCCTCCCAAATGAAGCCAAATGAACAAAGTGGTGGTGGCATTTCTGAGCAAGATAAACCTTGTGAGTACACTGATAAAGAGTGGAATATGTGTGTGAGGATCTGTGGTCCAAGTTACCCCCCTTCGACATGAGTGGTGATATCTATCATGCCCCCATACATTAAGGACATCGGGCCTGCTTTGGAAAGTTCGGAAAGTACAGTATGAGAACTATCCCGCTTGGGTGCAAGAGCTCCAACATGAGAGACATACTGCCCCTCCGCCAACAATTTTAATGGCTTTAAATAATCAAGTAAACTTAATCTAAATTTTAAATGTAAATTGGGAGATGACAGCTACAGTACACTGCTTTTGCTACCACAGAGCAGCTGAGGTGCTTTGAATGTGGGGACATTGGACATAAAAGGCTGAGCTGTCCACACACAGCTGCCGGAGAGCTCAGGGGGTGATTCGGCCTCGATATAGCTGCAGCAGGCCTCACCGACCCCCAGAGCAGCGACACCAAAGTCAGAACTCATGGAGATCAATCCTAAACACACCGGCACCTGAAGCAAGCACTGAACACCGCCATTAATGTAAATAGCGAGAGTGTAAAACCTGATGCTTGTACAGTATTCATTGTACATAACAATGATCCAGCCCCTAAAGTCTGACCTGAGGCGGTACAGGAGCCACATCTGCGCGTTCTGATCATAAAAATAGAGTAACGAGCCTATTTTTAAAAAGTAATGAGTAGAAAGTACAGATAATTGCTTAAAAATGTAAGGAGTAGAAGTAAAAAGTCGGCTGAAAAATAATTACTCCAGTAAAGTATAGATACCCAAAATTTCTACTTAAGTAAGGTAACGAAGTATTTGTACTTCGTTACTTGACACCTCTGGGTGTGAAAAGGTTACCAGAAGAACTCATGACATAAGGTATTAAAATTTTTACATTTGAGCATTTGTTATAGTCAAATCAGTCCATGAAGTATGTTTTTTTTATTCATAAATGAGTTAAACTTAAAAAGTTTTAAGTTTTGACTTAAAAAAAAAAGTTTAAAGAAAAATAAGTTGAGTTAAAAAAAAAACTTGCTCTCTGGTATAATGATCACACACACACAAACACACACACTGGTGTGTGTGTGTGTGTGTGTGTGTGTGTGTGTGTGTGTGTGAGAGAGAGAGAGAGAGAGAGAGAGAGAGAGAGACTGGTGCATAGTCATACAATATTGTTAAGTTCAATTATTTCATAACTAATGTTTATGTAGATTTTTATTATACTCTCATAATCCTCCGTAGACAAAGGATTATGCAGAGAGAGAAGAGGAAAGGCAAGAGTTTAGGAGTGAAAGTAGGGACCTTGAATGTTGGGACCATGACAGGGAAGGGAACAGAGTTGGTTGATATGATGCAGAGGAGGAAGGTAGATATACTGTGTGTCCAGGAGACCAGGTGGAAAGGTAGCAAAGCTAGAAGCTTAGGATCAGGGTTCAAGTTGTTTTACCATGGTGTGGATAGGAAAAGAAATGGAGTAGGAGTTATTCTGAAAGAGGAGTTTGTAAGGAATGTTCTAGAGGTGAAGAGAGTATCAGATAGGGTGATGCGTCTGAAGCTGGAAATTGATGGTGTGATGTTCAATGTTGTTAGTGGTTATGCTCCACAGGTAGGATGTGTGTTAGAAGAGAAGGAGAAATTCTGGAGTGAGTTAGATGAAGTGATGCAGAGCATCCCCAGAGGTGAGAGAGTGGTGATTGGTACAGACTTCAATGGACATGTTGGGGAAGGGAACAGAGGTGATGAAAATGTGATGGGCAGGTTTGGTCTTCAGGACAGGAATGTAGAAGGACAGATGGTGGTGGACTTTGCAAAGAGGATGGAAATGGCAGTAGTAAATACTTTCTTCCAGAAGAGGCAGGAACATAGGGTGACATATAAGAGCGGAGGCAGAAGCACTCAGGTGCACTACATCATGTCGACGTTGTAATCTGAAAGAGATCAGTGACTGCAAAGTGTTGGTAGGGGAGAGTGTAGCCAGACAACACAGAATGGTGGTGTGTAAAATAACCCTGGTGTTGAGGAAGGTGAAGAGGACAAAGGCAGAGCAGAGGATAAAGTGGTGGAAGCTGAGAAAGGAAGAATGTTGTGTAGTCTTTAGGGAGGAGTTGAGACAAGCTATGGGAGGTCAGGAGGTGCTTTCAGTTGACTGGACAAATACAGCCAATGTGATCAGGGAGTATCTGGTCAGAGATCAGAGAATATACTTGGTGTATCATCAGGTAAGGGAAAAGGAGACAAGGAGACTTGGTGGTGGAATGAGGAAGTCCAGGAGTGTATACAGGGAAAGAGGCTAGCTAGGAAGAAGTGGGACTCTGAGAGGACTGAAGAGAGTAGACAGGTGTACAGGGAGATGCACCGTAAGGTGAAGGTAGAAGTGGCAAAGGCCAAACAAGGAGCATATGAGGACTTGTATGCTAGGCTGGACAGTAAGGAGGGAGAGGTGGATCTGTACAGGTTGGCGAGGCAAAGAGATAGAGATGGGAAGGATGTGCAGCAGGTTAGAGTGATTAAAGATAGAGATGGAAATGTACTGACAGATGCCAGGAGGGTGATGGGAAGATGGAAGGAGTACTTTGAGGAGTTGATGAATGAGGAAAACGAAAGAGAACAAAGAGTAGAAGAGGTGACTGTTGTGGAGCAGGAAGTAGCAAATATTAGTAAAAGTGAGGTGAGAAGGGCGTTGAAGAGGATGAAGAGTGGAAAGGCTGTTGGTCCTGATGACATACTGTACCTGTGGAGGTATGGAAGTGCTTAGGAGAGGTGGCAGTAGAGTTTCTGACTAGTTTGTTTAACGAGATCTTGGAGAGTGAGAGGATTCGAGAGGAATGGAGGAGAAGTTTATTGGTGCCGGTTTTTAAGAACAAGGGAGATGTGCAGAGCTGTGGCAATTACAGAGGTATAAAGCTAATGAGCCATACAATGAAGCTGTGGGAAAGAGTAGTGGAAGCTAGGTTAAGGGCAGAGGTGAGAATTTGTGAGCAGCAATATGGTTTTATGCCTAGAAAGAGTACATCAGATGCAGTATTTGCTTTGAGGATGCTGATGGAGAAGTACAGAGAAGGTAATAAAGAGTTGCATTGTGTCTTTGTAGATTTAGATTAAGCGTACGACAGGGTGCCGAGAGAGGAGCTGTGGTGTTGTATGAGGAAGTCTGGAGTGGCAGAGAAGTATGTTAGAGTGGTGCAGGACATGTATGAGAGTTGTAAGACAGTGGTGAGATGTGCTGCAGGTGTGACAGAAGAGTTCAAGGTGGAGGTGGGTCTGCATCAAGGATCGGCTCTAAGCCCCTTTTGTTTGCTCTAGTGATGGACAGGATGACAGATGAAGTTAGACAGGAGTCTCCATGGTCTATGATGTTTGCAGATGACATTGTGCTTTGTAGAGAGAGCAGGGAACAGGTAGAGGAAAATTTGGAGAGGTGGAGGTACGCTCTGGAAAGCAGAGGAATGAAGGTTAGCCGCAGCAAGACGGAATACATGTGTGTGAATGAGAGGGACCCAAGAGGAACAGTGAGGCTACAGGGAGCAGGGGTAAAGAAGGTGCAGGATTTTAAGTACTTAGGGTCAACGGTCGAGAGCAACGGAGAGTGTTCAAAGGAGGGGAAGAGACGAGTACAGGCAGGTTGGAATGGGTGGAGAAAAGTGTCAGGTTTGTTGTGCGATAAAAGAGCATCAGCGAGAATGAAAGGAAAGGTGTACAGGACAGTGGTGAGACCAGCAATGCTCTACGGCTTAGAGACAGTGGCACTGAAGAAAAGACAGGAGGCAGAGCTAGAGGTAGCAGAGCTGAAGATGTTGAGGTTCTCTTTGGGAGTGACAAGGATGGATGGGATCAAGAATCAGTTCATCAGAGGGACAACCCATGTGAGATGTTTTGGAGATAAAGTCAGAGAGGCCAGATTGAGGTGGTTTGGACATGTTCAGAGGAGAGATTGTGAATATATCGGTAGAAGGATGCTGAGGTTGGAACTGCCAGGCAGGAGGTCTAGAGGAAGACCAAAGAGGAGATTCATGGATGCAGTGAGAGAGGACATGAAGTTAGTTGGTGTGAGAGAAGAGGATGCAGAGGATAGGGTTAGATGGAGGCAGATGATTCGCTGTGGCGACCCCTGAAAGGGAACAGCCGAAAGACAAAGAAGAAGAAGAATCCTCCATAGACAAAGCCATGGAAAGGAACAAATGATAGTTTTGACAATTGCATGTTTAAATGCATGTGTTTTAAATCCAAGTTAATCTAATTAAGCTTAAATTTTGTTAATAAAACTTTTTTATTAATGCCTTTCACTTTCATCATGTGTGCCAGTAAATGACATTGGCGTAATTGTAAATACCAGTCTTTCATTTAAAGCTTGTGTAGATAACATAACTAGAATAGCATTATTTCATCTTAAAATATTGCTAGGAATAGATACAGTATATACTGTCACATTTATTGCCACAGAAAATATTTGTTCATGTTTTTGTCACTTTCGGGTTGGATTATTGTAACACCTTCCTGTCTGGATGTTTAACTACTGTAAGTGAATAAACAAGCTACAGTTAGTCCAGAATGCAGCAGCCAGAGTCCTCACAGAAGATCACATCACCCCTATCTTGTCTATACTGCGTTGACTACAAGTAACATTTCTTATTGATATTAAAACACTACAACTATCCTCAAAAGCACTAAATGGTCTCATGCCACAGTACCTGAGTGAACTTCTAGTGTTTTATGATAGGCAATGCCTATTTCAAGCAAAGGATGCAGGCTGCTTGTTCCTCTTACAGGTATTATACAGTAAAAACTACAGCAGGGGCAGAACATTTTCTTACAAAGCCCAATAGCCTTCCAATTAATGTTCGGAACTTAGACACAGCCTCAGTGTTTAAGTCTAGGCTGAAAACCTATTTATTTAGCCAAGCCTTTTTTGAGAATAGATTTGTCTTAGGTAAATATGCATATCTGGGGGATCTCACGTGAGCCCCCAAAATAAAAGTGGACTCCATATTAACTTAAACACTTCTCTTGTTATACTGAACTTCCAGTCTCCTAACACTTACTGTAGTATGATTGCAAATCAAACTCTGATATCTGATATTACACAAATGAGGACGAGTTACCTGTTGTGTCGGGTTCCTCTCAAAGTTTCTTTCTATTACAGTATACAGTACTTTCTGATAATAAATCCGATATGAATTATCCTATCAGAGAAGTTTGTTTTATACATATTTACACACATTTTATAGTCATATCTCAAATTTTCTTTTTGATTCTGTAAAGCTGCTTTGCTACAATGACCAATGTTAAAAGTGCTTTATAAACAGAATTTAATTGAATTTAATGGATTTTTTTGCTCAAAATGTTGAGCAAAAGCGATGTTATAAACAGTGTGCCATATTTAGTAATCTACTTTAAAATAAGCTACTAAGACTATATGACACTAGCATATATACCACTTTATGGACCTGTTAAATATTTGTTTTATTCTATGTGAGGGTAAAAAGAAAAAATCCAGTGTCAGTGCCCAGCTGACATGTGGGCACTCGGCTGGTGAGTGATGATGGCATGCATGGGCAGCAGGCTTCTTAATGCGGCTCTTGCAGTTGTGACCAACCTGGCCACCAAGCCCTTCTTGGGAGCACCAACCTTCAGAAGGAAAGCACACTCAAATGGTAAAAAAGGATGACAAAGCAGCAAAGGGCATATGAATGATTTTGAGATGATGGTGTTTAAAAGAGGCTAACTACAGTACAGAAAGGTATGTGTTTGTAACACAAAAATGCTGTTTATTATTTTGGCCGGTTAAAATATGCTGCTTTTTTTTTCATTAAGTAAAAAAGTTTATTTCAGGTAGTGGGTTGCCATGATCCTGTCACCAGTTTACTTATATATTATTAGTAATCAATTTTGTATGTTATAGCTGATCGGTGTATCATCAGATACTGTATAATGGGGTGGTCATTTTGAAACATGATAGGAGAGTTAAGCATAATCTCAAAGTACCCCTCGTTCTTTGCCCTGAAGCCTTTCCCATATTGAAAAACATATTGTTTTAAGCTATTGTTTTATTATTCTTTTATTATTCAGGACTTTTCAGTTATTGCTAACTCAACATTTCTATTTAAAGCCTAAAATGTTGTTACAGTCAAGTTGTTACAGAGATTAAGACTGAATTTATTAACATGCGGCCCAACTGTTTTGGAAAATCAACAGTTTCAATCAATGAGGTGTAACATGAATGTAGACTACATAGACTATCATCCCAAATATCTAACCACTAAATTATTTAGAGATTGTGTACATTTGGGTAAGGTATTTACCGTGGCTTGCAAAAGTATTCGGCCCCCTTGAACTTTTCCACATTTTGTTACATTACAGCCACAAACATGAATCAGTTGTATTGGAATTCCACGTGAAAGACCAATACAAAGTGGTGTACACGTGAGAAGTGGAACGAAAATCATACATGATTCCAAACATTTTTTTTTACAAATAACTGAAAAGTGGGGTGTGCATAATTATTCAGCCCCCTTTGGTCTGAGTGCAGTCAGTTGCCCATAGACATTGCCTGATGAGTGCTAATGACTAAATAGAGTGCACCTGTGTGTAATCTAATGTCAGTACAAATACAGCTGCTCTGTGACGCCCTCAGAGGTTGTCTAAGAGAATATTGGGAGCAACAACACCATGAACTCCAAAGAACGGACAGGTCAGGGATAAAGTTATTGAGAAATTTAAAGCAGGCTTAGGCTACAAAAAGATTTCCAAAGCCTTGAACATCCCAACATTCAGAAATGGAAGGAGTATGTCACAACTGTAAACCTACCAAGACAAGGCCGTCCACCTAAACTCACAGGCCAAACAAGGAGAGCGCTGATCAGAAATGCAGCAAAGAGGCCCATGGTGACTCTGGACGAGCTGCAGAGATCGACAGCTCAGGTGGGGGAATCTGTCCATAGGACAACTATTAGTCATGCACTGCACAAACTTGGCCTTTATGGAAGAGTGGCAAGAAGAAAGCCATTGTTAATAGAAAACATATCCATGTGTTAGAATGGCCCAGTCAAAGTCCAGATCTAAATCCAATCGAGAATCTGTGGCAAGATCTGAAAACTGCTGTTCACAAACGCTGTCCATCTAATCTGACTGAGCTGGAGCTGTTTTGCAAAGAAGAATGTGCGAGGATTTCAGTCTCTAGATGTGCAAAGCTGGTAGAGACATACCCTAAAAGACTGGCAGCTGTAATTGCAGCAAAAGGTGGTTCTACAAAGTATTGACTCAGGGGGCTGAATAATTACGCACACCCCACTTTTCAGTTATTTATTTGTAAAAAATGTTTGGAATCATGTTTGGAATAACAGAGTTTGAAACCAGTACTTTTACACTTTTACTTGAGTAAAAAGCTTGAGTTGATACTTCAACTTCTAAAGAAGTCTTTTTAAACCCTAGTATCTATACTTCTACTCAAGTAATGAATGTGAATACTTTTGACACCACTGTTCCTTTAATATAGTCTTTAAGAACTGCACATAATGACTTAGTTATAAATAATGTCATAATGGCACATTAATTTTCATTAAAAATATCATTAAATGGAAAAACAACAACTACAGCACATTAAAGGCATAACAATTACATGGCTATTGATTCAGTGAAGAATTGAGCTCACATGACAGTTAGCACTGAATATGACTCCTTAGAGAATACTCAATTAACATGATTAAAAAAATTATAGAGTTCATGTGAAAGACCATTTCCCAGATTCAAAGGGTTTTACTAATTCCGTA
Organism: Channallabes apus; assembly: GCA_030522415.1. NCBI lineage: Eukaryota > Metazoa > Chordata > Actinopteri > Siluriformes > Clariidae > Channallabes > Channallabes apus. The sequence continues at coordinate 27,865,035 of CM060126.1, forward strand.
CAAAGAATAGGATTATAATGTATTGTTATAATAGATTATATACTGTAGGTACTGATAGATAACTGAAATTGGTATATGATTGGTATATACAGTACATTGGTAACTAAAATAGTGCTGCTGATAATTTAAAGTATGATGTAGAGATTTACAGTTTTACACCAACAAACAAAAATAGTTCTTAATGACATGCTAAACTTGACATACTTAATATTGTTTTGAAAAATAAATCTATGTATATATTGCAGAATAGACTGTCAACATGAAAGGATTTAATCAAATGGATGCAATGTAATCTAGTTTTCCCATAACATAGTTTACAAACTGAATAATGAAAACATTCTTTTCCTTAAAAATGCTGAAATTTATTTCACTTGTTCTGCATAAACGCTCTTGTCATTGTTACATTTTTCTGTGCATCTTGAAAGCTGCAATCATCCATGTAATCATCCTTGTCATAATGCTATAGAAGTGTAGGATAAAAAGACAAATTAAGTACAACTTTAAAATGCACTTGATCCAAACAGCTGTTTGGAGTATTTGTGGTACAGTAGGTCTTAAACAATTATAAATATAATTGCTCATATCAATAATGTATGTACATTATTATATACTTACTGCTAAGTGGCCATCTCCTGATATGCAGGATTTTGGTTCACTGTGATGTATAGTTCACAAACAGAAGGAAATAGACAGAGACGGCAGAATGAAATTTATACAATAAAAAATCTATTTAATATATTTTTTAAGCTATAGATTTGTGTGTTTTTTTTATTTATTAACCATGTTCTTTCATCAGGTCTTACTTTATTAATCAATAAATTAATAAATAAATGCATAAAATATATCAATACATTAATTAATTGAATGATTAATTTGTTGATTTGTCAATTAATTAGAATTAGATTATTAATTCATTAGAATTTTATAGAACTCTAATTATTCAAGAAAATGTACTGTACCTCTTTGGTTATGGAAAACGGCGTTTTGAATATCCCGCAGATGTGGCCGTTGCACTGACATTGTTTACCCTGTGAAAATTTTTTATATTTTTTCAATTTTTTTCATTAACAATTTGTGTAAAACCCAGCTCTTGATTGTTTCTTCATTATTTATGCCCTATTGTACACAAATGCATTTATAATACATAATAATATAATTTTTTTACATTATTTACTGTATTCATTTTGCACATACAGATATACAGCCGTGGCCAAAGGTTTTAAGAATGAAACAAATACAGTGGAACCTTGGATTACGAGTAATGCGATTTACGAGTGTTCCTCAATACGAGCAAAGATTTTTAATACATTTTGACTTGAAAAACGAGCGTTGTCTTAGTTTACGAGCACCGAGGATCATGTATAACGCATGCGCTTCTTGTTTTGACACTGAGCGTCACGTCATCACACCTGAGCCAACGGTTTTTATCTCTCTTGCGCTGCGGAATTGTAGGTAATTGTCTCCCCGGCTGTGTGAATACACACACACGCGCTGTGTGTGTGTGTATAATGTGCGTGCACATACACACACACACACACACATTAACGGAGAGACCGTTTTTAAAACCGTTTAAAAATTAGCAAGGAACATCGCTAGTCACACTCGCATGAGCGCAAACTAACGGAATCACTTCTGTAAAGTAAAACAACAACAACAACAAAAACAAATTAACCAGCTCCTCACCTTTGAAAGCAGTCGCAACAGAGCAGAGTTTGGGAACCTGAGAGGAAGGGGGCTGTAAAGCCGCTGCTGGGTCTTAGTGTTTGCAGAGTTTTTGAGTGTGCGTGTGTGTTTGAGTGCGTGTGTGTGTAAGGCAGAGAGTGTGTGTGTTTGTTTGGGAACCTGAGAGAAGGGGGGCTGTAATCGCGAGCGAGTGTGTGTGTGTGTGTGTGTGTGTGTGTGCGTGCGTGTGTGCGCGCGCGCTCATTCGCTTGCATTTACAGCCCCCTTCTCTCAGGTTCCCAAACAAACACACAGCAACTCTTCTCTGTCGCGATTGTTTTCAAAGGTGAGGAGTTGGTTCATTTATTTGTTGTTGTTTTACTTTACAGCAGTGATTCCGTTAGTATGCGCTCACGCGAGTGTGACTAGCGATGTTCCTTGCTAATTTTTAAACGGTTTTAAAAATGGTCTCTCCGCACACACAGCGCCTGCATGCACAAACGGAAACACTTATCTGTCGGTATTTATTTTTACGTTAAGGTAAAGTGCAGGTTAATGTGTTTTATTTTTACTTTATATTTTGTGTTAATTATTTCTATGTATTTATTTTTTTGGGCTGTAGAACGAATAATTTGAGTTTCCATTATTTCCTATGGGAAAATTTAATTTGGAATACGAGCCCGCTTCCGGAATGAATTATGCTCGTAACCCGAGGTTCCACTGTATTATTTTTTTCATGTAATATTGCTCAGTGGTAGGTGTTTCGCCTGCCATGCGGAAGGCCCGGGTTCTATTCCCAGCCAGTGCCCAAACCCCAGCCACTGGATGCAGTGCCGGTCCCAAGCCCGGATAAAATGGGAGGGTTGCGTCAGGAAGGGCATCTGGCGTAAAACCTGTGCCAAGTTGTAGTGTGGACTGGAGAGTCCGCTGTGGCAACCCCTTGTCGGGAGCAGCTGAAAGACCAACAACATATATTATTAAAAAATATGCTGCTTCAGTGTTTTTTGGAGCTTTTTGTCAGATGTTACTATGGTATACTGAAGTATAATTACAAGCCGTTCATAATTGTCAAGTTTATCCAGAGTCAATATTTGCAGTTCTCTTTTTTTCCAGACCTCTACATAAATGCTATCAATCAACTTCTGGGCCACATCCTGGAAGATGGCAGACGATTTGTGCATAATCAATGCTTGGTTTTTGTCCCCCCAACTCTTGAGGATTTTCCATAAGTTCTAAATGGGATTAATGTCTGAGGAGTTCCCTGGACATAGACTGAAAATTTTGATCAGATTGTTATCACTTTTGTCTTATGGTAAGGTGCTCCATCCTTCTGGAACAGGCATTGTTTGTCACTAAATTTTTCTTGAATAGTTGGGAGAATTTGCTCCTGAAGGAAGTTTTTGTACCATTCTTTATTCATGGCTGTGAGTGAGCCCACTCCTTGGATGCGCAACAACACACAATAGTCTCAGGGTGCTCTACTGTTAGTAGAGCTCTCCTTCATACATTTTAGCATGGTCAGAAAAGAAACCACTTATCTTCACGAAAAACATCAGGGACAGACTGATATTCTGCAAAAGGTACAGGGATTAGACTGCTGTAGACTGGGGTAAAGTAATTTTCTCTGATGAGTTCCCTTTTCAATAGTTTGAGACATCTGGAAAATAGCTTGCTCAGAGAAGAAAAAGTGAGCTTTATCATCGGTCCTGTATCATTAAAAAAAACAGCAGAACAAAAAAAAATCTTAAATGCTCTGGATTTTAAGGCCTACCTCTTTAAGTTTTTCCTTTTGCTCTTATGGAACCTTTCTACCTTTCCTGTCTTTTGAAAACTTGTCTTTAAACCAACAGCAGCAGTGTGCAATCTCTCAGGCAAGTGTTTTTTTTTTTTTTTTTGTATATGGGGGAATATGTTACCTTTCAACTGGGTCTTTGCTAAATTGACAGTAATTTGAGATACACACATCAGTTTTCCCCAATTTACAGATAAATGTTTGGCTGATCCTTTCAAGTGATCACCACAGCAGACCATCCAATAAACAGGAAACCCGCCATGAAAACACCACACACCGACATCAAACCCTGGGAATCAAACCTTAGAAGTGCTAGGCCACAGTGCTAACCACTCTGCACCATTTTACACATAAATAGGACACAAAAATACTTACCTTTCAACAATTTTGTACTCAGTTCATTTTCCTTCATATTGTTCCAAAGTATACGCTACATAAATAAAGGTCTTTCTGTTTAACTAAAAGTGTCACCTACTTGTACTGCACTGTCAGATCTGTATTGGTCACTGGACCTCTTCTGTAAATGAAGGATGATGATGTTGTTGTTGATGATGATGATAAAATCCTTTACATTTTCAAATATTTATTGTAATAGGATCATAACACAAACACATAATTTGAAAAATAATCACCTGGAAAATCTGCTCCAGATGCTACGCCTAAAACAGGTTTAGAACAAAATTGCTGCATTTTAAACTAATCATGTTTTTTTTTTTTTTTTTTAAATATGGTAATAAGTTTTCTAATCAAGCACTAGTTCTATTGAACAAATCTACCTGTTCTCTGGTTTTGGTGGCCTTACAGGTAAGCTGTTAATCAAATATTAAATGTTACAATTAGTTTTTTCAGTAACTAATAAAAGAAAAAGAAAAGAAGCTAATTATATTCAGTATATACCTGGTCTCCATGGGAGAGTTCAGCCAACTTGCAGTTCCATCAAATCTCCTTTGCAATACAAGATCAGAATAAAACATGAGAAATATTCTTATTGCTTTATTTTTTATTTATTAGGGATAAAGCACAAATATGGATTTAGTGGCCATAACAGAACATTATAACACTGTAATATAAAAATCTCCAACTGTTTTCTCTTTTTGGTTCCCATAAAAATTTTTATTGTTATTTATCTTCATGCACTGTGTAGCATTGTGATTAATATTTTACATCACTTGTCCAATGGGGTTGTTTTTGGTTTGTCATAATACTTATAATATTTATAAACTTTTGTCCAGAGTGAATTTAAAGAAGAATTGTTCTAACCTGGAAATCTGTCTCCAAATTGATCTTCTGTTTAAAAATAAAGATAATGAAGGTTTACCTTGTTATGAATAATGTATTTACATTTGCATTTCTTAAAAAATGGAAATTAAATTCTTACCTTCTTTCAGGTGGTAATTCATCTGCAGTTGACCTGTAATTGTAGTTTCAATATTTCAGTATCAAATAGTGTTTTCTATATTAGGACAGAAAATTTGAACAGTAAAGACATAAATATATAAACTTACTTTTTGACTCTTCTCCTAAACATGACGATTCCAGCAGCAATACAAAGGAGCAATAACAAACATAAAGGAAGAATTATACCAAATCCTACGATGTCCATACCCAGTCCTTCATATCCTAAAAAAATACACAAAAGTCATACAACAAACCATGGAAGCATGACTGTAAACAAACGAACCTAAGCTGAAAAACTTTACTCACGTTTCACACTTAATAAGGCTGAGCTTTCCTGGTTCTTTTTCCCCCAGAAAGAAGCTCGACAAATGAGATTTTCTTCTTCTTCATTACCAGTTGGAATAAAAGTAATCGTGGAAGTTGTTTCCCATTTGCCTGCACTTTGCTCCACATGGCTCACCACTTCTCTGGCAGCCGGAACATTCCATGTGATAATTGGGGGATGTGATGAGCATGTATGTGTGACAGAACAGTTTATTGTGAATCGCTTGCCTGGCTCCATCTCTTCTGGAAGAGCTGATATCACAGGCTTATCAGGAGATGCTGCATTTAAAGACAGAAACATTCAGCAAACCTGTTTCTTGTTCTTTTAGATATATGGTCAGAAATGAATAGTTCTACAATAAAAGCACCTTTGCTAAGCACTAGGCTACAAACTATACAGTGGCTTGCAAAAGTATTCAGCCCCCTTGAACTTTACCACATTTTGTCACATTACAGCCACAAACATGAATAAATTTTATTGGAATTTACACGTGAGAAGTGGAACGAAAATCATACATGATTCCAAACATTTTTTACAAATAAATAACTGAAAAGTGGGGTGTGCATAATTATTCAGCCCCCTGAGTCAATACTTTGTAGAACCACCTTTTGCTGCAATTACAGCTGCCAGTCTTTTAGGGTATGTCTCTACCAGCTTTGCACATCTAGAGACTGAAATCCTCGCCCATTCTTCTTTGCAAAACAGCTCCAGCTCAGTCAGATTAGATGGACAGCGTTTGTGAACAGCAGTTTTCAGATCTTGCGACAGATTCTCGATTGGATTTAGATCTGGACTTTGACTGGGCCATTCTAACACATGGATATGTTTCGTTTTTATGTTTAGGGTCGTTGTCCTGGTCGGAGGGTGAACCTCCGCCCCAGTCTCAAGTCTTTTGCAGACTCCATGAGGTTTTCTTCCAAGATTGCCCTGTATTTGGCTCCATCCATCTTCCCATCAACTCTGACCAGCTTCCCTATCCAGAGCATGATGCTGCCACCACCATATTTGACAGTGGGGATGGTGTGTTCAGAGTGATTGCATTTTGGCCAAAAAGTTACATTTTGGTCTCATCTGACCAGAGCACCTTCTTCCACATGTTTGCTAAGACTTCTTCTGGTTTTCTGTTAACAATGGCTTTCTTCTTGCCACTCTTCCATAAAGGCCAAGTTTGTGCAGTACACGACTAATAGTTGTCCGATGGACAGATTCCCCCACCAGAGCTGTAGATCTCTGCAGCTCGTCCAGAGTCACCATGGGCCTCTTTGCTGCATCTCTGATCAGCGCTCTCATTGTTCGGCCTGTGAGTTTAGGTGGACGGCCTTGTCTTGGTAGGTTTACAGTTGTGCCATACTCCTTCCATTTCTGAATGATCGCTTGAACACCGCTCCGTGGGATGTTCAAGGCTTTGGAAAATTTTTTGTAGCCTAAGCCTGCTTTAAATTTCTCAATAACTTTATCCCTGACCTGTCCATTCTTTGGACTTCATGGTGTTGTTGCTCCCAATATACTCTTAGACAACCTCTGAGGCCGTCACAGAGCAGCTGTATTTGTACTGACATTAGATTACACACAGGTGCACTCTATTTAGTCATTAGCACTCATCAGGCAATGTCTATGGGAAACTGACTGCACTCAGACCAAACGGGGCTGAATAATTATGCACACCCCACCTTGCAGTTATTTATTTGTAAAAAAAAAATTTTGGAATCATGTATGATTTTCGTTCCACTTCTCACATGTACACCACTTGTATCGGTCTTTCACATGGAATTCCAATAAAATTGAATCATGTTTGTGGCTGTAATGTGACAAAATGTGGAAAAGTTCAAGGGGGCCGACACTGTAGATAACATGCAGAAACTTTTGTTTCACCTTTCATGATGATGAACACACAGCTGTGGTTGAACCTGTACTTATCGTTGCCTTTTTCTGCATGAAAACAGAATGGCCCATTATCATGGGCTTGGACCTTATCAATCTCTAAAGTGCAGTTCTGCTCATCTGGATTCCCCAGAAGCTTTGTGCGTCCTTTAAAGTTGTCTATAACATTAGACTGTCCAGTGTGGAAGACATATTGGCCAGTACTGGTGTACCACAGGACTCGAAGACGCGTAATAGGCATGTCACCTGACTGGAATGTACAGGGTATCACCACACAGGACTTGGACAAAGCACTGATCCTGGGTACCACATTTGCCTGCAAAATGTGGATAGCTGAAATCAAGCAAGCAAACGTTTGTTAAAGTTCATACATTTGTCTTGACAAACATGCACGCACGCACACACACACACAAAATAAACATTTTAATTGTTGAATTCTATTACAATATTATTAGATACATGTTAGAGGTAGAAAAGAAAAGAAAAAACTCCACATACTGTCATTCTCAAATGGATCCACCACTTTGGGTACATATCCTAGAAATAAATACAAAAAATGTTAGGTCAGGTAAATGGAAAATTACATCAGTCAGACAGTTATGAACATGGACTCACTCACTTTGAACCTGTAAAACAATGGAAGTTTGGCGGGTTTCTCCACTAGGCAGGGTTACAGTGCAAGTCAGTTTCTTGCCATGATCCTTCATTGAAGCTATGAATAATATATTGGAGGAACTGACCCAGGTTAACGATGGCCCTTTTTTAGTTTCCGCAGTCGCTGGTATGTCATCGTAGTTCCAGGTGAAAGTTGGATTCTTGCTCGTGCAAGAATGGAAAACTCTACATGTGAAGTCATTTGCAACTCCCTCTACAACATCGGCCACCTTAGGATCAATAGTTATATCATGACAGGTACCTAAAAATGAAATTAAAAGCCTTTGTAAGAGCACATGGAAATTAAAATTCAATATATTTCCTGAGGGCAAATGGCTCTATTCTTTATAGTTCTGTCATTGACAAGTCTAGAGACCCTCAAGATGGGACACCCTCACTAGAAACGCTGCGTTTGAGTCAGGAATAATTTGGACCTGATTAATTGAACCTAAAACACATGTTATACACTCACTCACTCACTCATTCATTCCATTATCACTCACCCACTCCTCATCTATACCGCTTTATCCTGTATTCAGGGGCCTGTAGCCTATCCCAGGAGACCAGGGCACGAGGCATACCAATCCATTGCAGGGCACACACGTACACACACTCACACAATTTGGGAACGGCAATTAACCTAGTCTGCAGGTCTTTGGACTACGAGAAGAATCTAGAGTACCCGGAGGAAACCCACAAGCACAGGAAGAACATGCAAAGGAACCCATTATCCAAGACAATATATAGAACTGAAATTGACCCCAAAACAGATGTATTTTACTCTAATGCTGTAAATGAGACTGAGCTTAGTAAAAATGGATAACAAATTGCATTTAGAAATACACAACTGTAAAAATATAACTTACATGCTGCACTATATTTTCTGGTACTCGATGCTGAGAGGCCATTACTGTATGTAACAGAACATTTAACTTCTAGTGTTTCAGACTCTACAACCCCGTAATGTGTTAGCGTGGTTGTCCAGATGCCATCACCAGTGGAGCTGTGTTCCAAAGCTGTGTCTTTTTTTTTTTGTATCCCACTCAAACTTAGTGAGGGAGGGTTCTCGTCAGGACATGCGTAATTTGTTTTACATTGAACTGTAATGCTTTCCCCAATTTTATAACCTCCAGATCTGGTAACTTCAGGCTCTGGTGCAGCTGAAGCTTTCGCTAAAAAATAAAAAAATAAAAAAATTTTAACTGTCAACTTTAAACTTTATTGAAAATAAATGAACAAATGGTAAGTTAATGTATACAGTACTTACACTTAACATGAATTAGAGTAGTGACATCAAAGAATCTGTGAGTATACTTTCCAATATTTTCCGGGTCGATCCAAGGATATATTCTGTCTCCATGTTGGGAAAGACTAAGGCTCTTTATCAGTAAACTGCAGTCCCTATATGACCCTTTATTAATTAAGCTGGTTTTTCCTCTGTACCTTTCAATCACTGAACTAGGGTACCAATCGTCAAACACTACAGGATATTTCCATTTATCATACAGATACCATACTATCCGATGAGGGTTTTGAGGTGGATAGGATGTATAGGAGAATTTACATGGTATATAAAGGCAGGAATTTTCTATGCCATAAACGCTGTGTGGCATTTTTACTTCCCAGGTCCATGTGTTGTTAAACAGGATGCCTGTGTGAGAGAATTGGTATATTAGTTACTGTAACACACTAAAGCTATGCTTTACATAAAAAGTATTTAAATTTAAACACACTGTACCATAAATTATTATATCCAGTAGAAGCAACCTTTTCATGTTCTTGGGCCAAAATGAACGCAGATAAACAGAACTGCTGAGACTAAAAAGGAAATCATATAATGTTATTTAGATTACAATGAATTTTTTCCTGGATTTTCTAAGCTTTAAAATATTTTTATCAATCATAATTCATAGAGATCTACAAAGACCCCAATGTGTTTATTTGTTGAGGGAGCAAAATCCTTAGTGTTTGTATTCAAATAAGTAATACATATGGATAATACTACAAACCGGATTCCAAAAAAGTTGGGACACTAAACAAATTGTGAATAAAAACTGAATGCAATGATGTGGAGATGGCAAATGTCAATATTTTATTCAGAATAGAACATAAATCACGGAACAAAAGTTTAAACTGAGAAAATTTATCATTTTAAGGGAAAAATACAGTATGGTGAATCAAAATGTCATGGTGTCAACAAATCCCAAAAAAGTTGGGACAAGGCCATTTTCACCACTGTGTGGCGTCTCCCCTTCTTCTTACAACACTCAACAGACATCTGGGGACTGAGGAGACCAGTTTCTCAAGTTTAGAAATAGGAATGCTCTCCCATTCTTGTCTAATACAGGCCTCTAACTGTTCAATCGTCTTGGGCCTTCTTTGTCGCACCTTCCTCTTTATGATGCGCCAAATGTTCTCTATAGGGGAAAGATCTGGACTGCAGACTGGCCATTTCAGTACCCGGATCCTTCTCCTACGCAGCCATGATGTTGTGATTGATGCAGAATGTGGTCTGGCATTATCTTGTTGAAAAATGCAGGGTCTTCCCTGAAAGAGATGACGTCTGGATGGGAGCATATGTTGTTCTAGAAGCTGAATATATTTTTCTACATTGATGGTGCCTTCCCAGACATGCAAGCTGCCCATGCCACACGCACTCATGCAACCCCATACCATCAGAGATGCAGGCTTCTGAACTGAGCGTTGATAACATCTTGGGTTGTCCTTGTCCTCTTTGGCCCGGATGACATGGCGTCCCACATTTCCAACAAGAACTTGGAATCGTCTTCCATTTTGCCACACTCCATTTTAAATGATCCCTGGCCCAATGAAAACGCCTGTGCTTGTGGATCTTGCTTAGAAATGGCTTCTTCTTTGCACTGTAGAGTTTCAGCTGGCGACGGCGGATGGCACGGTGGATTGTGTTCACTGACGATGGTTTCTGGAAGTATTCCTGAGCCCATTCTGTGATTTCCTTTACAGTAGCATTCCTGTTTGTGGTGCAGTGTCGTTTAAGGGCCCGGAGATCACGGGCATCCAGTATGGTTTTACGCCCTTGACCCTTACGCACAGAGATTGTTCCAAATTCTCTGAATCTTCGGATGATATTATGCACAGTTGATGATGATAACTGCAAAGTCTTTGCAATTTTTCGCTGGGTAACACCTTTCTGATATTGCTCCACTATCTTTCTGCGCAACATTGTGGGAATTGGTGATCCTCTACCCATCTTGGCTTCTGAGAGACACTGCCACTCTGAGAAGCTCTTTTTATACCCAATCATGTTGCCAATTAACCTAATTACTAATAATTAATAACCTAATTATTGGTCTTCCAGCTCTTCGTTATGCTCAAATGTACTTTTTCCAGCCTCTTATTGTTACTTGTCCCAACTTTTTTGGGATTTGTTGACATCGTGAAATTTGGAATCAACATATTTTTCCTTTAAAATGATACATTTTCTCAGATTAAACTTTTGATCTGTCATCTATGTTCTATTCTGAATAAAATATTGACATTTGCCATCTCCACATCATTGCATTCAGTTTTTATTCACAATTTGTTTAGTGTCCCAACTTTTTTGGAATCCGGTTTGTACTGTTTTTCTTTTTGAAACAATTGACAAATAAGAGTTTTTACAATATGAGAAATAATAATTTTTCACTACAGTAGTAGCCTAATCTGTGTTTCTTATGTGTAATCTATGTATACAGTAGTAAAAATGTACTCTCTAATGTTACTTCTGTAATCGTGATCAACCTATTCAGTTCATGCAATCATAACAGCAATACACACTTTCTCTTTTGAAATGCAATTATATCCTATCAATATTCTATATACCTGTGGAGACTGTGCAGTCTACAATTAAAACTGGGCTAGACTGTCCCTCACACAGAATCTTCAAGTATGGAAAACAACAAAGAAAAACATGTACTGTACATTCATTAATAAGCTTAATGCTTGGGTTAATAAAGTGTGCACACAGATTACGAAATTAAGAGCAAAGGTTATGTTTTTTGCTCATAGCAGACAGTCCAAATACTATCTGTTTGATGTTACCTACAGTTTTTTTTTTTTTTGCAGTGACCTCTACCAAGACAGGTTTGTTTGTGCGATGATCAGCGAGATGATCACCAACAGAGTTTAAACATAATCAAAGACATTTAATAAACATGTAATAGACATATTAGGTCTCTTATGTGGTCTTACTGATTAAATAAAATTGAGTACTGGGTCTCTGAATAACTCAGCTATCAGAATGGGAGAGATAATGTGGTGTGAATATTTTGTGCTCCTCTGTATAGAGTCTGGTGGTTTTAATTCAGTTCAGTGTTTAAAGACTCTTGATTATTAAGCAATATTTGACATTTTTAATTCTGATAACAAAACCACCCTAGTTAATCAAATTTATTCTCAGGGGGTCGTTGCATTAATTAGACTTAAAATATTTGCCTGATTTAAATTAAAATCTTGAAAAATTAATTCCAAGCAATCAATACAAATAGTTTGTGTTTTATAATGTTTTAATTATTATTGTATATGCACAAAAAGACAATTTTCAGTTCTGAATTGTACTTGTCATAATATAAATATAGTCTTCTGCCATTCTATTTTTTGTTGCGTGAGTTGTACTGTATTTTGTCTTGAAATGTATGATTTAAGTAAGTTGCCAACCATAGTTGCAAGCAATAACATTGCGCTCTATACAGTATATAACATAACATGTTATATATAAACTGGGCAAAATGTTCCAGGCAAAAAAATAAAAATAAAGACAATTCATATTATACTTACATATCTTGTGGTTCTCCTCAGAAATCTACGCCACATCAAATAAACAGCTCACATCAAACCTAATGCAAATGCAAATGAACACTTTTGCTGCTAAGATAAGTTTCAGATTTCTTTTATGCTTCTTATCACAAACCAATGTATTCGACCAGCTCAGGAAACAACCCTGCAAAAAATAACAGATGACGTGTATTTATAGGAAAATACCACATGCCAAGAGGAAGGAGGGCAGTGCATTATCTGCACATGCAGTTACTCTTTAGCTTCTATCAAGATTTACCATCGGTTACAATGGTGAATTTATTTATGCATGTGCATTTTCATTTTTTATAGTTAGATTTACTATTGTGGAACTCAATGTTAATGTTTATACATTAAACATTATAGCCAAGATAAGCTCAAGTGCTCTCTCTCTCTCTCTCTCTCTCTCCACATCCACAAGTAAAGGAATAAGTGTTAGTGAGATTATGATGATTTACAAGCTTTTTTCTTTAGTGTGTTATTTTAACAAAAATCTTTGTTTATTATCTTTCTTAAACCTCTAGACAAAGTGAAAGAAATTGTGCAATGTGGGGCTTTGATACAGAATTTCACTTTTACTGATACTTGCTTCATTACTAAAGCTAAGAAAATTATATGGTGACTTTTATAAAAGTCAAGCCAATTGCAAATGAACTCTCTAAGTACACGTAACTACAGTACTCTCCCTATTTACGAAAATCCTGCAATAGTAGTGGAACTCCAAGAGTAAACAGTCCACAAAGGCCACTTTGAGGCTCTAACTGAGGAAGAGAAAATCATACAGGTTTAATGATCTGAGCCACTTGTGTTTAAAAGCATAAAGAGAGATGGATGCTCCTTCTTTGGTCTTGAGCAAATAAATTGACAGAAATGGCTTACACATGCTTTGCGAAACGAATCATGGGATCTCACATCTTAATCAACTCAAATTTGGAAAGCAAATGGTCAGTTTTTACTAAGCAAGCGAGCTTAACATAGAGCTGACACTGGAGGAGCTAGAGACTGCTTTCAACTTGTGAGATGTGCTGCAGGTCAGTCTGAAGGAATGCTGACTCATTAAATAGCTACAGTATAGTGCTGTTCTGACCCTGCTAACAAAGAAAGATGACTTTACTCACATGAGTAACTGGTGCCTGGTTTTTATTGCTATGCATAGATTGTAAGATGCTTTAAACAGATGTCTTATCAACACTGGGGAAACTAATGGATTATTCACTTTAACCAGATGAACTGCCTGCCAAATCATTCTTTGACAATATACACCTAATTTGTGACATTTGGACATCTCCGGACTATTGGGGCTGACGTTATTGAATGTTGAATGAATGTGTAGAATGCAAAATTTGTGGACAAAATTGAGGAATTTTGAGTTGGACCCAGGCTTTATAGCCATGATCAAGGTTTTGTACAATGGCATTGAGATCATTCTGAAAGTTATGTGCACCTTTTAAAGTGTATACAGTGGTGTGAAAAACTATTTGCCCCCCTCCTGATTTGTTATTCTTTTGCATGTTTGTCACACAAAATGTTTCTGATCATCAAACACATTTAACTATTAGTCAAAGATAACAAAAGTAAACACAAAATGCAGTTTTTAATTCTAAATAAAATTATTTAGGGAGAAAAAAAATCCAAACCTACTTGGCCCTGTGTGAAAAAGTAATTGCCCCCTGAACCTAATAACTGGTTGGGCCACCCTTAGCAGCAATAACTGCAATCAAGCGTTTGCGATAACTTGCAACGAGTCTTTTACAGCGCTCTGGAGGAATTTTGGCCCACTCGTCTTTGCAGAATTGTTGTAATTCAGCTTTATTTGAGGGTTTTCTAGCATGAACCGCCTTTTTAAGGTCATGCCACAACATCTCAATAGGATTGAGGTCAGGACTTTGACTAGGCCACTCCAAAGTCTTCATTTTGTTTTTCTTCAGCCATTCAGAGGTGGATTTGCTGGTGTGTTTTGGGTCATTGTCCTGCTGCAGCACCCAAGATCGCTTCAGCTTGAGTTGACGAACAGATGGCCGGACATTCTCCTTCAGGATTTTTTAGTAGAAAGTAGAATTCATGGTTCCATCTATCACAGCAAGCCTTCCAGGTCCTGGAGCAGCAAAACAACCCCAGACCATCACACTACCACCACCATATTTTACTTTTGGTATGATGTTCATTTTCTGAAATGCTGTGTTAATTTTACACCAGATGTAACGGGACACGCACCTTCCAAAAAGTTCAACTTTTGTCTCGTCGGTCCACAAGGTATTTTCCCCAAAGTCTTGGCAATGACTGAGATGTTTTTTAGCAAAATTGAGATGAGCCTTAATGTTCTTTTTGCTTAAAAGTGGTTTGCGCCTTGGAAATCTGCCATGCAGGCCGTTTTTGCCCAGTCTCTTTCTTATGGTGGAGTCGTGAACACTGACCTTATTTGAGGCAAGTGAGGCCTGCAGTTCTTTAGATGTTGTCCTGGGGGCTTTTGTGGCCTCTCGGATGAGTTGTCTCTGCGCTCTTGGGGTAATTTTGGTCGGCCGGCCACTCCTGGGAAGGTTCACCACCGTTCCATGTTTTTGCCATTTGTGGATAATGGCTCTCACTGTGGTTCGCTGGAGTCCCAAAGCTTTAGAAATGGCTTTATAACCTTTACCAGACTGATAGATCTCAATTACTTTTGTTCCTGAATTTCTTTGGATCTTGGCATGATGTCTAGCTTTTGAGGTGCTTTTGGTCTACTTCTCTGTGTCAGGTAGCTCCTATTTAAGTGATTTCTTGATTGAAACAGGTGTGGCAGTAATCAGGCCTGGGGGTGACTACAGAAATTGAACTCAGGTCTGATAAACCACAGTTAAGTTATTTTTTAACAAGGGGGGCAATCACTTTTTCACACAGGGCCATGTAGATTTGGAGATTTTTTTCTCCCTTAATAACGTAAACCTTCATTTAAAAACTGCATTTTGTGTTCAATTATGTTATCTTTGACTAATAGTTAACGGTTTTTGATGAGCAGAAACATTTAAGTGTGACAAACATGCAAAAGAATAAGAAATCAGGAAGGGGGCAAATAGTTTTTCACACCACTGTAGATGTATTACATTAGGTGTGCTATACACTCTATATTAAGGCTGTATGTGTGCTACACACCTTAGCCAGAGAACCAGTGTTATGTAAGTTAATAAGTAAAATCACTGATCCATTGATACTAAGCTACCCCTTACTGATTGGCGTATGCAAATATTATTGTGGTCATGGTATTTGGACAGGAAGACTGATGTTAACTGAAGTCATTTCACTTGGGTATTGGTCAGATTGTGTTAAAATCTGGGAGAGTATAGCAAGACATACTCTTGTTCACACGGGCGTTAAAATCGAGCGTTTTTCTGCCGTTCGTAGCGTCCAATGAAAGTGTTCACACGGGCTTTGGTGACGTGCATTTGTCCGGCTGTACGTTTATACGGGTTAAAAAAACATTGCATGCAGCTTTTTCTCAAAACGAGTCTAGTCCGTTTTCTCTGCGTCCATTTTACGCTTCGGAGGACCGGATATATCCCATGATCCTACATGCTATACATAGGGAAATGCCTATGTGTGCAATATGTACTACAGTATAACACTGTGACCATGAGTGTGTGTGTAAAACATCTTTTATTTTGTGTTTGTTTGCGTATGTGTACAGCACACGTGTACTGTTTATTTTAAGACACGTGTGTGTAAAGCAAAAGAAAGTGTGAAAAACTCAAATAAGAGAGGAAGAAGGGTTACTGTGTAAGACGAGAAGAGCGAGAGGGGGGGTCTAACTCCTCCTCTCCTCTTACTTTAGTTTCACACACACAAAAATTTTTATGTGGCTGTTGGTATAATTTTTTTTTTTTTAAAGGACATTACGATGAAACAGTTATTCAGTACTTGAGTAGTCTTTTCACCAAATACATTTTTAGTCATACTTGAATAATATTTTGGATGACTACTTTTTACTTCTATTTGAGTAACATTATTTTAAAGTACAGCTACTCTTACTCTTACAATTAAGTAAGAGTAAGTGTAGCTGTACTCTTACTCTTACTCAAGTAAGAATTGTACTCAAGTAAGAGTAGCTGTACAGACAGCTGTATGTACAGATGGTACTCAACGAGAATAATGGTTTTACCTCCGCATTTCCCACGGTGACAGCATTAGGGGTGTGCATTCATTGGCTTTATTGCTAAGTGGTGCTATAACTATAGACTCTATAATTTGATTTATTCTCTCAAGGATTAATCAGCCACAGCTCACGTGGTAGCAGATAAATTCAAGTGAAACATTTAAAATTCTTAATCAGAGTACTAAAATTACAGTACAAATTTAGAATTTTAATTCAAATGTAGCCATTTCTTATTTGCAGCAAATTTAAAAGTGAACATTAACACAGTGAGCCTTTAGATTGTATCATGTGTAACACTAGCATTGTGTGTGTCACATTTATTTTCAAATTAATGTGCAAAAACTACGGTATACAATAAAACTATATAAGCTACATATCCTTTATAAGACTACTTTTATTTAAGTGCACTCACAATGACAACAAACTGTTAGGATTTTGTAAAATAATGAAAGCACACAGGGTGCGCTATTCTATTGGTTTCTGTGAGCATGTCAAAAAAATTAACTGAAACTCTGTGTATACCTGCCTCACAGACGTGAAATATACAGTATATACTGTACTTATAAAAAGTGAAATGTCTGATTTTAGATAAACTAATGGAAAAACTAATTTTAGATTATGTAATTTGTATAAAATGTGAATAATAGCACAGTTCCGGTTCAGAGGGAGGTCGCGTGCTGGACAGACCTATTGGTGGCTTTACAGGACGCACCCAATGACTCAGACAGGGACATGTTTCGACGCAGTTCTGATGACATCAACGCGTTTACAGAAGTGGTTGTGGGATTTATCAGTACTAGCAGATGATACTGTACAAAACATTACTATCAGAACGTTTCCCAATCACTCCAACAGGGTGACTCTAGGAGCCTGCGGCAGGGATTAAGGACAATAACGGACTAGAAAACACCAACATCCTGTATGACAAATGCAGATGTGTCTCTGGAATACTCGCTTTGAAGCTGCAGCTAAAGATGCTAGAGATGCTAATGCTAGCAGCGCCATTGGCTACAGACAGAAAGAGAATGTCAGCACCGGAAATGCGTTCATCATCTCCAAGCATGACATGAGGAGAACCTTCAGGAGAGTGAACACCAGGAAAGCAGCAGGTTCAGACGGCATCTTAGGTCGAGTCCTCCGAGCCTGCGGAGACCAGCCACCAACTTCTTCCTATCCCAGTTTGTAATCCCCACATGCTTTAGAGAGTCCACCATTGTTCCTGTCCCAAAGAAACCCCATGCTGCTTCCCTCAACAGTTATCACCCTGTAGCTCTGACTTCAATAGTGATGAATTGCTTTGAGCTGCTGACCAGCATCTCTGACCAGCACTACCTCACTGCCTGACACTCTTGACCCTTTACAGTTTGCTTACCGTCCAATCCGTTCAACTGATGATTCACCTCCTTCTCACATCACTCACTCACCTGGACACTAGGAAGGGGACTTACTGTATGTTAAAATGCTCTTTGACGACTACAGTTCAGCATTTAATACTATAATTCTCTTCCACACTCACCACCAAGCTGGAGCACCTGGGATTCAGGCCATCTCTGTGTCAGTGGATCTTAAATTTTCTGACTATCAGACCACAGGCTAGGGCTGGGCGATACAGCAAAAAAAATTATCACGATATAATATGGAATTTCATATCATTCCATATCTGTAATTATTGAATATTTATGAATGAAGACCAGTAGAATTTTTTAAAGTGTGTGCAATTATAAAGTGTAAACACTGAACACTAAAGCAAACTTTGAGGCAGATCACATCTGTAAGATTTCAATAATAACAATACACAGTAAACCTCAGTCTGTAAACAAAACAAATTATAATAATCAAATATGAGCTTTCAAGTAGAGGAACCAACCATCATTATTCACACATATACAGTACCTATACAGTACATTGCAACATTACAAATTGTGAGCAAGAAAGACAAGCTGGTTCACTCTATCACTCTTATTTCCCCCAATGAGTGGAGATGTTTCCCCTCAAGGATGTAAAGACGCCTAAACTGGTAAAAGTGTATAGAGAGGAAATCTTTACTAGATGGGGTGTCCACAAATATCTAGTATCCGATCGAGGACCCCAGTTTACATCTCAGCTGCTGGCACACCTCTGCCAAACCTGGGGGAGCGTCCAAAAGCTAACTACGAGCTACCACCCACAAACGAACCTGACTGCGCGAGTGAACAGAACATTAAAAATGATGATCGCTTCATACAGTACCATCACCAAAACTGGGACCAATGGTTACCTGAATTAAGATTAATTCAGCCCAACAGGAGACTACTAGAAAAACAGCTGCAGAGCTCATGCTGTCACGAACTAACCGGGATGACCAGAATGATGATCGTGCTATCTGTCACGAACTAACCGGGATGAACAGATAGCTTTAGCAGTTAGCCCTGTAGCGTGAATGGTAAACCCAAACGCGGATAAACACGAGCAGGCAGGATAATCACGCGATTTACTATAAGGACTCTCACACTCAATGAGCACAGGAAAGACACAATCTAACCCTAGTCCTATAAACACACACTCAGTCTGAAAAGATAGCCAAGAAAGTGAGTACTCACATATACTGGAACGATTCCGAACAGACATGGGCTTAACTCAATGACAGAGCGATGTGCGGCGCCATCTTGTTTCCTTTTATGCTTTCAGCTTCGCGACCGCCTTACTTCCGGGTCCTAGTGCCGGTCGGGGCTGAGTGTGCATGACAGTACCCCCCCGTCCAGGGGTGGAGGATACCCGGTGACGGTAGTCCCTAATGAGCCCGGAGTCGAGGATGAAGCGAGCCGGAACCCAGGACCGGTCCTCGAGGCCGTAGCCCTCCCAGTCGACCAGATACTGGGTGCCCCTGCCCCGAGTCGAGGATCCGTCGCACGGTGTAGGCGGGACCGCCGTCAATGATTCGGGGAGGAGGAGCAGGGGGGGTGGGTGGAACCATGCGTGAGGTGGTGAATGGTTTCAACTGTGAGGTGTGGAAGACGGGGTGGATCCGGAGCGCCGCAGGCAGCTGGAGCCGGTAGGTGACAGGGTTGATCATGAGCGTGATGCGGTATGGCCCGATGAATCTTGGTGATAATTTTTTGGACTCGTGTGCAGGTGGAGGTTTCTGGTTGATAGCCACACTTTGTCACCTACGTGGTACAATCGTCCCGGGGGGTGCCGGCGGCGGTGTTGGGCCACATAGTTGGCGTTGGTGCGTCGGATGGCGAGGTTGGCTTGGTGCCATAGCCGCCGGCACCGGCGAACCAACTGTTGGGCCGATGGTACGTCAACCTCCGGTTCCTGGTGGGTGAACATTGGAGGCTGGAAACCATAGCACACCTCAAATGGGCTCAGGTTGGTGGCTGAGGAGACATGGAGGTTATGGGATAACTCGGCCCACTTGAGGTAGCGGGCCCAGGAGCGCTGGCGGTCCGACACAAAACATCTCAGGTAGCGCTCCAGCTGTTGGTTGGTTCGCTCCGTCTGACCGTTCGTCTGAGGGTGGTAGCCGGAAGACAAACTGCAGGACGAATCGATCAGACGGCAGAAGGCCTTCCAGAACCGGGCGGTGAACTGGGGACCTCTGTCCGAGACGATGTCCTTTGGGAACCCATGCAATCGGACTACGTGTTCCAAAATCAGCTCGGCTGTCTCCTTCGCTGACGGGAGTCCGGCGAGGGCCACCAGGTGCACTGCCTTGGAGAAGCGATCCACAATGGTCAGGATGACGTCTCTTCCATCTGAATCCGGCAGGCCCGTGATGAAATCCACGGCAATGTGGGACCAGGGTCGACGGGGAACTGGGAGTGGTTGGAGTTCCCCTGGAGTTGGTTGGTTAATGTCCTTCGCCCTGGCACACATTGGGCACGCCCGAACGAACTCGGTGATTTCCCTCCTCATGGAGGGCCACCAGAAAGCCCGGCCGATGAAGGTGGTGGTTCTCCGGGTTCCCTGGTGTCCTGCGACGGGTGACGAATGGCCCCACTGGAGGACCTCAGTTCGGAGTCGTTCGGGGACGAAGAGCGGTCCGGGCGGCACACCTGCCGGTGCTGGGTCCCTGGTCAGTGCCTGGCGGACCCTCGTCTCCAGGTTCCACTGCAGGGGTGCGATGATGCAGGTAGGTGGAAGGACAGGCACGGGGTCCGCCCGGGGCGTCTCTCGCTCGTGTTGCCGGGAGAGGGCGTCAGCCTTGGTGTTCTTCGACCCCGGGCGGTACGAGAGGTGGAAGTTGAATTGTTCGAAGAACAGTGCCCACCGTGCCTGTCGTGGGTTCAACTGCTTCAAACTGCGGATGGTGATCAGGTTTTGGTGGTCCGTCCAGACGATGAATGGCTCACTGGCGCCCTGGAGCCAGTGACGCCACTCCTCCAAGGCCCACTTTATGCCCAGCAGTTCGCGGTCCCCCACACCGTATCGCTGCTGAGTGGGGTTAAACTTTTTGGAGTAGAAGCCACATGGGTGCAGCTTCTGGTCTGGACCTCGTTGGGAGAGAACAGCGCCGGCACCCACCTCCGACGCGTCCACCTCCACAACGAACGGTTGGCTGGCATCTGGATGAAGCAGGATGGGTGCGGTGGTGAACAGATGACAGAGTCGATGAAAAGCTGAGATGGCGGTAGGGTTGAGTCGAAAGGAACTGTTGGAGAGCCTGGTAAGTGCAGTGAGCGGTGCTGCAACTGTACTGTAGCCCCGGATAAAGCGACGATAAAAGTTCGCAAACCCGAGAAAGCGTTGGAGCTGTTTGAGTGTCCTGGGTAGGGGCCAGTGACGTACAACCTCCAGCTTCTGCGGGTCCATGGCCACACCCTGGGGCGAGATGACAAAACCCAGGAAAGTGGTGGAGTGCTCGTGAAAAGCACACTTTTCCAGCTTACAGTACAGCTGGTGGGCGAGCAATCTCTTAAGGACAGCTCGAACGTGTTTGGTGTGTTCAGTGGGGGTGCGTGAATAAATTAAAATGTCATCCAGATAAACAAACACCCATCGGCCTAGCATGTCCCTGAGGACATCGTTGATGAAGGCTTGGAAGGCCGAGAGTGCGTTGCAGAGACCAAATGGGATGACCAGGCTCTCATAGTGTCCGGTAGGGGTGATGAAGGCTGTCTTCCACTCATCACCCTCTCTGATGCACACCAAGTTGTAGGCGCTCCGGAGGTCCAACTTAGTGAACATGGTGGCACCAGAGAGGGCGTCCAGGGCTGAGTTGGTGAGAGGCAGAGGGTGACGATTCCGAATGGTGATCTTATTTAGCCCCCGATAGTCGACACATGGACGAAGTTCGCCCCTTTTCTTCTTTACGAAGAAGAACCCCGCGGCAGCCGGCGAAGAGGAGGGCCTGATGGTGCCATTTCGCAGGGCGTTGGTGACATACTCCTCCATAGCCTGGGTCTCGTTGGTAGAGAGGGAGTAGAGATGGCCGCGGGGGGGGGGGGGCTGGAGCCTGGCTGGAGTTCAATGGCTAGGTCGTAGGGTTGGTGAGGTGGAAGGTGGCTGGCCCGGCGTTTACAGAACACTTCAGCCAGGTCTCGATATGGTGGAGGAATGGCGTGGATGTCGACGTCGGGGGCCTCGGACTCCCTGGAACACGTCCCAGCCTGGGCCTGTAGGCATAAGTCGGTACAGGTCGGCCCCCATTGAAGGATCCGGTTCTGGGACCAGGAGATGAGTGGGTCGTGCTGTAAGAGCCAGGGATAGCCGAGGATGATGGGTGGAGATGATATGGGTGTGAGGTGAAATTGTATGGACTCCTGATGTTGGCCGAGGACGAGAGTGATGGGTTGAGTCTGCTGGGTGATGGGGCTGGATGAGAGGGGCCGCCCGTCGACTGAGATGATTCTCATTGGCTGGGATAATGCCTCAATCTTTACCCCCAATCCTTTGGCGTATGTTGAGTAAATGAAGTTACCCGCGGCACCGGAATCGATGAACGCGGCACTTCTGACCCGTTTGTGGCCAAGGTGGAGGGTTACCTGAACCGTGAGTCGAGTGGCGGTGTGATCGGTGGTGGCGGAGAGGTGGATGGTATCCGGGGAGTCTCTCCTATCTCTCACCGGGTCTGGGCGTTTCCCGGACGAGACGGGCAGGTGGCTCGGTGGTGCGCTGCTGAGCCGCAATAGGCGCACAGTCCCTCGCGGTAACGTCTCTGGCGTTCCGCCACGGTCAGGGAGGCGCGCCCTAGTTACATGGGTTCCCCGGCTCCGGTGTCAACCACGGCAGGGGGTGGAGATCCGACATGTCCAGGAAGAGCTGTGGTGACGGTGGGTGGTGGTCTTGGTGCAGTGTAGGTACAGTATAAGTGGATGGTGGCAGCAGGGTTCGAGGTGCTGGCTTCGGACGAGAGAGGAGGCGCTGATCGATCCGGAGGGCTAGCTGGATTAGCCCCTCCAGTGTGGCTGGGAGCTCTCGTCCGGCTAGCTCGTCTTTGATACGATTAGCCAGCCCCTCGAAGTAGGACGTCCGGAGAGCTGCGTCTCCCCAGGAGGTCTGGATGGCGAGGGTCCGGAACTCGGCGGTATATCTGCTCACGGACAGTCCTCCCTGTCGCAGGTGGTAGAGCTTTGTGTCGGTCTCCACCTCGCCCGCGGGATGTTCAAATGTTAGCTTGAGCTGACGGGTGAATTCATTATAGGAGTGCGCAGTGTCTGTGTCAGCGCGCAAGACTGCCGTGGCCCACTCTGCTGCCTGCCCTGATAGCAACGAGACGAGGAGTGCAATGCGCAGCCGGTCAGTGGAGTACTTGGTGGCATTGAACTCAAACACCAGTTCCAGCGATGTTAAAAACACACTGCATCTCCCATCCGTGCCATCCCATTTATCTGGAAGAGCTAAAAAAACATCAGAAGGGGGGGGGGGGGGGTGGTGCGGTGCCGCGACCGACGCGGCGGGCGGACCGCTAGCCAGCCCACTAACCGCCGCCCGAAGGTCCGCGTTCTCCTGCCTGAGCTCCGCGACCTCGCGGCGCAAGGCCGCGGTGTCTTGGACACTCCGGCGCAGAGAATCGAGCTCCGCGGTTGGCGCATTAATGAGCAAAGCATGCTAGTCAACCACACCGCGAAGGCGGGCGTAATCCGCTGGGTTTACTGCTGGCTCTGTCATTCTGTCACGAACTAACCGGGATGACCAGAATGATGATCGTGCTATCTGTCACGAACTAACCGGGATGAACAGATATCTTTAGCAGTTAGCCCTGTAGCGTGAATGGTAAACCCAAACGCGGATAAACACGAGCAGGCAGGATAATCACGCGATTTACTATAAGGACTCTCACACTCAATGAGCACAGGAAAGACACAATCTAACCCTAGTCCTATAAACACACACTCAGTCTGAAAAGATAGCCAAGAAAGTGAGTACTCACATATACTGGAACGATTCCGAACAGACATGGGCTTAACTCAATGACAGAGCGATGTGCGGCGCCATCTTGTTTCCTTTTATGCTTTCAGCTTCACGACCGCCTTACTTTCGGGTCCTAGTGCCGGTCGCGTCTGAGTGTGCATGACACATGCTAGGTCGGCAACTGAAGGGTCCACTCGAAAGGCTCATTAATCATCCTCCAACACCCAACCACACAGCCTACTCACTACTGGAAAGACAACAACGTATCACGGAGGAGGTGAAACACAGAGTAAGACAACAACAATCCAGACAAGCTAGATACTACAATGCCCGAAGGAAAGATGCGCACTTTCAGCCGAGCGATCTAGTTTGGATTAAAGCTCACCCACTCTCCTCCGCAGCAAAAAGATTTTCAGCCAAGCTAGCGCCCAAGTGGGAGGGACCAGCAGAGATACAGTACAAACCAGAAGAGGACCAATTAATTACACAGTGTCTTGGGGCAATCCACAAAAAAACGACGTTTTCAATGTGGTGAACTTGAAGCGCTTTTTTGGACGTTCTCCTCAGACGCCGGAAGCTTGGGGGGGGGGGGTCTATGTAGCGCGGCCACATAAAGGGACATTTTAAATAACAGGGAAATGATTGAAGAGCTAATGCTGCTCACCTGTACCAGGAGATGTGCCCTATCTGGTTTTACTTGTCCCCATAGACAGTGTTGGTCACAGGGTAAGCTCTCGCACGCATGCGCGATCGCAACGCGAGGGAACCCGAATGTGAGTTTGATCACATGCGCCGGTATAAAACCGGAACCGGCATAGCACCCGACACGGAGAGATTAACCACAGCGCGCTGTTTATTGAGAGAGAGCTTGTTGATGCGTCTAAAGGAGTACTTTTCCAAGAGGACATTCACAATTCACCTCTTGTTCCCTTACTCGTGCCCCTGGAGTTGTCATCTATCCCGGTGAGGTCGAGACAAATCTCTCCCGTGCACCATTACACACGCTGCAATAACACATACACTGGACTTCCATACACACGCACTCACACACCCGCATACACCACACCCATTGTTTATATTTTTATATATTGGTTAGTTGCACCTTGTTTGTTGGTTTGATTTGTACAATACACTTTGGTTTAATTTACTACAAGCTTTTGTGTCGCGTCTTACAGTATATTGTCCCGCCGCGGTTGCGCAATACCGGAAGTGATGTTTACCAGCCCATATTTTGATTCCCGAATCCGTAATAAAGTAACTAGCGATTTAATTCAAATCCAAGCATTACAGTGCACCTGTGTGTAATCTAATGTCAGTACAAATACAGCTGCTCTGTGAAGGCCTCAGAGGTTGTCTAAGAGAATGTTGGGAGCAACAACACCATGAAGTCCAAAGAACACACCAGACAGGTCAGGGATAAAGTTATTGAGAAATTTAAAGCAGGCTTAGGCTACAAAAAGATTTCCAAAGCCTTGAACATCCCACAGAGCGCTGTTCAGCGCGATCATTCAGAAAGTGAAGGAGTATGGCACAACTGTAAACCTACCAAGACAAGGTCGTCCACCTAAACTCACAGGCCAAACAAGGAGAGCGCTTATCAAAAATGCAGCCAAGAGGCCCATGGTGACTCTGGACGAGCTGCAGAGATCTACAGCTCAGGGGGGGGAATCTGTCCATAGGACAACTATTAGTCGTGCACTGCACAAAGTTGGCCTTTATGGAAGAGTGGCAAGAAGAAAGCAAAACGCTATGTATGGCGGAAAACTAACACTGCACATCACTCTGAATACACCATCCCCACTGTCAAATATGGTGGTGGCAGCATCATGCTCTGGGGGTGCTTCTCTTCAGCAGGGACAGGGAAGCTGGTCAGAGTTGATGGGAAGATGGATGGAGCCAAATACAGGGGAATCTTGGAAGAAAACCTCTTGGAGTCTACAAAAGACTTGAGACTGGGGCGGAGGTTCACCTTCCAGCAGGACAACAACCCTAAACATAAAACCAGGGCAACAATGGAATGGTTTAAAACTAAACATATCCATGTGTTAGAATGGCCCAGTCAAAGTCCAGATCTAAATCCAATCGAGAATCTGTGGCAAGATCTGAAAACTGCTGTTCACAAACGCTGTCCATCTAATCTGACTGAGCTGGAGCTGTTTTGCAAAGAAGAATGGGCGAGGATTTCAGTCTCTAGATGTGCAAAGATGGTTGAGACATACACTAAAAGACTGGCAGCTGTAATTGCAGCAAAAGGTGGTTCTACAAAGTATTGACTCAGGGGGCTGAATAACAGAGGTGGAAAGTAACGAATTACATTTACTCGCGTTACTGTAATTGAGTAGTTTTTTTGTGTATTTCTACTTTTTAAAGTAGTTTTAAAAATCTGTAATTTTACTTTTACTTAAGTACGTTTTGTTTGAAGTATTGTAATTCGCTACATTTTAAATCATATTCGCTACTGAGTAAAAAATAAATGAATGAAAATTATAAAATAATAAAAATATTATGCTTTGTATAAATGCTCCGTTGCGCCACGTGTCGCGCGCCGCTCCAGACTCCACTCCGGGTTTTCTGACATCGGCAGCTACCTGACCTTCCACACGGTCGCTTCCGCCCTGAGTGACGTCATCGACTAGCGCGAACGTATACTGTATAAACCGGAGAGAGACGCGGGAAAGATGAAAGAGGTTGTGATTTTAGCGTTTTGATATTTGGTTGTGTATTCCGGTTTTGACTTTTTGCCTCCAATTGACTTTGCTTATTGCTTTGTCCCTTTGGTTTGGTTGGTCTTTGTATATATTTGTAAATAATTTCACTGTTTTTGGTTTAGGGAGTCCGGGAAGGTACCGGTATTTTTGTTTGTGTGTGTGTTTTTTTTTTTTTTTTTCAGGTAATCTAGCTACTAAATAAAAATACCATTTTGTTTATTATTTTGGCCTGGGTCCATCCTGAATCTGATCCTCCTCCTGGTGTGTGTGTGTATACAAACCTCATTATTTCATCAGTTAATGATTGGATCTAGTTCTTTCTGCCATATACCACCATTTCCATACAGTTTAAATTAGAACCCTGAACCATTCTTTTGCTGTTTGGCCCTAGACTGGGACGTAAAACCATATTTAAGTGACCACTTTGATGTTCAAGCACAAGAAAGACAACAGCTTTATTATGCAAAGGTGTTTCTTCAGTTAAAAACAACTAGTTTGAGATTTATATCTGCTCATCTTTTTTGAACTACGCTATTCATCACGATCCCCCCCCGGTAACTCGGTAACTTTTACTCTGGGTAAATTTTTTAATGCGCTACTTTTTACTTTTATTTGAGTAGATTTTTATAATGGTAACTTTACTTGTACTTAAGTAAAATTTCACTGAAGTAACAGTACTTGTACTTGAGTACAAAATTTTATTACTCTTTCCACCTCTGCTGAATAATTACACACACCCCACTTTGCAGTTATTTATTTGGAATCATGTATGATTTTCGTTCCACTTCTCACGTGTACACCACTTTGTATCTTACACATGGAATTCCAATAAAATTGATTCATGTTTGTGGCTGTAATGTGACAAAATGTAGTAAAGTTCAAGAGGGCCGAATACTTTTGCAAGCCACTGTATGTATACATACAGTGTATATTTGTATTTGTATTTAGACATGCTTTTAACATCTAGTAAAGTCTATTTGGTGGTATGGTGCTATTTAGTAGTTAGGTAGGATTAACAATTTTATTAATATCTGCGTAAGAGTGTGCAAGGGTTGAATTTAGACATTTTAGATCTAGACCCCAAAAAATCATCATGACCCCATGTCTGAAAGATTTTTGTTTTACCACTGTTTTTTTTTTTTTTACCACAAAGCTCTCCATGCACTAAACAGGAACTTCCACATATATTTTAGATTACATGATTCATTATGAAGAGCCATGAACCATCTACAAACTGCTGATTTTGTATATGCCACAGCGGTTTTGTACCAGATGGCTACATTTCAAACTTCCCCCTTAGATACAGTAAAAATGTACAGATGCTCCTATCTAGAGTAACGTATATTTATTTCATTATACATCTGAGGAGTTAAGGTTTAAGGGCCAGTTTATCAGAGACAGACAACCATACAACACTGACTGTGAACAACAGAGTGTGTATGACTGTGTATTTGACAAATAGAATTTTCATTTGATTTGAGTTATTGAGACCTACTGTATGGAAAAATCATTTAGTCACAGTAGGTCTTGGTGTTAAGCAAATGCAACCTCACACAAACAACAAAATATAATGTTTTCACTGTGCCCTCATTTATATTTAACAAAATGAAGCCAAAAAGAAACCAAGAAAAATAAATTTTTGCAATACTAAGTACCCACATAATTCAATAACATGTAGATACACCTTTATCCATCTCTCACTTATGGAGATCCATTCTTATTTGCAATGTTTCTTTATGTCATTGAGGTTTTTGGGCATTTGCTTATGTGAAGGTCCTACAACAGCATTTTAATTTGACTAGGTCACTTCCAAAAACTTGATTTTTTTTTAAACATTCTGATTTGCTGGTTTGCTTTGGTTCACTGTCCTGTTGCACGGCCAAATTTCAACCAAGCTTTATCTGTCGGAGAGATGACCTTACATTTTCTTTTAATATTCTCTTGGATACAGAGGAGTTCATGTTTAACTCAATGATTGCAAGTTGCCAGGTCCTGTGGCTACAAAGTAAGGCCAAATCATCACCCCTCCACCACTATGCATGGCAGTGGGTATGCTGTGTTTGTACTGAAATTGCACTGAGCATTTAGGGTTTGGAGCACCCTTACAAATAATTCGAAGAAGCCTGAACAAGTATGGTTTGTGCTGTCATGGTCTTAACATTTAACATCCTCAGTGTGGCCTGTAGGGTGTGAAATGTAGCTCTTGGGTTTGTTTGTATTTCTTTGAGCATTGCACAGTCTGACCATGAGGTGAATGTCATGAGATGTCCACCTCTGAGAAGATTGGCAACTGTCTTATGCTTTTACTTGTGAATAATCTTTCTCACTGTTTTATAACCCTTTCCAGATTCATATGCAGCAAGAAGTGCTTCTCTAACATTATTGTTTGTCTTTTTCTATTGGTATTGTGTTAACACACACCTGAATGCTCCTAACCATAGTGGTCTGCACACCTGCTGATAATCAATTAACCAGGGACTCATGGCTAGCAGTATCTGGCTACAATGTACCCTTTTAAGTAGTAATCTTATTGCAGTGGAAGCAGTACATTTTTTTCTTTTCTGCCTCATTTTTGTTAAACAGTAAACGTCATAGCGAAAAAACATATATTATGTTCATCTGAGGTTGTATTTGCCTAATACTAAGACCTATTTCAATCTTAACTTTTAAACATGACTGCATGTTCTATCATTCTAATGTTCGATTGTGGCAGAACCACATGACTGGCATATATTATATTATTACATGTGCACGTACACAGGAGTTCTTACTAAATTGGTCAAAATAAATCCTGTGAGAGCAGGAATGAGATTGATGAGAAGGTACTGAGGTTAACAAGCAGGCTTATTGTCAACACCTGTTCATCAATTTAAAAAATTAAAAGTTTGTCAAGCAAGAAGAAATGACTTATTATTGGCACATTGGTCATTTATAATTAGATAAAGCAATTTCAAAGAGCCACAAAAGATGCTACAAATATTTTTATATAAAAAAGGGACTTGAATGTACAGTATATGCTACATGTGCACAATATACAGTACATATTTATCTGATGAATAGATGCCCTTCTAATTTCAAATATTCCAGAGCCCCGCTCCTGGAGACCTATTAAAAGGTTTCATGAATGGATCTGTAATCATAATGCATAACAGCTAAAGCATTAATTTAAAAAAAATGTTGATGATTTCATGTTGTTAATCAGTGTTGGGGGACTTTACTTTTTAAAGTAACTTATTACATTATAAAATTACTGTCTTTAAAAAGTAATCAGTTACATTACAAAGTGTTACTTTCTGATAAAAGTAACCAGTTAGAGTTATACCCAATTCTGTTGAAGAGAAGAAAAAACATTCACTTCACATTTCCTGAAACCTTCCTCATGCACAAGGAGATTCCACTGACCAAAGGGCAGCTTATTTAAATTTATATAAGTTTTTTTTTCTTTCATGTTTTTCACACTATTCACACCAACCGTGTTCCCAGAGACTTGTTAACTTCCGTAATCTGGGCATTCTCTCATGATCTCTCTCCTTACCAAATAATGTTTCTTTCTAAACTGCTCGAAGCTCTTTCCGCAAAATGGAAATAGACACAGCACTGTCAGAAAAATCCTGAGGTCAGCAGTTCCTAAAATCCTCAAATTGTCTTTCACATAAGCCTAATTCTATTAAAGTGGCCAGTAAGTGCATGTTAGCATATTTAATAAACGTCTTTACTATGTCAGCAGGATTGAAGTTGAAAGGCTGGGGAAAATCTATTGTGGACTGTACACGTGTCACATGCACACAATACAGTACATGCATGAGGATCTTCTAAATGTCGTCTAATGTTCACCAACCCTGTTGCTGCAGACCTATCAAAAATAATTTCTACTTTAAAGCAGAACACTGGATGCATTTCAGTGCTATAGCTACAGTATCTTATATTTTTCCTTTAAGCAATGAAAACCTTCCCATCCTTAGAAAACATGTACACAATACACAATACACACATTAGGGTGTGATGCTTAAATTTTGCCTATATTTATTTAACAGATAAAAAAAGAACACAACATTTTTAACAACACTTTGGCTAAATTCATATTACAAGCCACACTTCGGGCTACAGAAGGAAACATAATTCTAAAGACTTTGCGTGACCCTGTTTGCTTTTTTTTTTTAATGTAATTTAGTTTTGTTATTATGTTTTATCTAAACTGTTGCTTAAATATGGTTGTGTTGTTAACACCTACTATATTACTATTAATAACTGTTTAATAAATGGCCATTAATTAGGTATGTACAGAAAGCATAATATAGATATGACAGTTTTGACAGGCTTACTTCTAATTTGTTCCAAAAGAATAACCTGCAAATTCAAATAACCAACCTACAGTAACCCACTCACCCACTTAGGAAATTCATCAAGGTTTATATATGATTTTCACAACTGTGAATTACGCAGTTAAGTAGATAGAGGTGTATGCTATTAATACTGTGATCTTTCTCAGTTCCTTTTTGTTTGTTCTTCATTTTGCATTTGCATATGTGTTAAAATCAGTGGTAAATGTAATTTCTAATATCCTTGTTATAAACACGCTGTTTGAAATAAAGTCGAGAAGTCAGAAGTCAATAAATATCACCTCCTATGCCACATGGAAAAATAAAATAAACCCTATAACACACAAACCATTATATGAATGACATCATTTTGGTTTTCTGGGAAATCGCTTTACCACTAGCAAGGTCACATGCAATGTGCAAGGTCATATGTATTGGTCTTCAAGGGTCTTATGTTGAAGAAATAATTTTCTTGAAGCTTACCAATTTTATACTGACAGGGGTATCATGGTTTGTGGTTTAAATCAATTGCAAAATTTTTATCTAATTAGGAATTTCCAAAACAAATGCAGAGCCTCGTATTCGATGGCCTTTGTTTAGAATCTGTAGGCTTGTTCTTTGCCCAACTTTCACACAGGCTACTGTCCATTTCCATAACCTGCAATTTCTCTTTAGGGAGAGCAAGTTTCTGTTTTTTGTTGCCTGTTGTGCTGGTCTTAGAAATTTTGCTCTCTCCAGAAAATTGTTCTTTTAACAACTCGCTTTTAACAACTCGTGCTGTGCTGTGCTGTGCTGTGCTGTGCTGTGCTGTGCTGCTTCACTTTTCATGTGTTATGTCCAGTCATTTTGTCTATTACTAACCATACACCATGTGTGTGTGCCCTGTGATGGATTGGCACCCTGTCCAGGGTGTATCCCACCTCGCGCCCTAAGCCTCCTGGGATAGGCTCCAGGTCCCTGTGACCCTGAATACAGGATAAAGCAGTATAGATGATGATTACCATACACCTTTGTCCACATGGTTCAGGTTCTGTACATTTATTCCAGTTGCTACAACAGATATTTACCCAAATTAAATGAATTCGGGGCTACCTTACCCACAAACCAAACCATCTGTCATTAGGGCCCTGGGTAGTCAGTCCCACTCCCCTCACTCTGGGCAGAAATTTTTTTTTGTAAACAATAAAACAATTGCTACTTATAGTCATAAGAACAATCAGGGGCCAACAAACCTGATTAAAACAAAATGTAAATATCTTTATGTAAAATGCAGCAGGAATGCAGGAGCCGTGGAACATGGAGTGTATACCGCATACACTTTTATTGCCAAAGCTCAGAATTAGGATTGTAAATCTCTCTATTTTGCGCACATGTGCATGCAGATGTGAGTCTCTCGTAGTCCTGTTTGTGTTTACACGAATATTACCGGATTATGCAAATATTCTTTCTCTTCACTTGGAGATAAAAAAAGGGGCAGAGCCTTATGCTGATGTGCTCAGGCCTCAACACACCTTTGTATCAATTTGAATTCAAAATAAAAGTATTTATTGCTGACTCATCAGAAAAAAAGCTGGAGCTCAATGGCAGTTTTGAAAGTTTTATGTTTGTTGTGTTTTATGTATCAAAGTTGTTCATATTAGTGTTTATTTCAATGTTGCCGTTGTGTTCATCACTGACCACTTTCACAGCTGATTCCAGTATGTCGCTACTCTGGGAGTTATTTAGGCCTACTCCAGACTCCGGCTCACCCAGTAGTTGAAGTTAACTTTTAGTGTACCTTTTTGGTTATTTAAAAGCATCAAAACTTGTCTGCAAAAAGAACAGAACATGTTTCTTGTTGGAATTTTTACATCCAAGTGGGACGTCTTTCATTGGGCTGGTGAACTTCCAGAAGCAGGCCTGCTGCGCCCATAATCTTTTCATCTTTTAAGAACAGTGCATGTTTGAGATTACTACTCGTATGTCAAAAGGCAGACAGAAGGGTAATTTTAACTATTGCTCCTCTCACTCTATTCCATTCTTGGTCAGTGAGTTTATTTCTTAAAAGGGACACCATCACTGCTTTGTACATTTGGGATGCAGAGTAGATATTTTTACACCCTACCTGCTCTCCCACCGCTAGCAGCACCTCTTCCACCAGTACCCTGTTCTCTGGAATACACATGATACCATACCGGCACGACAGCATCTCCTCACCAGCCTCAGAGCCCATTACGTCCTGCTGGCTGTCTCTTATTCTAACCTTTTGTCGGCCACCAAAAGTGACCAGTTTTAAAACTAGTGGAAGCCTACAGTATAATTGTAGTCTTGCAGTAACGGAGCCACTGTTCAAGCGATCATTCAGAAATGGAAGGAGTATGGCACAACTGTAAACCTACCAAGACAAGGCTGTCCACCTAAACTCACAGGCCGAACAAGGAGAGCGCTGATCAGAAATGCAGCCGAGAGGCCGATGGTGACTCTGGACGAGCTGCAGAGATCTACAGCTCAGGTGGGGGAATCTGTCCATAGGACAACTATTAGTCATGCACAAAGTTGGCCTTTATGGAAGAGTGGCAAGAAGAAAGCCATTGTTAACAGAAAACCATAAGAAGTCCCGTTTGCACAGCAAACATGTGGAAGAAGGTGCTCTGGTCAGATGAGACCAAAATGGAACTTTTTGGCCAAAATGCAAAACGCTATGTGTGGCAGAAAACTAACACTGCACATCACTCTGAACACACCATCCCCACTGTCAAATATGGTGGTGGCAGCATCATGCTCTGGGGGTGCTTCTCTTCAGCAGGGACAGGGAAGCTGGTCAGAGTTGATGGGAAGATGGATGGAGCCAAATACAGGGCAATCTTGGACGAAAACTTCTTGGAGTCTGCAAAAGACTTGAGACTGGGGCGGAGGTTCACCTTCCAGCATATTATTTATAATACAAATAACAAATATTATTTAAGTTTGGATGGAATGTGAAAGTGTATGAATCAAAATGGTGAGAATGCTTGTGGTAATTAGATTTACCAGGCATTGAGAAGCGGAAAACAAAATGATGCAGAACAGAATTAATTGTGAGTTGTAGGAAACTGAATTTATATTTTAAATAGGAGGAAAGTTCATTTTATTTTTCCCCATGGCTTAGGTGGTCATGGGCTTGTACTCTACCATTCATGTTCTTTAACTGCTAAAGTATACTGGCGGCACAGTGGCTTAGTGGTTAGCACTGTCACCTTGCACCTTCAAGTCCCAAGTTTTACTCCCATGTCGGGTGTGTGTGCATGGAGTTTGCATGTTCTCCACATGTCCACCCACAGTCCAAACACATGCAGATTAGGCTAACTGGTGTTCCAATTCTGTGTGTGAATATTGACCAGAGGTCCTACCACGGTTGTACAAATGGGAACAAATATGGTCACCATTTTCCTCCTTAGTTACAAAGGTTCCTGGATGGATGGAGAAAGATTTGCAGTAATTTATCCATAACAAGGATATTGAAACGAGATCTAACACTGATATTAACATATACACATTATTAAAATCGTGAACTTAACTTGATGTACTAAACACTATTTCACAGTTGTGGAAAACAATATTATTCTATTATATTAAGAGAATTTGTGGTACAAATTGGAAGTACACTAAGCAGACATGCAAATGTACTGTATATCATGCCTTTTGTACATCTTCAATGTCTTCATTGTAATCATTTTTACAATATATCATTAGAGAAGGAGTATATGCATCAGTTAGGGTTAAATAACTTGCTGCCACCTCCCTGCTTTAAATGAGGAACAGAAAAAGACACAGCGAGTGAGACCACAGTATTAATAGCAGTCATTTCTATGTACGTAACTCTGTACTTCACAGTTGTGGAAAACACAAAGAAGTATATATAAAACTTAATGAATTTCCTAGGGGGTTGCTAAATAGCATTTGAAGTAAGCCTACTGTCATATTTATATTATGCGTTCTGTACATACCTTTTATCATTTCTTACAAAATATTATTAGAGAAGAAGTGTATATAATATGGATGAATAAATATATTTGTACATTTAATAAGTGCAAACTTACCTAGAGTATTTGTATATAGTCTATGGCTACACTGGTGTTTAGTTCCTTGAGTTCTCTTCACACTGCACGTGGAAATGCTCTTATTTTAACTATAAATTAATGAGTTTTACTATTGTTTTTTTGTTTGTTTTGATTTCACATTTTAACGTTTATATGATCTCTCGTCAGGATCATTCAGCTTCTTTTCCCGACCACATTTCTTCTTCCAAGATAGAAGTTCACCACTACCCTTACAGGTTTTATTAATGCATTGGACAGTTCTTAACCCAATTATAACAATGTCAGCAGTCTCCTTACTGTAGCTGTTTTCTTTGCTTGCAGGTTAACATCTTTGACATGACCATAGGATATATCTTCTGACATTGTTTAAGAATTGAGAAGCTACTCACTGCATCAGTTAGGGTTAAATAACAGCTGAAACATATTAATCACTACAGTTTTTTTTTTGGAATGCAAGGCTACAGTATGCTTAGTTAAATCCAGGTGATCCTGTAGGTGATCCAGGTTGCCCAGGCAGTGTACTGTATAATAAGTGCAATGTCACTTGTTTAATTTGTCCACATAAATTCTGTCAAATACTGGTTTGAAACTAAAAACTTTTCTTGCAGACACACAGAATAGTTTTTCTCTAATGATTTATTTCATTAGGAATGTGTGTGTTTAGCTTTTTTTCTTCTTCTTTTTTTTCGTTGTTACCTCATGGACCATAGCATGTGAGGCCTCCCTAGAGCGTCCAAAGGACTATCTATGGGAAATTTGGAGTGTTTACCTTAGGAGTTGTTAATAAAAACAAAACTGAATGAAATGAATGAAGCATACAGAATAAATCATTAAACAACTTTGAATTAGAAGGTGTGTCCAAACTTTTGACTGGTATTTTATACAAACAACTTATAGTTAGTTACAGTGGTGTTGCAACACATTTAAATTGGTTAAAAATATAATATCAGTTACCCCTGTCAAATGCTTTTGTTTTTGCAACTTCAAACTTTCCATTAAACGTTCAGTGTATGTCTCAGTGAAAGTGTATGCCTGTTCCAGGAAAACTTCCAGTGTTCTATTTTCAGTGTGTGTGTGTGTGTGTGTGTGTGTGTGTGTGTGTGTGTGTGTGTCTGTGACTGCATGCAATCACTTTAACAAAGTACAGTACAGTGGAACCTTGGATTACAAACATAATTTGTTCTAGAAGCGGGCTCGTATTTCAAAACACTCATAAACCAAAGCGAATTGAAATAAGAAATAATGGAAATTCAAATTATTCATTCCACAGCCCCAAAAAAGAATATATGGACATAAAAATAATTAATGCAAAATATAAAGTAAACATAAAACAAATTAACTCCCACTTTAGGAAAAATAAATCCAGACAGATAAGTTTTTCCATTTGTGTGTGTGTGTGTGTGTGTGTGTGTGTGTGTGTGTGTGTGTGTGTGTGTGTGTGTGTGTGTGTGTGTGTGTGTGTGTGTGAAGGGGCACTGTGTCCAATGACGCAGAATGATACAGAGAGGTGGAAAGAAAATCTTTGACCTATCTAATGAGTCTTTCTTTTGCTTTACAAGCGCGCACACATATGTGTTATAATAAACAGTACACACATGCTCTACACACATGCATACAAACACATAAAATAAAATATTTTTTACGCACACACACGTGGTCATGGTGTTATAGTAAACAGTATGTTTATTATATAATCAACAGATTATACATGTATAAGCCAATGGTTTTGCTCTTTTCTCTCATTGAGCCAATGGTTTTTCTCTGTCTTGTGCTGCAGAATTGAGGGTAATCGTCTCCCCTGCTCTGTCTTGGTGCACGTCTCTCACTGGTATAATCAACGGATTGTTACCCACTATTCCGCAGCGCAAGAGAGAGAAAGACAATTGACTCAGTTGTGATCACGTGACGCTCTGCGTCAAAACAAGAAGCGCATGCGTGATGCTGTATACATGATACTCGGTACTCGTAAACCAAGACTTGTTCGTTTTACAAATCAATAAAAAAATAAAAACGCATTACTCCCAATCCGAGGTTCCACTGTACTGTTACTGCTTAACAAATCAAGTTATTTTTATTGGTGCTATCACCAATGGAATGCAAAAATGTATAATAAATAATTATCATATAATAAAAATGGTGATGATAATGATATAGAATATAGATAAATTAATATAGAAAATGAATGAATAATAATAATAATAAAAAAAAACAATAATAATAATAATAATAATACAATTAAATCTTGGTTGCAAGCATAATTCACTCCGGAAAGATGTTTGTAAGCCAAAGCACTCATATATCAAATTTGCCAAAGAAAGATTTTCTCATACGAGTGAATGAAAAATATGATGATTCCTTTCACAACCAAAAAAAATTAATATAAAATTTATTAATACAAAATATAAAGTTAAAATAAAAAAATTAACCAGCATTTACCTTTGAAAAGAATTGTAGCTGGTGTGCCTGAGACAAGAGAGAGGAGGAGGAGGGGGGGGGAGTGATTGTGTTGGATGACACACACAGGAACCTCTCTAATGACACTTGATTTTGCCTCCTTTTTAGGATTTTGCAGAAATATGACATTGCAGTGTGATTAAATATATTCATCTCCCGCACTGCTACAGCCCTTTTAACCTTTTTCTTCACTGGGGCCGTTGTTGTAGTACAGCTACTAATGAATAGTCACTACATTTGGACTGAAAATAGTGTGTTAGACACAGAAATGCACTAGTATGTCACTAATCCCAAAAACAATGCAGCAATTAGAATTTACTTACATCTAAATAGTGCATTTACATAAACCTTGCATGTGAATGAAGCACTAAGCACGGTGACTAAACACGGCAGGTCTTCACCACGTGTGGAGATAAGAAACTGACATACGTCTGTTTTTTTTAAGTCTCATTTCCGTCTCTATGTTTAAAGACCATTTTTATTTCATTTTCCCCATTATCCCTGATAAAATCTTTGTCCAGAACAAGGGTTCACATTTTCAAATTGCTAAAAAAAATTTATTAAAAGAGATTAAAAAAAATTATAACTTACTGAATTTAAATAAAATAAGGGCATTCATTAATCAATGGCTGTTAAAATTAATTCATTGCATTTTTAATATGCTTTAATATTTTTTCAAAGTTATGTTTTTTCCAATATAAACATGGTTTGTCCCAGTTCTTAAGAATAACTGATATATTGTTTTTGACTTGTACCATATGGGAAGATGAGACTCATTCTCATTAAGACCATCGCAGGAACGAAAGACCAAAGACTCTGCTGCACAGGGGAAATTCATTTTGAGTTATCATACTCAAAAATCACCACCTTGATTCCTCTATGAATGATTTACAGAGCAGAAGTAGCTGATGCAACTCACGCTTTAACCTAACTAGTTCTACAAACTCTTTTCCAGTCGAATGACTGGAGTCCTCCACTAAATTTATTAAGACATCATGAGATTAATAGAAGTTACCTTTGGCCTCTACAATTACAAGAGGTCATGAGGTCAAAAGATCAATTACAGGAGCTTCCAGACATTTATACATTTTTGGAGAACTAACAACAGTAGAACTCACAGCTATGGTTAATAGTCAAAATAAGTGCATAAGATAAGTGCATTAGACTTCCTGGGACTAAATACTTGTGTACCCTTAAGAAACCACTGATCTGTGAGGCTAATCAGAAAAATTATTTGTTAGGGAGCCTGTGGTGGAAGTAATGATCTGTGCTTGCTTCTGTTCGTCAGGTCTAAGTTTATTTAGCAACATTAAGTGAAAAAAATTAGGTGAGCTGGTTACCTGAATATACTGAATTACCAGTTTTTCCTTCAATTGATTTTTTTCTTCCTTGATTACATGGACATATTCCCAGATGACAGGATTCATTCATTCATTCATTCATTTTCTATACCGCTTAATCCTGTGTTCAGGGTCGTGGGGACCTGGAGCCTATCCCAGGAGACTTCGGGCACTAGGCGGGGTACACCCTGGACAGGGTGCCAATCCATCGCAGGGCACACACATACACGCACTCACACACCCATTCACACACTATGGTCAATTTGGGAACGCCAACTAGCCTAACCTGCATGTCTTTGGACTGTGGGAGGAAACCGGAGTACCCGGAGGAAACCCACCAAGCACGTGGGTTTGCAAGAACATGCAAACTCCATGCACACAGAGACGGGAATCGAGCCTGGCCGGGGAATCGAACCCAGACCCTGGAGGTGCAAGGCGACAGTGCTAACCACTACACCACCGTGCCGCCTCTGACAGGATTCATTGGGCTCAAATTGTGAAAGAATGGTTCAGGGAGCATGAGACATCAGTTTCTCATGGCTTAGCCACCACAGAGTCCAACGGCAACCTTTGAAATGTGTTAGAGAAGACATTATGGAGTAGCATGATTTTCATCTGTGAAGATCTGGGAGAGAAATTACCAAGATTTTTGGACAAAAATAAATGTTGTGTTATGGCAAATGAGTGCTGTAATCAAAGCAAAAGATGGTCCAACAAAACATTTGAGTGTGTCTCTTTTTTGACTAGGCAGTGTACAGTATGTACAAATATACAAATGCAAATATATTTATATAGTTATACCCAAACATATTTATATAGTTATACACTCACTCACTAACTCATTCATCATCTATACTGCTATACTGTACAGGGTTATAGTGATACCATGGTAGCAAAAAGTATTAAGACAACATAGCTCTCCCTTTCCACAAAATAATTTAAACAAATATCTGGTTGAAGAGTTGTGCTACTGTAAATTAACTGAAAATCTAGTGGAAAACCGATAAAGTTAATAATTTCCGGACCTAAACTAATAGAAAACTGTTGAACAATGTTGAAGATGACAGTAGCAGTCAAGATGCTCATGCTACATTATCTTCAGGAAGCAATTAAGTGGGCGTGGATTGAATGACACCAGAATACTATAGATGTCTTTTTGAAGGTTTGAAGAATAATGGACTTCACACTAAATACTGACTGTTATATAGTAAATTAATTAAATTATTTAAATATTCAAATTATTCTTATTATGTTGTACCACAAAGGTATCCTGAAACCTTAAATAAAATTTTCTTTAGCAAGTTCTTCATTATTTGCTAGACTTTAAATATACTTTACACTGATAACACACTAATAATAACTGATTTACACTTCATGACTGTGAAAGAATTACAAGCATAGCCATATATGGTGTTAATCCAATGATCTTTCTCTGTTCCGTTTTTGTTCCATATTCAAAACAATATTCAGCTTGCAATGTAAATAAAGGTTTGTATAATGAATTTCTAATTTCAATATGGAGTCTATCAGCCAGGATGCATGTTACAGACAGACTGCTGCAAATAAAGAACCTAAATGATAAAATAAGAAAATGTCACGTTTTAGGTTATGTAGAAAAATAAAGGCTTCAAACAACATTTAAGCCTCGTTCTCATTGTGTAAAAAATTATTCCCTACAGAACATTCACTTGATAAATGGCTTCATTCTGTTTCCTGCCTTTCAACACCTGGTTAATTTCATTCCTTTTAGCTATACAGCTTTCACCAGAAAACAGAAACAACCATGTTAATTTAACCAGCACAGATACAGTACAGTATGTATCTGGTGTGCCATCATAATGTGCACACACGAAAATATTTTTTGTCATTTTGGGTCAAGCTGAGTGAATTACTTAAATTATTGTTGCTTTTTATTCCAAATATTACAAAAAAACTACTTAGTTAAAAAGTCTGTTTTTTGTTTCTAAACACTTTGTTATTTTCCTTCTGTGTGAACTTGCCACTATGGAACAATATTAAAATGAGAGAAGTTTCTGAACTAAAGATGAAACAGAATCTAACACTTCATTGACTAACATATTATAGACAGCTAAATATAGGCAGTAACACTAACCAGCCAGATCTGTGTACACGATCAT
Organism: Channallabes apus; assembly: GCA_030522415.1. NCBI lineage: Eukaryota > Metazoa > Chordata > Actinopteri > Siluriformes > Clariidae > Channallabes > Channallabes apus. Next base: position 27,906,037 of record CM060126.1, read on the forward strand.
GTTCATGAAATGGCAAGGTATTAGTTTTCTTTATTTACTCATTGCAGCATTAGATTAAATTGGTTGAGCAAAATTATGGGATTAAACCTGGGATTAATTAAGCCAATAAGTATGATCCTTTCATTTAATAATTATTATAGTAATTAATAGGATTCAGCTGGCAACAAGTTAATTAATTTATTTAAAAAGTCTTCAATTAGCTCCTGAACATAAAGAATGGATTGTGGAGACTGTTACAGAGTGATGGGCATGTTAGGGTATGAGGAGACACAGATGAAATGATACATCCATAAGGCCTAGTGCCTACTACTGTACTGCCTGTAGGGTCAGGGTAATGATTCAGCAAAATGATGTACATCAAAAAAATGGTCAGCTGACTATCTGAATATACTAAATGATAAGATTTTTCCATCAATGTTTTTTTTTCTCCCCTGATGGCACGGCCATATACCAAGACCACATATCTGGATTTCGGGAGCATGAGGCATCATTTTCACACATGAATTGGCCACCATAGAGTCCAGACCTTAACCCGACTGAGAATCTTTGTGATGTGCTGGAAAAGACTTCATGCAGAGGCCTGACTCTCGCATCATCAATACAAGATCTTGGAGAGAACTTTATGTGAATCTGGATAGAAATCAACATTGTGACATTAAATAAGCTTATGCATGCCATAACCACAGCAAATATATGAGTGTGTAATACAATATATCAAAAGGTATCTGTTGAATAATGATACGAGATGATTAATTTTGCCAAAATTGGTGTGTTTGGTTGTGAGAATTATGTGTAATTGTCTCAAAGAACATTCAGTCCCCTGTATGTGTTTTATGCTAAAAAGACCCTTCTGTAAGTTTGCCGCAGCCATACATTTACAATAGAGCATTTGGAAGACACCTTATTCAGAGCAACAGTTTTATCTCATTATACATCTGTAGTTGAGGGTGACTTTTTCTCGATTGAGGTTTTGTTCTTCCCCGACCCATTTCTCAGAACAGTATACTTTAGTTCAACCTTATATAAATTTAGATTTGGAGGCTGTAACAGACTCACATTTGGTGTGGCTTTCATTTCCTCTCAATCTCTATGCTTGTAGTGGAAACAGGTGTCTGATCTTTCCTGAACTTATAGTAAATAATTATTGATCCATGCTGACTTTATTTATCCTCCTTTTTTATGAGGTTATTTTAAATCAATTCTAACAACTACCTAGAAGCCAAACGCTAAGCAAAGTAACATACTGTAATGTTTTCATGTCAGTGAAAATGTTGAAAAAGTTAACTTAAAAAAAATAACAACATTAAGGCTACCTTACATTACTGCAAGCTATTTCAATACCACTGGAGTTCTTCAGACAAAATTATCTGCTTGTAGTCGAAAAAAACCTACAGTATAGATAGATGTTGCAACCAACAAAATTAAGAACTACATAATTCAAATTTAACGTTAAGTTTACCTTCACCACAGACAGTTAACTTGTATGCCTTTTCAAAATCAAGTCAACTGTAACACTTAATTATGAGCTAATTAAGATGTTGTCCTTTGTTTTTCAATGAAGTCAACTGAATACATGGCAAAGATTACATTCATTGTGCATTAGATTGTACTTATAAAATAACTTTTAATGCTATAATTTGGGATCTAGGTGGCACGGTGGTGTAGTGGTTAGCACTGTCGCCTTGCACCTCCAGGGTCTGGGTTCGATTCCCCGGCCAGGCTCGATTCCCGTCTCTGTGTGCATGGAGTTTGCATGTTCTCCCCGTGCTTGGTGGGTTTCCTCCGGGTACTCCGGTTTCCTCCCACAGTCCAAAGATATGCAGGTTAGGCTAATTGGCGTTCCTAAATTGCCCGTAGTGTGTGATTGGGTGTGTGAGTGTGTGTATGTGTGTGTGCCCTGCGATGGATTGGCACCCTGTCCAGTGCCCGAAGTCTCCTGGGATAGGCTCCAGGCCCCCGCGACCCTGAACACAGGATTAAGCGGTATAGAAAATGAATGAATTTGGGATCTGTTATGTAAAAGTGAGTAATGTAGAGGATTGTAGAGGATGTGATAATGAATACTTAAGATTTAGTTTTACAAATTAATCAACTAAATTCAACTCCAAAAATAACAATTGTCTTTCTTTAGCAAAAAATGTAGGAACCTTATAAAGTACCTTGATAAAAAGCAAGACTATTGTTGAATCATTCATCGAAAAACAGACACAACACTTCATCTGAAATAAGAGTTATAAATTGATTGATTGTAACATGATTTTAATGCCATCAAAACCAAAAGTAAATTTATTAAATTCTACACCAACACACCATCAGTAAGCTATAAGAAAAAGTTGAGGTGTTGCCACTGTTGGGCCCTTGAGCAAGGCCCTTAACCCTCAACTGCTCAGGTGTATAATGAGATAAAAATGTAAGTCGCTCTGGATAAGAGCGTCTGCCAAATGCCTAAATGTAAATGTTGTACACTGGAAGGACATACAGTATACTATACTTTAGACTAGAAAGGTCTTATGAGGAAAATGAGTGAGCTACATTATCACATTAACCTTCTTTTAAAGGTACTATGCATTTATGAGAGGATGTGGTTATAAATAATTATTGTTAGATTGTTGATGCTAAATCTTGTGGCTCTAAAATAAAAAATATTCTGCAAGATTTTTAATTGTTATTGTTTAATTGATGTTTAATTGTTTGATGTTTAATTGTTTGCACCTCAAATAATTAATAAAACCTTACCTATTCTGTTACATCCCTTATGGAGAACAGCAATAACCCGATCTCTGGTGCCTCTTAGATAACGGAACACCTTGTCTCATCCTCAGTAATATCAACCAGACACATACTATACCTGTTAGGTATGCTGCTTGGGGGAAAAAAACATTACTGGCCTGCATCAAGCAAAGAAAACATTAATATTAATGGAATTGGTTAAGAAATTTAAAGAGCATAATTAAAGCTTGAAAGGATATTGGTGAACTGTCAAGACATGTGATCAGAATAAAATCATGAATGACCATAACTGGAGATAACTTACACACTTGGTAAAACTGTAGAGTAAAAAAAAAAGTTGTATGGTAAAACGTAAGTATAAATTACATCTATGTTTAATAATGACTGTAAGAGCATTGTATTATGAACTCACAGGACTGGAACTAAACAGCTTGGTGGCCATACAGTAGGTCACATAGGTTAGTGAGTCTAATCAGAAAATAGGCTTCAATTTTCTACAGGGAGAATAAACATACCACTTTAAAACAATGGAACATAGTCATGTGGCCTGAGGAGTCCAGATCAACTCCATTTTATAGCAATGGGCACATCAGGGTAAGAAGGGAAAAGCATGAAGTAATACTCAAATCATGCATAGTACCCACTGCACCAGTGACCAGAATACTATGCAGAGGTTATGATCTGTGCACGTGCCTGGAGGCAGTTTTATGATCTGTTGTTGGTTCAGTTGGTCAAGGTTTAGGCTAAGGAATATTATCTGAAAATAAAATGAAGTCATCTCAATACCAGAAGGTAATGAATGACCAGTTTATTATCAATGTATATTTCTTCCCTGATGACACAGCTACTGTACTGTATATTCCATGTCTCAATTACAAACAAGTGGTTCTGGGGGCATGAGGAATAATTTTTACAAATAAACTGGCTGCTGCACAGTATACCTTTTCAAAGCTTAAGGCAGTCAAACTAAATATTTCAGGGTGCACTGCTTTTGGCCAGGTAGTGTGTACTTACATCCATTTTTTTTTTTACATAAATGACAGTATCGTGGTATCAGAATACATACAGTAGTATACACTGTACTCTTTGGTGATCAAATTACATATATCACGAAAGCACTTTCTAACACACATTGCATATCACAACATATTAGAAACATTTCTGAGCATGATATTTTTGTAATGTTTGCTGAATTTCTTTTTTTATATTTATGTTCTCACCAGCCACACCATGCAAAAATAGGATGTAAAAGTTTATTTTGAAACCTCAAAAATGTGCAATACAATTAAACACATCAAACTCACACAAATGCATGCACAATGGAAAGATTCAGGCAGTATAATATGTATGCATTGTAATCTTTATTGCATGAAAATAAATGATGCAAATGGAATGGCATCAATGAATTACTGCTCTCAGCAACATCATCTGTTACCTCCCACTTCCTGAAAAGTTTAGTTTTGTTATGAAGTATATGGTTATGTATATGGAGTTATATTTAGGTGGGTTCTTTCCATATATGGTATGTTTTTTTGACTTTAGATTATTTAACTGTACCAGTTTGTTTTAAGGTATGATTATAATTCATTACTTTTGGTATATAACATAATGAAAAGAATAATTAATAACTTTAAATGTTCTATTTATTGTGTATTATCTTTCTTAAATTATATTAAGTATACAATCAGTATATAATAAAAAACAAATAAAATATTAGTCAATATATTATTAATTTAAAATATATATATATATATATATATTATATATATATATAATTTATATATATATATATATATATATATATATATATATATATATATATATATATATATATATACTACCGTTCAAAAGTTTGGGGTCACTTGCAAATTTCTTTGTTTTTGTTTAGTGATTTATTTTCTACATTCTACAACAATACTGATGATTTCAAAACTATAAAATAACACATATGGAATTAGGAATTATGTAACAACAACAAAAACACCAGTTAGTTGTTATTGTAAGACACAGAGGTCGGCCTTTCTGTAATAGTTCCAGCAAGAACAGTATTGTGTCAAGTGCATTTGCAAAATCCATCCAGCACCATAATGAAACTGTCTCTCATGAAGGCCGTCCCAGGAGGACGAGACCAAAACCTCCCTCTGCTGCAGACGAGAAGTTCATTTAGAGTTTATCAGCCTGAAAAATGACGAATTAACAGCAGCTCAGATTAGAGGCGTTATGAAGTCTTTACAGAGCAGAATTAGCAGAAACATCTCAATATCAACTGTTCAAAGGAGATTAATGCAGTTTTTGGACGCCTTCAGCAAAACTTTACAATGTAGAAAGAAATAAAAATCAGGAACCATCATGGAGTTAGAAATTGACCCCAAACTTTTGAACAGTAGTATGTGTGTGTGTGTGTTTATTTTTTTTAATACACTTTTTACACTTTAATGGTAACCAAAAAACCTTAGCAGTTGTATTATTGGTAGAGTCACTATTTGTAAATTAATTCTCTTCATTATCATAAACATATTTGTGTGATTTACTGTAGTTGATGCTTGGATAGAATAGTTGTGTGGGTGTAAATGTCATTTGGTTAATCACTACTCAGTAAAAGGAACTAAAACTCAACCTGCTAAAAAGTGAAAACAGAATAATCTGTGATAAAGTTGCTGCTTAGCAGAAGTTTCTAATATGCAAAAATCTTTGTATCATTGTCAACAAATGACTGATCAGATACAGTACAAAGCATGAACAGAATTCTCATTATGGAAAACAACAAGACACTTTACACTCAAACATTCCATTTGAAAAATAATGACAATATTTTTGTCATCAGATATTTCCATAAACATTGAGGTCACCCACGTTGGCGTAGTCATCACCATCATCCTGTAAAAAAAAAATTTGGCATGAAGACTTTACAAGTACTAAATACTTGTATACTTGTAATACAGAGTACTAAATATCTAACCAAAGCAGCCAAAGTATTATTAAACAAAATATTTGTAATTTGCTTTTCCATTCAAAATTCACATCACTTTTCTTTATTACATACAGTATTTTATTTTATTATTCTCAGGATATAACATGCCATACAGAAAGCTATGAAATAAATACATTATAAAATGGTAAGTGATCATTTAACCAGACCAATATAAAGTTGAAGGTGTGATGGTATTTACTTACATCTATACATCCTCCACCATGTGAGTTGTATGCTTTTTTTTCACTAACGTTAAAAAAAAAAAAAAGATTTTTATTTTAGCCACACAGAAAACATGTTTTTTAAAATGACTATTATTTATTTGACTGAAAGTTATCTAAACGTATGCATGAATTATTTAGCATAACTAATTAGCAAACCTAAATTATTCTGTACTATAGTAAACTAAGCACAGTAAAACCTCGGATTGCGAGTAACGCGGTTTGCGAGTGTTCCGCAAGATGAGCAAAGATTTTTTATTTTTTATTTTGACAGTCTTGGTTTACGAGTACTGAGTATCATGTATCACGCATGCCCTTCTTGTTTTGATGCCGAACGTCACATGATCATAACTGAGCTAATGGTTTTTCTCTCTCTTGCACTGCAGAATTGTGGGTAATCATTTTCTCTGCTGGGTCTTAGTGCACGTATCTTACTGGTATAATCAACATCTGGGCACATGAGTACTGTTTACTATAACACTGTGACCACGTGTGTGTGTGTGTGTGCGTGAAACATATTTTATTTTGTGTCTGTATGCGTGTGTGTACAGCGCGTGTGTAAAGCAAAAACAAGTTTCATTAGAGAGTCTCATCGCAAGGGTAACTGTGTAAAACGAGAAGGGGGAGAGGGGAGGGGCTCCTTATTTTAGATACACACACACACAGCACCTGCGCGCACAAACGGAAACACTTATCTGTCGGGATTTATTTTTACTTTATTTTTAAGTTAAAGTGCAGGTCAATTTGTTTTATTTTTACTTTATATTTTGTGTTAATTATTTTTATGTATTTATTTTTTGAGCTGTGGATCGAATAATTTGAGTTTCCATTATTTCTTATGGGAAATTTTTATTTGGTTTACGAGTGTTTTCAAATAAGAGCCCGCTTCCGGAAAAATTATGCTTATAATCCAAGGTTCCACTGTATTGTAAGCAATGTAATTCTTATCTTTAGGATTTTAGCCTGAATATAAATAATTTAAATAGATGGTTTACAGTGGTACATCAAGGGTGGACAAATGCTAAAACGTAGTAGCTAGAGCAGGGGTCGGCAACCTTAAACACTCAAAGAGCCATTTGACCTGTTTCCCACAGAAAAGAAAACACTGGGAGCTGAAAATAACACTGCATATATTGTCTTTTACCTTTATGCTATGTATTCAAAACTATGGTGTGCTGCATTTATGGAATCAATGTACATGAGTGTGCAGTCAGCTAGCTGTCAAATAAAATTGAGCTTGAAAAAAGATTAATATATTTATTATCATTATTATCAACGACTACATCACATTAATAGGGGATATGATGTTATTTAAACTTTAATTAAATCAAGAAATCATTAATTTTATATAGGCTAGTAACCTGTAAAAAATAAGTCTGTACATCTTTAATCTATTATTATTATTATCAAAAATACGGAGGAAGTGACTTCAGCACTGGTGACTTCTCGGTGTTCAGAGTTTTATCGAGGGAAGTTCCCTTCACCAATTCACTGCAAACGGAGCAGGGATAGGGAGCACCCTATAAAGTACACTTTGGAATAGAACGCAGCTCAGGGCTCAAAATCTTCAATAAATCACATGCTGGCGGGTGTCGCACTAGTGATGGGAAGTTTGGATCATTTTAGTGACTCAGTTCGTTGAATCTCTTTCATCAAACTTAATGAAACTTTTTTGAGTCATTTAGCTCATTTCGTTCTTTTGATCAGAAATAAAATAAAATGTTACATTTTCAATATACAGACACCAAACATGTCTACAGTATATATAGTAGACATGTCTATAGTTCTAGTAATAAAAATATTACAATGCAGCTAAGGACATATTATGATAAACAGAATGAGCAGCTCACCTTTCATATCTTCTGGTCTGAGTCGTTCGTACTTTTACGTTTATTAGCGTCTATAATAATAATTAACAATAATAATAATAATAGTAATAATAATAATAATTTTTTATTTATATAGCACCTTTCCAGAGCTCAAGAACACTTTACAATGGGTGAAAACAAAAAAAAGAATAAAACAAACTGACACTGAAGTACTAAAGTAGAAAACAATTAGGTCAACAAAACAATTTTAAAAAAACATGCGGAGGACAGGTGGTTTCAGGTGTAACATTCGGAGAACAGGTGAGTTTTGAGTAAAGATTTAAACGTAGAGACGTTGTTAACAGAACGGAGAGAGTGTGGTAGAGAGTTCCAGAGTTTAGGTGCAATGACACTGAATGATCTGCCGCCCATTGAAGAGAGGCAGTAAAAAAAACAGAATCGGAGGAACGTAGTGAACGAGTCGGAATGTAAGGGGAGAGCAGATTGAGAAGATAATTGGGAGCAAAGCCATTTATAGATTTAAAGACAAGGAGAAGAATTTTTTATTTAATACAGTAGGCAACAGGGAGCCAATGTACTGTAGATCGGACAAGATTGAGCAGAACGTTTGGTATGAGTGAGTATTCTAGCCGCGGAGTTTTGAATATGTTGTAATCTAGAGATGAGAGTCACGTGACAATTCGGACCAAGACTAATAATAACCGCTCAATTCTGTTTCCTACAGTATGTAATGCACTGCGTAGTGTCTATGGGATTCATGTGGCAAAAGAACAAATGATTCGGACCAAGACTCATTTCTGTTTCCTGTACACAACCTATGGAGGTTTTGCGATGCTTTGCGCATGCGCACCCAGTAGAAGATGCTCTCTGAGTCTCATTCTTCTGTGTCATGTTAAAGACTCGTTCAAAAAGAACGAAACAGGCATAGTATATCTGTGGTTGTAATGCATATTTTGAGCAGCAATAAATTAAACATGTTTTATTTTCATGTTACATCACCATAATATTCAAATTTAGATTTACATTTGAAAAAAATAATGAACTAAAATAAAACAAGTTTCAATGAAATAGTAATTATTTGTTTTCCAAAGCTATAGGGAGCTGCAAGCAGGGGGATGAAAGAGCCACACGTGCTTCCGCAGCCGCACATTGCCAACCCCTGAGCTAGAGTATAATGAATAAGACATGATGATCCATGCTGTTATATGAGAACATTCGACTTCAAAGTGTTGTGATGAGGCTCGGTGCAAAATTGAGGGCTCTTAACAAAAGTTGGTTATTTTCCTTTAAAAGCTTGTCCCAAGATGTTTAATTCTAAATTTTTTACTCTTTTTTTGTTCTTGTCAGATTGCTGATTGGTCCACCCTTGATGTATACTTGAACAGACCCACAGTGCTGTAAGTGATGTAATAGTATATTATGGACTAGTACAGCATAAAACAATGTATGTACTCTACCTCTTTGGAGATGGAAAGCGGGCTTTTGAGAATCCTGCCGTTCCTGACACAGTACTTGCACTGTTGTTTGGCCTTTAAACATATATTTGAACATTTTCATTGTGCTGTGTCTCATTTAACCAAAAGAAGTTTTACGACTCAGATTTTATATACAGCATTTTTACAGCTGGATTATATCAGACAGGAAAATAAGATAAACAATAAATAAGTTTAACTGTGGGTGCTTTAATACAATTTTTATGCTAAAAAATATGCATAATAGATAATGCATAATACTTACTTAGCAACAACATTCCTTTCAGGCTCTTGCCTTCTTCCATAGCCTCTTTAAAGCAAAAAAGGATAAATAATAAGTATTTGTTCAAAATAAATAAATACATAAATAAAGCTTTTCTCCTTGAAAATGTGTGCATTGTTAATATGGAATTAATTAATATTAATTAATATTTGGTTTTCAGGAGCATCATAATTATACCTGAAAGATATCCTCAGAGATTCTCCAATCATCTTTGCAAGATGCTATTTAACAATATCAGCAATGTGAGACTTTGAAATTAGTATTGTTAATTTAATACCAGTCTTTGTGGATGAACAGCTTTAACTTTGCTCAATGTGAAAGCTTCAGTATTTATTTTATTGAATATAATGTTAAATTCAATAAAAGTTTTAAAAAATTAATAAATAAATAATGGAAATGGAAAATATGAGCTAGGTTTCCTTTTTCCTGTAGTAAAGGAGGAACAGAAAAAAAGGAACCGAAAAAGACAATTAAAAAAAGCAACATGTCCTCGATGTAGTTTGAATTCAAAGTTAAGTCTACTTATTTCACTTTTTTTTGTGTGCCTTGTCTCTGTCACTCCATGGCTGATTTTATAAGATTTGGCAATAATTACAAATGTTGGTTCATTAAACTGTTATACAAATAATTATATGTAGTTTGTCATGTGAATTCTCCTATCCAGACACTTACTATGTGCAAAATTTTATATCAAATGAAACGTCTCAAGTTTGCATGCAAAAGGGCAGTTAAAACACTATAGCAAGCATTGCACATCTGGAGATGGATAAGCCACTATATTGTAATGTGGAAATTGAGGATAAGTGCTCCTGGTCCAGCTCAGTAAATGTTTCAATATGGTGGACTAAGCAAGGATTCATATAAAAGAGGTACAGTAATTGTTTTGCCTCTGAAGAAGGCATGAATTGACCTGAGATAGGTTTTCCTAAAATATTTTATGTTTATTTCAGTTATGGTTTAAAGGCCAAGTTACACTAGCAATCATTAAATTATGTACTGTATAGGTTGGTTTGGCAAAAAATGAAGTGTTAAGGGAAAATAGAGGGTATTTAGAGTATATTTTACGCCTGGAAAATTAATTAGCAAACTACATAGTGTTCATCATGCAACACCAGAAAAGTATATATAAAAAAATAAATAAATAAATAAAAAAGATGGTTGATGTTAAAAATGAAAATCCTCTTCTACTATTAATTTAAATGAACATCTAGTAATAGATAAGTATCACATGTTGCTTCCTGCTGAAAATTAATCAAGGCTTAAATCAATACTTTACTCATTTTATAAATAAATTAATATAATAAATATAAATTATTAAATATATTTAAATATAAAAACCTTTCTGCTCTGAATTGAATACATTTGGTGTGTGTATGTCTGTGTGTGTGTGTGTGTGTGTCTGTCTGTCTGTCTGCGTGCGTGCGTGCGTGCGCGTGCGTGTGTTTGTTTGTTTGTATGTATGTATAATTTATATATATATATATAAATTAAGCATGGCTCTTAAAATTTTATTATTATGGGGTGTATATTCATAAAAACAGGCAACAGATGAGTCTACTTAGATTAGTTGTGAGAAAATCAGGCTCTGTTTCATACTCCTCATTCATCCAACTGACCTGACCCTGTTGATAAGAGTAAAACACCCAGATCAGTCATTACAGAAAGTATGGGAAATGTACAGCTCCACATTTACAGCATTTGGCAGGTACCCTTGCACCTCCGCAATGGCATCTAAATATGTTAACATACTGAGAGTGGTATGGAAAACGTATTAAACAACCAAGTTCATGCTTACCTATGAGACATTCTGGAGAGACGACTCCATACCCTGTGAAGAAAAATAAATAATTTACATTATTCTTAGAATAATTAACCAACTGTAACTGTAGTGTAGTCTATTGCAGAACATATAAGTCTTTAAATGTATGTAAAAAATCATGCATTGAAATTACAGTGCACTCAGGTGTGGTTATCTATAACTTAGAATCGGGTACACAAAGAATATATATGGAGAAGTAATATACAGAATTAATTGTTAGAACCGGAACAGATCAGTTTTGCCACAGATTTTTTGAATATGTTCGTTAACTTAAATACAATGAATATTTGTAAAAAATTTACATGATAGAAAAATAGAATGCATATTTTTAACAGCACTATACTGAATAAAAGAAAACCACAATCTAATTGTGATCTGGGAAGTTTGGAGGTTGGGTCGGAGACCTGTTCTTTGCCTACTGGACCTGTGTGCAATAACCTGTGTGGTGCACTGGGTGTTCTGATTGTTTCTATCGTGACCAGCTTTGACTTTTTGATATACATAAACAGTGCATATAAAAAGAAGGAATACAAGCATCTTAAAACAGCTCTCAAGGCCTGGGGATATCCTACTGTAGGTTGGCCTTTAAGAAAATAAAAAAACTTTTTGACCTAACCAGAAAGAGGTCCAGTCAACATGACTCAACTTCCAGAAATGTAGTAATAATAATTTATTAAAATGAAATTAAAACAAAAAAGGCTGTAAATATTTAACTTTAAATGTAATAAATCTAGGATAAATACTGTAAGTTTAACCTTCCCTTCTTTTTTTAAAATGCATTGTATCTTCAGTACAGTATCGAGCCAAACCATTTCTTCAAGTTAAACTAAATGTAATTAAATTAATGGGAACAAATGTTTATTCTGTGACAGGCTGCAAAGTCACTAAGAATACAATTTAAAAATTTGGTGTTTATGTAACAACATCAGCAGCAACTTCATTTCCTCTCTTGTCTGTTCCAACCACATATCATTTAGCATCACCATTATACTAATCATCTACCTGATCATCCATCATCACCTGCCCTGTTTCTCACTGGTTCATGTCTTAACAAACAAAAAACATTCATCTGAAACTGGTCAGGGACTGGACTGAAAATGAGAACCAAAACTTACCAAAAATTTGAGCCAAAAAGCCTAAAGAACTAATTCCTCAAGACTACATTAAAAATGCAAGAAAAGTATTGCTCTCCGGAAGTAAAATATGAATAAATGAGGGGTGGCTCAAGACAAATACAAATAGCAAATACAATTGTACAGTATTCTTGTTCAAATATTTGTTTAATCATTTACAATAAATTTCTTTAAAATTTAAATTTAAAAAGTCGAAAAATCCCAGTTAATAACCATTTATTACCTCCTAAATTATTTGCTTAGACTGTCACCAATAGATACAAAATAACACAATAGTCTATTATTATTATTATTATTATTATTATTATTATTATTATTACTTACCCATTTGGATTTCTGGATTGGAGATCTTGGATCTGTTGCCTGATCATGATGGGGAAAAAAAGTATTACAGCAAAAAAAAAAAATCCTCAAAAATCAGTCTCTATTCTATTAAGTAAAATTGTAGGAACACCCCGTTTCCACCCCGTCTGCACACCAGTCTCGCATTCAATGCAGATTACTCCAAGACTTAAGCATGCACTGCGCGCTGCTTCAGTGCTGGATTATTGGGTGACTTTCTCACCTCAATCCTCTCGCATTTTTGTTTCCTAGCTTTCATGTTGCCAAGTTTGCTCTGTTTTCTCATTTCTAACCTCTTTTTATCCTCACCTCCAACTTTTGTCCAACGTGGCATCTGCACTTGGATTCCTCTCGTTCTACTCTGCCCCATAACAGACTAATCTAGCCAGTGAAATGAATCCAGCAGAGTGTAACCGCATAAGATCTGCTCTGGAGAGCTAAGGCAGTCTTTTCAAAGCACAGGAGCAGGAGCTACTGATCACCAGACAAGCCCTCACTGACGTCACAACTCGGCTCTGACAACTCCAACTCTCTCCTGTTCAGGGCAGAACCTACCCCTACCTATGAAGGAGATCCAAGCACATGTTGCTCCTTCCTCTGTCAGTGCTTGTTGATCTTTGAGCTGCAGACCTCCACAGGCTCCAAGGTGGCCTACGTGATCATCCTTCTCTTGGGATGGGCACTGGGGTGGAGCACTCTGCTCTGGAATGCACATAATCCTTGCTGCAATTTTGAGGATTTTTCTAAGGAGATGAGGATGTATCTCCTTAGAGAAATGGATCAATCAAGCATTGTGTGACTGGTTCTTTGAGGGCCTGTCAGGAGTGCTTCAGGACAAACGAGTCTCCCAGGAGCTATACCCTCCACCCAAGAGCTCATGGATTTGGCTGCCTGGGTGGATTCCGGAAACAAAAACTTAATTCAGACTTACTTGTATCTCTTGGTCACGAAGAAGCATGCAGTTCCAAATAAAATGACAGTCCCGAACACAGCAACCACAGGAATAATGATGTGAAAGAAATTCTGTTTACCTGAAAAAGATGCTGAGCTATTCAAATGCACATCATTTTTTCTCAAGTGCACTTAAAAACTTCTATTTATATAAAATAATAATTTGCATAATAATTTGTCTTTAAATATTTTATAATGTTCATTCCTGTAACCCGTTTCATATTATTCATTGACAAGCTACTGTATGCCTAGGCTGGATATAAAGATGCATTTCACATCTGAAACAATAGTCAAATTGTAACTCTCATGTAACTTGATTTAACTTTTGAAAAATTATGCCAATATCAGCAGTATTTTTTCCCCTGCTTAAGGGCCCAACAGCGTCAAACTGTTGGAGTCAGATCTTGAACCATCGACCTTCTGATCAGTAACTCAGAGCCTGAGACACACACTGAGCCCCCACACCCCACCACCCATATTATAAAAATTATTATAATATTCTTTGATCAGCCCTGACAATCCAATCATAAAAAAACATCTTTCATTAAGAAAACACAACCTACAGTATGTTGTCTTACGTTTTACATAAATCTTGCTAGTGACTGCTGTAGTTTTACTGTCACCATAATAAGAGACAGTGCAAGTGATGTTTGTGTGATCATCCTGCTCTGTGGTAGTGAAGGTAAGGAGGGACTCCACTTCCCACACTCCATGGCCCTGGTCCCTATAGGACAAACGAGTTTTCACATCTTTACGACTCCATTCAATAGTTGGCTGGTGAGTGGGACAGGTGTGTTTGACAGAACACTTAAAGATGGCAGGTGTTCCCTCCACGAAGGCCTCTTCTTTATCCAGATGTGGTTTGTCAGGTTCAGCTGTGCACAAAATGCAGTGGCATTACTATTAAATAACTTAAAAACTAATTAATTTAATGATGATATTAAAGCTAGAACTAGCTTTAATATTTATTGTAATCTAGTCTAAGAAGATCATTTATCATAAAGGAAAATAATATGCATGTCATTTTATCAAAGCATGGTTTTCAACAAGTATTTAAATAATGATGCAACATTGAGCTTTCTTGACAAAAAACAAGGACTTATTAACTTTGCCTGCTCGAGTTATAAAGAAACAGTACATTAATGTTTTATTAAATGTAAGTAGAAAATGAATCCTTTAAGCCTGCTAATAAATGACCCATAAATGGTGTTAATGTCAACTATAACAAAAATCTCATTTGAATGTACAACTATGCAGAGTGCAACATGCAGTGCACAAAATTACTGGATCTGTAATTCTAGTTTTCTAATGTTGCCCCTATTCACCTCCCCACTGTGTATGGCATTGTTGGAAATATTACATGTATAGTGTGTTTCATGATGTTCATGGGAACAGAGTGTTTTCTTTCTTTGACCACGACACGCTGCGCTATCAGCAAACAGATTTCTTAGTATAATCTCTGTTCTGGGTCGTAAAACCTTTGAAGGCTCATACTGTATGAGCAGAACTACACAAGCTTCTGTTCTTCTCCACGTTATCTGTTATAAACAATCTAGACCAGATGCAACTGCTCCTGCACCCTCCAATGTTTTCCATGCATGTTCAATTAACCATAATCAATTAATTAACATGCACCTGTGGAATGGTCGTTAAGACCGTAACAGCTTACAGAAAGTAGGCATTTAAGGTCACAGTTGTAAAAACGCAGGACACTAAGGAGACTTGTCTACCGACTGTGAAAAACAGCCAAAGAAAGATGCCCAGGGTCGCTGCTCATCTGCGTGAACGTGCATTAGGCATGCTGCAGGAAGGCATGAGGACTGCTGATGTGGCTATAGGGCAATAAATCGCCATGTCCGCACCGTGAGACGCCTAAGACGGCGCTACAGGGAGACAGGAAGGACAGCTGATCATCCTCGCAGTGGAAGACCACGTGTAACAACACCTGCACAGGATGGGTACATCCGAATATCACACCTGCGTGACAGGTACAGGATGGCCACAACAACTGCCCGAGTCACACCAGGAACACACAATCCCTCCATCTCACAGCAAGAACTGACAAATCTGGTCCAGTCCATGAGGAGGAGATGCACTGCAGTACTTCAAGCAGCTGGTGGCCACAACAGATACTGACTGCTACTGACTGATTTTGAGCTTCTCTTCATTCAGGGACACATTGGGAAACATTTTTACTTTATGTCTTATGGTGTCGACTCTTTTAGTGTTCATACAAATATTTACACATTAAGTTTACTGAAAGTAAAAACAGTTGAAAGTCAGAGGACGTTTCTTTTTTTTGCTGAATATATACACGATGTGAAACATAATCTGAGTTTTCACTATTTCTTATGGGGAAATTTGCATTGATATACGAGTATTTTGATATACAGGGTGACACAGAATAACGGGAACTTTTGAATTTATTCGTACAGGAGGACGCCATCTAAAGGACGTAATTTTAAAAAAATTATAAATTCCATCAATGTTTCGTAAATGGCAAGTTTTAGGTTTCAATTACTATGAATAAAATGTATTTCTTTTATCACTTCTAATTTTATTGGATTGTAGAAAAGTTCCCATTTTTTGTGTCACCCTGTACAATGATGCTTCCGGAACGAATTATGATCACAATCCAAGGTTCCACTGTATATATATATACTGCTTTTTCGCAGGTGAATTTTATTTGTTGTATCACTATTTAAATGCTCATTTACGGGAAATTAACACAGAAAGCAATGTAAAATAGTCAATTCCAAAGCAAAACTCACACTTCATGATGATGTTCACACACTGCTCCACGAAGGAGAACTTATCTCTACCTGGAATTTCAATTCTGAAACAGAACGGGCCGTTGTCATGGTCTTTTACATCATCTATCTCCAGTGAGCAGTTTTTCTCACTCAGTCGGCCAATTAGCCTTGTGCGATCCTTGAAGCTATCTGCAATGTTGTGGGAATCTTCATCATAGATTCGTCGGTCTCTGGCTGTCTTTTCATGCCAGATTCCCTTCATCCGAGACTCAGGAAGCTTCAATCCAGGGTAATTAAACTTACAGGGCAACACAACACAAGATGAGACAAGTGCCGTCATTTGAGGTTCAACTTCTGCGTTCCACTCATCCGACAGAACATAGGCAAAGATCACTGTGGGAGATGATCAAAATAGCAGGACCATACTTTTACTTGCCATATGCAGCTGTATTTAATAAAAAGCAAATAAATAAACTAAATGAATGTTATTCTGTACCTTGAAGACAAATCCAGCAGAGCAATGTCTTCGAATGTGGATCCATACTGCAACTTTAAAGAAAATGTAGAGTTTTTCAACTTTTCAATACATATCTGATAAGTAGTAGATTTTAAATAAAAAAATAAATCAAACCTGTATTTCATACTAAAATAATTGCTTAAATTTATGCAGTTTCTTTGACCCAAAGCAAAGTAAGTATACTGTAAGTGTATACAATTATAAATAATGGAAAAAAATGAAACAAATCTGATGCTAGAGTAGTTAATATTTTGTTACATTTAAAGATAAACATATGCATCACATATGTGGTTTGAACAAATGTGAAAATGTGCTGACAGGCTCAGAATTAAGGAAGAAAGATGAAGAAAGTATAAAAGATTTTCAGATTGTAAGCATGCAGAAACCAAAATACATACTAAAGTGATTAACACTACATATCCTCAATCAGATACAAATGAACTTCTTAAAGAATAACAATTACATTTACATTTAGGCATTTGGCAGACACTCTTATCCAGAGCGACTTCCATTTTTTCTTGTTTTTTTTTATTTTTTTATCTCATTTCACATCTGAGCAGTTGAGGGTAAAGGGCCTCGCTCAAGGGTCCAACAGTGGCAACTTGGTGGTTGTGGGGTTTGAACCTGGGATCTTCTGAACGCCTTAACCACTGAGCTACCCCTGGCCCCATAACCCATGACTGACCACTTGTTATTACTTATATCATGATGAATAGTTGTTTTAATATTCTCACTTCATCTCTCCTTTTCTTGTGTAAATAAACAAAAAAATTTCACTCAAATATTTCAGAAATGACAGAAATCCTAATGCTCTAGAATAATATATTATCATATGTAATAGAAGCAGAAAACTAAGAGAATACTTCTCCATAATAATGGATATCTTAATTAAAGAACCTCATGGTTTAAATAATCTCCATTGCTCATTCATCGTCTATACCATTGTATCCCGTATACAGGGTCTCAGGGGCCTGAGAAGACTCAGAAGATCTAGGGCATGAGGCAGGTACACCCTAGATGGGGTGCCAGTCCAGCGCAGACGACACACATACAGTACACCCACTAGGGGCAATTTGGGAATGGTAATTAGCCTGATCTTCATGTCTTTAGACCTTACCCAGAGAAAACCCACCAAGCACGGGGAAAATATGCAAACTCCACACCCACAGACCCAAGGCAGGAAGTGAACCCAGAACCTGTAGGTGCAAGGGGACAGTGCTACTAACCATTAAGCCACTGTGCCACCTTGGTATAAATAATCTGTTTACTTTTTTTTTTTTTTTTATAAAAACCAGTCCATTATTATTAAATAGCAGTATTACAAAAGGTACTGTACTTTCATTATAATTATTTAAAAAAGCTTATGTATGAAATAATGAACTATGATCATATAATTGGTACGAATGCCAAAATGGAAACAGTAAGGATATAATTATTATCAAGTGGTAAATACAAACCTAATTAACTGCAAAACAGTTTGATCCAAATGTGCGCTGTCAGAGGACAATTCAGGAATAAGCTGTTCCATAAAAGGCCAGAATATTATTTCTTAATACATGAATAATAAACCTAGCATTTAATGAAGGTATTTGGTAAAATTTTGCCTAAGTGCCACCATAAGGGAAGAGTGCTTATCGTTACATGCAAAATGCAGCATTAGTGATATTTCTATCATATGAACAAATTCATAAATTATAAAGACATAACCCAGGTGTATATATATATTTTTGTTTTTATATGTCTGATGGCATTGATTTTTTAATTAGCACTCAGTCTATGAATGTCTTCAAATAACAAGTGAAATTCAAATAAGACTTTTGTGGACCCAGTGCAGTGCAGGAAACACCTGCTGTTTCCTCTGACCCTTAGATCACTTATAGACAGTGTAAAAAAATCAACTACTGTAAACTATATTTAGATAAGACATGTTTTTTCCTTCGATATGCTTTAGCCGGGTTTAAAAATTAACAATTAAAACTTTTTTTTTACAACTTTTTTTTTTATTATCTCTTTAACAATATCTCACAGTAATGGCTTGTTAAATAAAACATAATTGTGATCATAAAGTGTTATGCAAATTTTTTTAAATGATCAAATTCAACCCATGAAAAAATATATACGATTACAGCATTGCAAATATTGATTACACAAAGAGATTATTAAAATGATATAATAGGCAAAAACAACTTACATGTTGGTTGTTGGATGTAGAAAAACTATTATCTCCTGAGTGACAAATTTCCACTGCTCTACAAGTATATTGAGGAGGTGCAAGTGAAAGTCCTGCCCACATTCTGCCCTGCATTTTCAAAACTGAGGTGTACAAAAAAATTGACACTTTTCTGGGGAATAACATGGCAAATCACACATCATTATCAAGTTAACATGTGAATCAGTATACAACATACAGTACAGATGGGTGACAAATGAAAGAAAAAACTGGTGCTGGCTCACCAGAAAAAAACAAGCAGATTTGGGTAGATATAATATATAACATGCAAGAGGAAAAAAAAGGATCTTAAGAGTGATCACATTTTGTTGTTCTTTGAGTACTTAATTTGAATTCAGGAGTGAGTCTGATATTGTTGTGTTATGAAGAACGCTGCAGAAGACATTCACTATATTGTATATATATACTATAGTTTTGGAGACCTGACAATCCCCCCCATATATGGTTTTTGAACATACTGTATTAGAAGGCCTGAGTCACATTTTAAAGTTCAGTGGTTGATGTCTGGGAAAAATGCAGACCACTCAGTTTGTGACCTATATACGGGTCCTATATTTTGTACTATATGTGTGGAGTTTGCATGTTCCCCTATGCTTGATGGGTTTCCCTTGATTTTTTTTCCGCACAATCGATTTTCGACAATCATCACTCTAATAAACAGAAAATATAATATTTAGAAAGCCATCTGTCTTCAGTGAGTGAACTTCTTTAATATGAGAAAGCTCATCTAGTAAAGCCCATTAGAGACTAGGTTAACCCTAGTCAGCCCTGTCAGACCAAAAAGCTCCCACTAAGCCTGAAACAGTGACTTGAATTATTCTGATTAAATGTGAGAAGTGCATCACCTGCTGTCTCAAATAGCAAAGTACAGCCGCTCCAAGGAGCATGGGAAAGTTATTTATATGGGTTTTGGTGAGGAAATTCATTATTCATTCATTCATTTTCTATACCGCTTAATCCTGTGTTCAGGGTCGCGGGGGACCTGGAGCCTATCCCAGGAGACTTCGGGCACTAGGCGGGGTACACCCTGGACAGGGTGCCAATCCATCGCAGGGCACACATACAGTACACACACTCACACACCCAATCACACACTACGGGCAATTTAGGAACGGCAATTAGCCTAACCTGCATATCTTTGGACTGTGGGAGAAAACCGGAGTACCCGGAGGAAACCCACCAAGCACGGGGAGAACATGCAAACTCCATGCACACAGAGACGGGAATCGAGCCTGGCCGGGGAATCGAACCCAGACCCTGGAGGTGCAAGGTCGACAGTGCTAACCACCAGAGGTGTCAAGTAACGAAGTACAAATACTTCGTTACCTTACTTAAGTAGAAATTTTGGGTATCTATACTTTACTGGAGTAATTATTTTTCAGCTGACTTTTTACTTCTACTCCTTACATTTTTAAGCAATTATCTGTACTTTCTACTCCTTACATTTTAAAAATAGCCTCGTTACTCTATTTTTATGATCAGAACGCGCAACCCCCCCGTCGCATGATAAGAACGAGCACAACGCCTGACCATCCCCCCCCCCCTCGGTCGCATGATAAGAACGCGGACAACGCACCCCCCCCGCATGATCAGAAAGTGAGACCTCAGTGCTTTTGTCGCCCCTCACGGTACTTTTACTTTTATACTTTAAGTAGTTTTGAAACCAGTACTTTTAAACTTTTACTTAAGTTAAAAGCTTGGGTTGATACTTCAACTTCTAAAGAAGTATTTTTGAACCCTTGTATCTATACTTCTACTCAAGTAATGAATGTGAATACTTTTGACACCACCTTTGTCAATACTTTTAACCACTACACCACCGCGCCGCCAGGAAATTCATTAATAACCTCTAAAAACAATTTAATCCAACTTTATTAACATTAGAATTAACATTTGACATTGCCACAAAGCATCTTTACAGGAATACAAAGTCTGGATATAAATACAAATAAATGTTTAAATGCAAGCTGGAGGCAACAGTGGCAAGAAAAAAACTCTATGAGATAAACATAAGAAAGGAACTCACTTTTAAGGTCAAAAGTACAAGTGTTTAATAACAGGAAATGTGTTTTGTTTGGTGTAAAGTCTACTTTTGTCAGGTTACAGTTCAGTGACGGAAACTTGGTTACAAATCTGTTTTTGGCAATTTTAGTCTTTAAACTATTCAAACAGTTGCAGTTGTATGCCATCATAGTGAAACTCCTTGTATACTGTACATGCAATTCCAGCCATCATTTTGAATATTAATTGGAAGTGCCCTCAATTATTACAAAAATCTAAGGGTCGGAGGCCAGTAGGGGTATCTCAGACATCTCTCTCATGAGTAGCTTTTAAGGGAGAGAAAGAGAGAGAGAGATGGGTACAGTATTTGAAAAAATTGAATGAAATTTATGAACTGAAATTTATTAAATGAATTTATGGTCGATGAAAGACAAAAATCCCACTTTGTGGCTTTCAGATGAGATCTAAAATTATTCACTTACTCACTATCTATACGGCTTGATCCTGTATACAGGGTCACACGGGTCCTGGGGCCTATACTTAGGGCAGGTGGCAGGGTATACCCTGGACAGGGTGCCAATCAACCGCAAGGCACACACATGCATACTCACTCAACACACTCTAGCAATGGCATTGGCCCAAGGTTAACCCTATACAGATACGGACATGTGAGCTATGGACTTTCATTGGCTGTATAGCGGCCTCTTCCTGTTCTCCTGCAAGTTAGTTTGCTTGCTGGAGGTTCCATGAGATTCTACTCGCATGTTGGGGCTGTGTGGGAACTGCTTTGCCTGGGAGCTATTGGCTTTGCTGGCTGGTAGAGCTAACGGCTGCTGTTGGACTCCTTTTGTTTTGGTGTGTATGCGTGTACATGTTAAGTAGTGTTTTTTTTATTATTATTTCTGTTGTTTGTCTATTGTTTTTACCTTAACATTGGGTTTTTGGTGAATTTGTATTTCTTTCCTTATTATAAACTATGTTTAAGTGTATTGGTTTGTCTTCTCGTTTTTCTTTTATTACTTGAGCTTTCCCCTTGGTTGTATGTGTGTGAAGTGTTGTAGTGGTTTCATTTAGAGTGACAGATTCCATCAGGGCGTCGGTGATCACACTGAGAGAATTCTATAACATACTTTTGTGGTTACAGGAGATGAGTTGCTAAGGCGGGGTGTAGTTCTAATAGCGGTCTCCCTTTCTCGTGTGTGTGTGTGAGCATGTGAGTCTCTACACAGGTTGGTGAGGTGATATGGAGGCCTACAGATGTGGCCGTTAAGAATGCGCGTGTTTTCCCACGAGATCCCACAATTTAGCGCACGACTTCCCGCGACTTCCCGTAAGCAACATTCGAGAATTTAAGTATGTGTTGTGCTTCAATGAATATCCGCCAGATGGAAGGACTTTATCTAAAAGCCGGACCAAACGAAGAATTGTTTATAATTACTTGGCCTAAAACAATATTGTTTCCAATGCTGAAGCAAACATGAATTTTATTTTGTTTTACAACAGATCTTTCATGATGGATGTGTGTATATGTGCTTCATATTATTTTCATAATGATGAAATGAGATGCCCAAATTCGTGCTTTAAAATTCCTAATAAGGAATATATATATTTCTAATGAATTCTTATACAGTATATAGTTTTTGTAAAGTCTTAACAGGGACAAAACAGTGAAAGACATGGCAATGCCTCGGTTTAAATGGTCTTGAAATTAATTAAATTTCCTGATAGTGTTAACTATGTGAATGTCCTGATTCGTGAATATGCCAATATGTCTTATTTAAAACGTAAAAATGTGTCGACATCATCAGAAGACATGAATGAACAATATAATATATATATATATATATATAATCATATTAAGTAAATATTATTTTATGAATACAACGTTCTTCAGGCTTTTTATAATAATCATCATATTTGCTGTTTCAATTCAATTCAATTCAGTTTTATTTGTATAGCGCTTTTAACAATTGACATTGTCTCAAAACAGCTTTACACAATCAAAAGAATTATTTAAGTTTGTATGGAATGTGAATGTGTATGAATCAAAATGTTCAGATAGTCCCTGGTGAGCAAGCCCGAGGGCGACAGTGGCAAGGAAAAACTCCCTGAGACGGTAATAGGAAGAAACCTTGAGAGGAACCAGACTCAACAGGGAACCCATCCTCATCTGGGTGAAACAGATAGCAGGAAATGATCTGCATTTATACAGTGTTAGGTTGAGCTTTAATAGTTGATGTTAATTGATGTTATAATAGTTGATGTAAAATGGAGTCCAGTAGTTATTGGAGACTCAGATAGACTTGTAGAAAGTTCCAGTCCTGAACTATCGAATTGTCAAGTCCTCAGAGAAACAGCTGACCACACCAGTCGAGGCCAGAACCATCTTCTAAGTAGATAGAATCATCCCCAGACACCAGGCGCATCCTAAAGAGACACACGGGGCATCCATGCGATGAGACCTCCAACCAGAAACCGGGCACCAGGATGGATCAGACAGGTCCGGAGGGCAGAGGGAGTCTGGATCACTGGCAGCTCAGGAACCACATGTGTAGCTCGACAGAGAGAGAGAGAGAGAGAGAGAGAGAGAGAGAGAAAGAGTGAAAGGGGGAGACAGGGGGAGAGAGGAAAGAGAAAGAGGGGGAGGAAGAGAAGAGGAGGAGAGATTGCAATTAGGTATGGTCACAGTCACAATGTCTAATGTGAATGTATATTTACTGTAGAGTGCAAGCAGGGACTCCGGCAGGACTAACTATGACAGCATAACTAAAAGGGAGAGCCAGAAGGAAACACAAACATGAGGGCTCCCTGAGATGTAAAGCAAGCAATCACCTCACCGTCAACAAACCTGACTGATCAAATGAGACTGAGGAAGACAGCATCTAAACATACCAGTTCACCATAATACTCTACGTCCATGAGTCCCCCAGATCTGCTCCTTTACCTTATGGCAAATCTATTTATAAAATGCTTGGTTAAATAAATAGGTTTTGAGCCTAGACTTAAACACTGAGACTGTGTCTGAGTCCCGAACACTATTTGGAAGACTACTCCATAATTTTGGGGCTTTGTAAGAAAAAGCTCTGCCCCCAGCTGTAGTTTTCATAATACGCGGTACTGATAAGCAGCCTGCATCCTTTGACCGAAGTAGGCGTGGCGGATCGTAAGACACTAGCAGTTCGCTCAGATACTGCGGCGCGAGACCATTTAATGCCTTATATGTCAAGAGTAGTATTTTAAAATCAATGCGAAATTTCACAGGGAGCCAATGCAGTGAAGATAGGATAGGGGTGATGTGCTCATATCTTCTGGTTCTAGTGAGGACTCTCGCTGCTGCATTTTGGATTAGCTGAAGCTTGTTTATGCACCTAACTGAACAACCAGACAGTAAGGCATTACAATAGTCCAACCTAGAAGTGATAAAAGCATGAACTAGTTTTTCTGCATCATTTAGCGACAATATATTTCTTATTTTGGCGATATTTCTAAGGTGAAAGAATGCTATCCTGGTGATATTATCTACATGAGCTTCAAATGAAAGGCTGGAATCTATAATCATGCCGAGGTCTTTTACTGTTGCACTTGACGGAACAGAAAGGCCATCTAAAGTTACGGTGTGATCTAAGATTTTACTTCTAGCTGTATGCGGTCCTATGACTAGAACTTCTGTCTTATCCGGATTTAGCAGAAGGAAGTTAATTAGCATCCAATTTCTTATGTCCTGAACACATTGCTCAACTTTAGTAAGATGGTTTTCCTCATCAGGTTTTGTTGAGACGTATAGCTGTGTGTCGTCAGCATAACAATGAAAACTAATACCATGCTTACGGATTATGTTGCCCAGAGGAAGCATGTAAAGGGAAAAAAGCAGTGGGCCTAAAACTGAACCCTGCGGAACGCCAAACTCCACTAGAGAACATGCAGAATAATCACCATTTAAGTCTACATACTGATAACGATCGGTCAAATAGGATCTGAGCCAGGAGAGGGTTGTACCCTTAATTCCTACAAAATTTTCTAATCTGTGAAGAAGAATAGCATGATCAATAGTGTCAAAAGCTGCACTGAGGTCGAGTAATACAAGCATAGTTACACAACCCTGATCAGAGGCCAATAGGAGGTCATTTACTACTTTAACGAGTGCTGTTTCTGTGCTGTGATGAGGCCTAAATCCTGACTGATACAGTTCATGTATGCCATTTCTATGTAGATATGAGCATAGCTGCTCCGCTACTATCTTTTCCAGAATCTTAGAGATAAAGGGGAGGTTTGATATTGGCCTGTAATTGGACAGCTGACAGGGGTCGAGGTCAGGTTTCTTAATTATTGGTTTAATAACTGCTACTTTAAAAGATTTTGGAACGCTGAGTGAGGAATTAATTATTCTCAACAGCGGTTCTGTTATTACTGGTACTATCTGTTTCAGAAAATGTGTCGGTATAGAATCTAATATACAGGTTGATGAATTTGCAGAAGAGATGAGTGAAATTAGTTCATTCTCTTCAAGAGGAGTAAAGTATTCTAGGTTTGAATCTGACATGGCTAGGTTAACATCAGTATCAATTACATTGTTTGGTTTCAAAGCCTCAATTTTATGCCTGATATTTACAATTTTATTATTAAAAAAGTTCATGAAGTCCTCACTATTGCATGATGTTGTTGTGGAGATTTCTGTAGTGGTCTTATTTCTGGTTAATTTGGCTACGGTATTAAATAAAAATCTAGGATTATTTTTATTTTCTTCTATAAGAGTGGAGAGATACGTTGATCTAGCTACACTAAGAGCTTTCCTATAGTTCAGGATGCTCTCTTTCCATGCTATTTGAAATACCAACAATTTAGTTTGACGCCATTTACGCTCTAATTTCCGAGCAGTCTGTTTTAAAGTGCGCGTGTGATCGTTATACCAGGGAGCGAGTTTCTTATCTCTAATAATTTTTCTTTTAGCTGGAGCTACATTATCTAAGGTACAACGAAGTGTCGACTCTAAATATTCAGTCACCTGATCAAGTTCTGTGGGGTCAGACGGTGGCCTAATCGAAGTTGGTAACTCTGGGAGATTACTGATAAAACTCTGTGTGGTAGTTGATGTGAATGTACGTTTAATACGGTAGCGCGGTGCTGTGCGTACATTATCACTGTGACACACTTGAATGGAGACAAGATAGTGATCTGAGATAATTTCAGACAGTGGAATTGTGAATACATTTCTTATAATTAATCCGAAGAATATTACTAAATCTAAAGTGTGACCTGCTTTATGAGTGGGTCCTACTACACACTGATTTATGCCTACGGAGTCCAGTATGGATATAAATGCTGTTCTCAGAGAGTCTTCTGGATTCTCCAAATGAATGTTAAAATCTCCAGCAATTAACACTTTGTCTACAGAAATGACCAGGTCTGAGATGAAATCTGCAAATTCACTAAGAAATTCAGAATACGGCCCTGGAGGTCTGTAAATTATAATTAGTGGAATCGACTGAGCTGATTTAATATACTTAAATACACTTATGTTACTATATAGAATTTCAAATGAGTTAAATTTGTGTCCGTGTTTTTGTACGATAGACAGATTATCATTATGAATAACTGCGACGCCTCCTCCTCTACCAGTTAACCGAGGCTGGTGTATGTAGCTGTATCCAGGAGGACTAGCTTCATTTAGAGCTACATACTCGTCCTGTTTAACCCATGTTTCAGTTAAACAGAGTATATTAAACGCCTGATCTGGGATAATTTCATTAACAATAACTGCTTTTGATGCGAGAGATCTAATATTTAACAATCCTAGCTTCAGATCAGAGGTGCCGGGTGCGCATTCAGTATGATCTGAGTTTGTGGTCTTTATGTTAATTAAATTATTGAAACAGACTTTCTGGGTCTTTCTACATTTTTGCTTAAATCGGGGAACAGACACAGTCTCAATATGGTGAACCCTGAGTGACGACTCTATGCAGCTAGCAGACGGTTGGTTTAGCCTGACTGTCTGCTCCCTGGCCTGGGCTCTGGATTGTCACCGATTAACTAGACCTCTACTGAGACTATGAGCTATACTACAGGAAATGAGAGCAGCACCTTCCCGAGTGGGATGGACACCGTCCCGCCCTAACAGGCCAGCTTTGCCCTCAAAGGTCTTCCAATTATCTATGAAGCCCACATTATTTTCGGAGCACCACCTGGACATCCAGCGGTTCAGCGACCATAACCTGCTGTAAGCTATGTCGCCACGTCTCATTGGGATGGGACCAGAGCATATTACTTCATCGGACATCGCCTTCGCTAATTTAAACACCTCTGTAAAGTTATTCTTACTAACCTCTGACTGACGAAGGCGTATATCATTAGCTCCAGTATGTACCACTATCTTAGAGAACCTGTGCTGTCCTAGAGCCCTAAGATTACCTGCTATGTCCGGTGCTCTGGCTCCCGGGATACACCTAACCACTGCCGCTGGCGCCCCTAAAGGTCTAGCTAATGTCACGTGTCTCAGTATAGAGTCTCCTATAACCAGAGCTCTTTCAGGTTTCTCAGCGGGTGCATCACTGAGGAGAGCAAACCTGTTGGACACGTGAAGCGCAGAGGAGGTGTGCTCCGGTGGGCTAGCCTTAGCGTTAGCTTTGGCTGAACGAGCCCACTGCGCAATGTGACGTCGTAGCGACGTCTTTTCCATGTCATTTTGGACGTCCAATTTCCGTCCATAGATGGGGTTGTTTTGTAACGCCAGGCGACGTCTTTTTTTCGACGTCTACCGCACGTCTAATTCTGACGTCGTAGTGACGTCTTTTTCATGTCATTTTTGGACGTCCAAATTCCGTCCATTGATGGGGTTGTTTTGTAACGCCAGGCGACGTCTTTTTTTCGACGTCTAATTTTTTACGTCGGTGGGACCATTGTAGTGATGTCTTTTTCATGTCATTTTTGTCCATTGATGGGGTTGTTTTGTAACGCCAGGCGACGTCTTTTTTCCGACGTCTAATGTTAACTCCACCAAATCGGCTGACGGCGCTGTAGCTTGCCCCGGCACTTGCGCAGCTTCACCATTGGGCTCCGCCCCGCGACCTTCAACTCGCCGCTCCGCTTTGATCACGCTCGCTATCATGGAGAGCCGAGTTGGACTGATTGCTTCCCAATGCAAATGGCTGGAAGTACTTTACTCACCACAGCACGCACGGGAAAAGAAACGCAATCACTAGAGAACCAAACCCAATTCAGCCTTAGCATGAACCGGAACACATTCAACAAGTCTCTCACACACACATACTCAATACACCTAAACTTGGCCGAAGCCATTAACCCAAACACATTTCCTCATCACGGTGACCACACGTACAGCAACCTGCCGCAAAGCATGATGGTCGTCAGCCGCTGCCCCGCCCACACCACAATATGTTTCTTTTTTACATTTTCCTGTTTCCCTTTAACAGTTTTAATTTTATTTAAAGCCTATAATCAAGTTATTTGTGTTTTTATTTTATATTGTATAAATGTATATATTGTATAAATGTATATATATATATATATATATATATATATATATATATATGTCTTTGGTCAGATTAGGTCAAATGTTGAACGTCAAAATGACGTCCAAGTTTGGTCATGGTTGGACGTCCAAATAGTGGACCTAGTTTGGACGTCAAAATGACGTCCAAAAAAAAAATAAGATAGATTAGGTCGTCAAAATGACGTCCAAGTTGGGTCATGGTTGGACGTCCAAATAGTGGACCTAGTTTGGACGTCAAAATGACGTCCAAAAAAAAATAAGATAGATTAGGTCGTCAAAATGACGTCCAAGTTGGGTCATGGTTGGACGTCCAAATAGTGGACCTATTTTGGACGTCCAAGTTGGGTCATGGTTGGACGTCCAAATAGTGGACCTAGTTTGGACGTCCAACCATGACCCAACTTGGACGTCATTTTGACATCCAAATAGTGGACCTAGTTTGGACGTCGAATAGACGTCCAGAATTGGTCATGGACCGATGGACCCAATATAGACATGATCTGCACGTCTATCCGACGTCCAATGTTTAGTGGGAGTATGCCGCCGAGTCGTCACCCACTCGCCCCGCTGTGAGGGCTCTAATGCCGGAGTCGGGGGCTGTTTATCTCCGCCTGTGGCACCCAGACTGTCCGCTACGGGAATAACACTGCTCTCACACTGTCTAACCCTCTCTAAAGTCTGGATGCGCTCCTCTAATGCTGATATCTTCTCCGTCAGAGTGCTCACTAACACACACCTATCACAAATAAAATTATCACTAATGACGGAGGAAGAATGTCTAAACATCCTGCACTCTACACACTGAACAAGCTGAACGGTAGACATTATAACGTACCTCTGTGTCGGAGTTTTAGTTGTTTGGAGATGAATTCCGTTTGTTGTTCTTAGACGAGGAAACTCGCGCGTTGCGAAAATTTCGCGGCAACAATACGAAAACAGGAAGCTACGCTGTTTGTGTCCAGCATTGAATAATTATTTCATCCATTATTTAACCACGGCTGGAAATAATAGCTGGAATGTGATGTGATTGTGAATTTATGACTGAAATAAAGCTGTTCGTCTTTTGTAAAGTACTTTCACTTTACAAAAGGCAGCGTTTTTATCAAAAGGTTGATAAACGCATGTTGTACAGTATATACAACGCGACAGCGCGCTCACTTCTCACCTTTCATGTATCTGCTCCGACTTATTAATTCGTTTTAAACCCCTCAAAAATGCGTGTGCATACAGCTCAAAACCTCCATCAGTTATTAAAGATAGCATCTATTTTGAAAAAATGCCCCAGTGATTTTGGGGCTTCAGTAAATCTCCGGGCGCTCTGCGCATAACACCGGGCTAACTCATGCCGGAAATAATTTATAAACCATTATTAAATTTTCTAAACGTGGGCTATTGTTTTTTTTTACTTATAATATTTGTTAATTTAATTTAAATGAGGTTTGGGCTCAGGACTGTGATTCGGCATCGGCTCTACAATAGCTCTTAATCCTGGTAGCTTAGTGGTAGGTGATTCGCCTTCCATGTGGAAGACCCGGGTTCGATTCCCAGCCAGCAAATCGCTATCAAATATTATATTAGAACATAAATTCATAGGTTTATTATTATCATCAAATATGATATTACTATTATAATGAACCCTAGACACGTGACAGCCGTCAAGAGCATTAATACAAAATCTTGTATAATCTTTATTTTGTGGCACATTTGCAAATATGCAATGTGCAAATAAATATTTATATATAATACAAATAAATATTGTTTATGATGAAAAATTTGATTAAACAAATTTTATTATAAAATAAACAATATAAAAGTATACATATTGTATATGAAAATGCTCCACATTATAAAAGCAAGACGCGGAGTTTAGTCCGAGGTCCGGGAAGTACGTGATGTGGTGGAGAAAAGGCAGGGGCGGACTGGGACCAAAAAGTAGTATAAAAATATAACACAATACGGAAATCATTGCTATTTAAACATATTATTTGAAGTATCACTGAACATGTAAAACAAAGAAACAAAGGAAAGAACATCAAGACAAACATATAAATCTATAAATACAATATTTTACAGAGAATGGCAATAAAACTGAACAGGTAAGCTGAAATAAAATCAGTAGCAGCATTAGCTCACGCTAGTAAACTAGTTACTTATTTTAATTATTATGGTAGTCAATATTAATTCGAAATAAGGCTGAGAAACATTATTTTTTATTAATATTGTCTACCATAATAATTACTAGCACGAGTTAATGCTGCTACTGATTTTATTCCAGTTTACCTGTTCAGTTTGATTGTGATTCTTTTCACTTGGCTCTGGTAGATCAGGGGAGACGTGTTGGTCATCATCAGCAGGCACTGGTTCATCATCACTGACACTGCTGCACATCTTACACTGCAGCACGATGATACCCCCTGTTAAATGTTCATGATATCTCACAAACAAAAAGGCCAATTTGTCTTTTCCTCATAAAGTGATTAGGTGAAATTCCACCCATACAAGTGTGACAAATATGCAAAGAAAAAAGTCAGGAAGGGGCAACTACTTTTCCATGGCACTGCACATGTAGTCAGATTGTTCCTCTAGGATGGAACTGTGCCAGGTGGAGTTATAACACTTTTAAAATCATACTAACTTCACACTGATCTGAATAACTTGAACGATCAACTTATTGTTCTTTCCTTTGTTTCTTTCTTTCTTTTTTACAAATACGACCCAATATATGTTCAGTGATACTTTTTATTTACATTTTTGTTTGTGTTATATTTTTAAACTAGTATGTGGTTTTAAAAATGAATCTCCACTCTAATAAACCAGTGTATTATAATGTGCGATGTATTTTAACCTTAATAATAATACATTCGGAGAACTACTAATAATAATAATTATACAGTCAAAGAAGTACCATCATTGAAGGAGAGAAGAAAATGAAGAATAAATACATATCAGTTTGAGCTTGACATGTTTATGAGCTCTGTCGCTTGCTGTCAATGGGCGCCTAAGAGACATAACACATTTTTCGGCTTCAGTAGACACACAATACTTCAGACTGAAACACAACTGCCAACCACAGGTAATGAAGGGCATTTTCACAGCTTCCCGCGCGCACCCACGGGATCCCTTTTTTGAAAAGGTGCGTTTATTAAAGGCCAGATCTGTAGATGTGCCCCTGTTTACCTGCTGTCACGCCTCAGCGTGTACATTGAGCTCAGTCCTTTTGGGATATCCCAGTCATTCTTATGATGTGCTTGAAGTTATATATTAAAGTGGGATTGGTCTTCTTCTTTTTTTGTGTTTGTGATGTTTTATGTTTTGTAATAAAATTTGAATAATTTTTCTATCTGCGTCTCCTGCCGCCTCTCTGAGAACGAACCTGTACTGTCGCGAAGAACAAATTTGTTATAAATATTCCCTGGTGAAATTCCGGGATGGCATCATCGTTAGGTAGCACTTCCTTGAACCCTCGATGTCCCGCTACATACTCTCCTCATATCCAGCGCATTCACAGAGAAAGAGGTATACTTACTATCATTCCATGAGTAAACTCAATGAATACTTTGCGTAGAGCAGAATTGTGAGCAGATTGTGCCGGACCAGCTACAGTATGCTAAGCTTATCTAAAAGGAAGCACCAGCAGGAAATGTACAGCAGACATTAGGGCTCCTCCCTAGGATGTCAGGCAACCAGTCATCTCAGTGTCAACAAACCTGAGTGAGCTCATGAGAGTGAAGGAATATTGCATCAGTTCAACATGAAATTCCCTAGATCTGCGCTATATGCAGAATGCTTGATTATAAATTTTTAGCCTTGACTCAAACACTAGAAGTTTGTTTTAGTCCCAAATTGAAAGACTTCCCATAACTGTAGGGCTGCCCCTGTTGTGGTTATATTATTTGAGACACCAACAAATAGTCTGCACTTTTTGATTATGGCAGACCATGAAATACTAGCTGTTCACGTAGGCACCATGCAGTGAGACCATAAAGTGCTTTATAGGTCAATTTTATTACATTAAATGAACACAAAATGTCACTTGTAACCAGTGCAGTATGGATGGGAGTAGTGTGTTCATATCTTCTATTTATAGTGAGGATTGCCATGATCTTGTCTCAGACCCCAGATGCTGTAGCTGAGAGAATCATGGGTAAAATAAATGAATACATTGTGCAGAGCACATCTGGCTGGGCCAGCTATGATGGCATAACTAAAGGAAGCACCAGAAGGAAACATTGACATGAAGGCTCCCTAGGATGAACATTTACACCACATACTGTATGTGCAAAGCTGCCAGCATTGTGGATAAACCGACCCATCGTTCAAACTCTTCACCCTGCTGTTGTCCGGCAAAAGTTACTGAAACATTCAGGTCCACAAGGCCAGACTATGTAACTGTTTATTCCTATATGCCATCAAACTCCTCAATATCAAATCAAATCAAATCAAATTTTATTGTCACATCACGTTACTGGTACACTGGTACAGTACACGTGAGTGAAATTCTTATGTGCAAGCTACACAAGCAATAGTGGTATACAATTATAAGAATAAATACGTATGCATATGAATAGTACAGTATAAGAATAGTATAAAATAAAATAATATAAGTAAAAAAATATAAAAATTGTGA
The DNA here is from genome assembly GCA_030522415.1 of Channallabes apus. Taxonomy (NCBI): domain Eukaryota; kingdom Metazoa; phylum Chordata; class Actinopteri; order Siluriformes; family Clariidae; genus Channallabes; species Channallabes apus. The sequence continues at coordinate 27,939,423 of CM060126.1, forward strand.
GTGCAAGTATACATAATATATATATATATATATATATATATATATATATATATATATATATACACATCTACACATCTACATACAGTGGTGTGAAAAACTATTTGCCCCCCTCCTGATTTCTTATTCTTATGCATGTTTGTCACACAAAATGTTTCTGATCATCAAACACATTTAACTATTAGTCAAAGATAACACAAGTAAACACAAAATGCAGATTTTAAATGAGGGGTTTTATTATTTAGGGAGAAAAAAAATCCAAACCTACATGGCCCTGTGTGAAAAAATAATTGCCCCCTGAACCTAATAACTGGTTGGGCCACCCTTAGCAGCAATAACTGCAATCAAGCGTTTGCGATAACTTGTAACGAGTCTTTTACAGCTCTCTGGAGGAATTTTGGCCCACTCATCTTTGCAGAATTGTTGTAATTCAGCTTTATTTGAGGGTTTTCTAGCACGAACCGCCTTTTTAAGGTCATGCCACAACATCTCAATAGGATTCAGGTCAGGACTTTGACTAGGCCACTCCAAAGTCTTCATTTTGTTTTTCTTCAGCCATTCAGAGGTGGATTTGCTGGTGTGTTTTGGGTCATTGTCCTGCTGCAGCACCCAAGATCGCTTCAGCTTGAGTTGACGAACAGATGGCCGGACATTCTCCTTCAGGATTTTTTGGTAGACAGTAGAATTCATGGTTCCATCTATCACAGCAAGCCTTCCAGGTCCTGAAGCAGCAAAACAACCCCAGACCACCACACTACCACCACCATATTTTACTGTTGCTATGATGTTCTTTTTCTGAAATGCTGTGTTACTTTTACACCAGATGTAACGGGACACGCACCTTCCAAAAAGTTCAACTTTTGTCTCGTCGGTCCACAAGGTATTTTCCCAAAAGTCTTGGCAATCATTGAGATGTTTTTTAGCAAAATTGAGACGAGCCTTAATGTTCTTTTTGCTTAAAAGTGGTAGGCGCCTTGGAAATCTGCCATGCAGGCCGTTTTTGCCCAGTCTCTTTCTTATGGTGGAGTCGTGAACACTGACCTTAATTGAGGCAAGTGAGGCCTGCAGTTCTTTAGATGTTGTCCTGGGGTCTTTTGTGGCCTCTCGGATTAGTTGTCTCTGCGCTCTTGGGGTAATTTTGGTCGGCCGGCCACTCCTGGGAAGGTTCACCACTGTTCCATGTTTTTGCCATTTGTGGATAATGGCTCTCACTGTGGTTCGCTGGAGTCCCAAAGCTTTAGAAATGGCTTTATAATCTTTATCAGACTGATAGATCTCAATTACTTTTGTTCTCATTTGTTCCTGAATTTCTTTGGATCTTGGCATGATGTCTAGCTTTTGAGGTGCTTTTGGTCTACTTCTCTGTGTCAGGTAGCTCCTATTTAAGTGATTTCTTGATTGAAACAGGTGTGGCAGTAATCAGGCCTGGGGGTGACTACAGAAATTGAACTCAGGTGTGATAAACCACAGTTAAGTTATTTTTTAACAAGGTGGGCAATCACTTTTTCACACAGGGCCATGTAGATTTGGAGTTTTTTTTCTTCCTTAATAATGTAAACCTTCATTTAAAAACTGCATTTTGTGTTCAATTACGTTATCTTTGACTAATAGTTAACGGTTTTTGATGAGCAGAAACATTTAAGTGTGACAAACATGCAAAAGAATAAGAAATCAGGAAGGGGGCAAATAGTTTTTCACACCACTGTATATCTATATATACATACATATATCTACTTATACACATATATGCATACATGTATATACACATACACACACGTTTGTGAGAGTATGTCTACTTGTGTATAATGTATAAGAATGTCCGCAATGAATGTTGTGCAAAAAGGCAATTATGTGCAGTATGGAGTGGAAAGTGGCTTAGTGACTATAAAGTGACAGTGTAAAGTGACCGTGTAGTGTCTATGAAGACCTATTGGTCAGTGTTCAGCAGTCTGATGGCCTGATGATAGAAGCTGTCCCTCAGCTTACTGGTTCGGGACCGGATACTGCCATACCTCCTGCCTGACGGGAGCAGTTTAAATAAGTTGTTGCTAGGGTGACTGGAGTCTTTGATGATCCTCCTCGCTTTCCTCAGCCACCGCTTCCTGTAGATGTCCTGGAGGGAGGGAAGCTCACCTCCGATTATCCTCTCGGAACACCGCACCACTCTCTGCAGAGCTTTGCGGTTGTAGGCGGTGCTGTTGCCGTACCAGGTCGTGATTGATCTAGTGAGGATGCTCTCGATGACACAGTGGTAGAAGGTCCTGAGGATGCGGGGGCTCATGCCAAATCTATTCAGTCTTCTGAGAAAGAAGAGTCGCTGCTGCGCCTTCTTCACTGTTTTGTTAATATGAACTGACCATGTGAGATCCTCTGCTATGTGAACACCCAGGAAACGGAAGCTGCTCACTCTCTCCACAGCAGCGCCGTTGATGATGATGGGGGAATGTGCACCTCTACACCTCCGGAAGTCCACTATCAGCTCTTTGGTCTTTCCGACATTGAGGGAGAGATGATTCTCCTGGGACCAATGTGTCAGGGCACTGACCTCCTCCCTGTATGCCGTCTCATCGCCGTTGGTGATGAGACCCACCACTGTTGTGTCGTCCGCAAACTTCACAATGATGTTGGAGCTGCTAGTGGCCATGCAGTCGTATGTGTAGAGTGAGTACAGTAGAGGGCTCAGTACACACCCCTGTGGAGCACCAGTGTTCATTGTGACAGAGGATGAGGTGATACTGCCCAGTCTGACCATCTGGCGTCTGTCGGACAGGAAGTTGAGAATCCAGCTGCAGAGAGAGCTGCTCAATCCTAGATCTTGTAGTTTCCTGTCCAGCTTCGAGGGAATGATGGTGTTGAATGCAGAGCTATAGTCTACAAGCAGCATTCTCACATACGTATCCTTCTTCTCCAGGTGGGTGAGGGCAGTATGTAGAGTCAGGGCTATGGCGTCATCAGTGGACCAAGGGAGATATACACAAACACATACACTCAACTGAAAACCATTCCATTCTATGAACCTGTTTTGTGGCTGCCAACATGTTTACACTTAAGTAGAAAGCAATCAAAACTTAGAAAAAATTGGTAAAAATAATAGGCTACATTAAACATTCATTCATTCATTCATTCATTCATTCATTTTCTATACCGCTTAATCCTGTGTTCAGGGTCACGGGGCTACATTAAACAAATAAATAAAAAATTTTGAGTGTATGCAGACAGATTCAAATTTAAATGATAACAAGACAGAGGTATTTGGTCCTGGTGCCCCGGATAAAGTTCCCCCTCTGGATTTAGGAGCCTTGGAGCAGTATGTTAAACCCACAACATTAAATTTAGGTGTTATTTTTGAGCCTTAAATTTTATAAACAGATCAGTCCTGTGGTTTGGTCCAGTTTCTTTCAATTATGGCAACTGGAAAAATTTAAGCCTGTTTTGTGCTTTAGGAATTTTTAAATAGCCATCCACGCCTTTATCACCACTCGCACCAATTACTGTAATGATTTGTATTTTGAGGTTTCTCAGGCAGCATTACACCGACTACAGCTGATACAAAATTCTGCTGCTCTACTTTTAATCTCTAAATGTAACAGACAACATATCTCTCCAGTCCTGTGTAGGGTTTGCATAATAATGACAATGAATGACCGTGGCATTCTCCACCAATAAAAGTAGACATTTTAATGTGGACACAATGTCAAACGCATTCTTCACCATTAACATGATGTGTTTAGTTCTGGGTCAGAGGTGTATTGAATCTTTAACGATTCTGGGCCCGGTTTCTCGAAAGCTTCTTATCTCTAAGTAGTTCTTAAGTCGTACCTTAACCTCTCTCTTAACTTTATGGCGCATTTCTCGAAACGTTCTTACGCTAAGTATCTCTTAGCTAAGTCACACGTTCGTAAGGTTGGTCTGGACCAACCTTAACTCATACTTAGCGTAGTTTTAGCTCAAGACGCTAGTCGCCGCCACTGAGCAGCAGTCTTTATAAATCAGCGGTGTATGCAAACACATTATGGCACGTTATCAAAGTCGTATTAATGATGGAATATACTGTAGACCTGTTTAAGAATATTATTTTATTTGATATCAGAACTAATAGAGTGACTTTTAATTAGCCTATTTCATAATGTGACTAATGCATTAAAATTGCCAATCACAATTAATATTAAACAGGTGGCGAACAATTAGGCAGCGATACAGCGTGGTGTTGTGTTAAACTGAAGACGGCGCGGTCCGTGGAGCCGTGTGAGTCATGTACATGTTTCCTTTAGACAAAACTTCAGCCCTTTTCATATTTTCCCCGTGGCCGTTATTAAAAAATATATAAAATAAACGTTTTGCCTTTCAAGGCAACAGATTATGGAGCTTCTTGAGCTGCTCAGAACTGCGCGTGCCAGACCAACGCATCATACTTTACTGTACTTACTGTACTTACTGTACACTCCCCGTCCCGATGTCCAGCTGCTCGCTGCTTTTTGTTTAAAATATGTTTCATTGCTCATTAGCCATTATCCATGACTTTATGGGTTTTTCTTTTGACACGTTTTATTTTTATGAAATTTGATTTAGTTAAATGAGAAAATAACCTTGGGAGTTTCAAACCCCGCATCCATTCATTTTTCTGGGTGATTGTAATGTTTAATACCCCTACAGTATTCACTTATGCGGTTTGACTCGCTGTGAGATGCGGTGTGTTATACCCCTATCTCACCTGCTCGGTCTCGCGCTGTGGCCGTAGGCTTGATCATGATTCACCCCGAGTTTTTGCGCTGTGATTACGTTTCCATCTTTCCGCGTGAAAAATTCAACGTTTAATTTTTTGCTGGTCCTCACGGTAGCTTGCAGACTTTGCAGAACGTCGCGGAACGTTAAAGGAACGTCGTGGGCAATCGCGGCAGCTCACGGAGATGAGTCCGGCCACACAGGTGAGAGAGGGGTATTAGGCACCGTGATCCGCCTCGAGTGACCGGCGCCCGACGGTCCGCGAAGATCTACAAGGTCCGCGAGCTTCCGCATGTTTATTTTTTTTGCGTGGTAAAATGGAAACGTAATAACAGCACCAAAACTCGCGCCGAATCATAATGAACCGCACTTACGGCCCCGCGTAGGTGAGATAGGGGTATTAAACCTCCACTCTGTCATCTCATCGTATTCATTCCATAGTGCGCTATACAACCCCAACAACTGACACTTCACATTGTTTCTGAAGCTGGTGAAGAGTGTATCAGCTCTTTGTCCATCAACTATGATTGTAAAACCCCGTTCGTTTCACAGCCACATGTTACATGAAAATATTATATATTATATTATTATATTAATTAATATTAATTTATATATTTGTCTATTATGACATGTTATTGTTAAGTTAACACATGTCGAAATAAACGGTATTAAAAGAATTTAGTGCAATGTTTCATTTGCATAGAAAGTGCCGTCTTTCTTAACACTGTCATGCAAAAGGAGTCAAAAATCGATTCCAGAGCAACCGATGTCCGCTAATTCAGGACCTTCACTGTAGACAGCGCCGCGTAACGTCGGATGTAAGAGGCAGCGACTTAAGAAGACTCCTAAGAGACAGTTCGAGAAATACACTTAGAAAAGTTATCACTTAACGTAAGATATATCTTAAGAGTCTTCTTAGCGCGCGAATAGTGTGCGTTATCGAGAAACCGGGCCCTGGTTAATTTGTTTATTCATTCATTCATTCATTTTCTGTACCGCTTAATCCTGTGTTCAGGGTCGCGGGGGACCTGGAGCCTATCCCAGGAGACTTCGGGCACTAGGCGGGGTACACTCTGGACAGGGTGCCAGTCCATCGCAGGGCATCTTCACATTGTTGCATTACTTAATGCATTACAGGGCACACACACATACACACACTCACACACCCAATCACACACTACGGGCAATTTTAGGAATGCTAATTAGCCTAACCTGCATATCTTTGGACTGTGGGAGGAAACCGGAGTACCCGGAGGAAACCCACCAAGCACGGGGAGAACATGCAAACTCCATGCACACAGAGACGGGAATCGAGCCTGGCCGGGGAATCGAACCCAGACCCTGGAGGTGCAAGGCGACAGTGCTAACCACTACACCACCGCGCTGCCTTTAATTTGTTTGTTTAACTGAATCAAAATTTATAATGTACACTTTATCGACTACCCGTCCAGCGTTTACAACAATTTAGTGTATCTTACCAGTTCTGCTTATCACGTGGCCAACGATGATAACACAAATTATGAGCAAGGTAACAAGATCTGCGCGCACACACACATACGTATATACAAACAGTTTGTAAGGTGAAAATAATTAATTTATTCTAGTACTGTTTACTAGATTAACAAAAGTCACAAGAGCAGAGTCTTGGGTTTAATCTTATTGTTCAGTTATGAAACGAGCACCAACTTCAGCAAGGTATACAGCTTTGTTTGTTTACTTGTGTTATGTTTCGTTCTCATCCGTTGGTTCGTTGTAGAGATGACGTCTGTCGGGAAAGCTCTTCGGTGAGGTGTTGGTTTCCTGGTTACCAATGGCTGAACTTCTCCTGAGGGTTTCTTCGTTGCAGGACTTTGGAGTTCTGGCACGAAGTCTCGTTGAGGGTTCTGGAAGAACAGATGACCCGAGCTGCTTTGAAGATCTTGTAGGTTGCAGTAGTGATGTTAACTTGACTGAACTAGTGGTTTAGACTTCCTTAGGGTTTTTGTCCTTTCGGCATCAGTCCATCTCACGGGTGATTGGTCCAATCAGATGTGGTTGCGGGGCTTAGCCACACCTCACGTGGTTCCCCCTTTTGTGCATACCTTAGCCCGGTGTTTCGGCTGTCACATGGGACCCGTCTGGTTGGAGTTTTTGATACCTTTTATAAAGTAATTTTGCATGTTCATGCTACCAATTTCCCTTGTTCACCAACGTTCTTTGAATAAAACCAGCTTTAGATGATATCAAACATTACATATCTTACCCACTCATTCCTTCCTTTATCTAATAAAAGGGGTTTGTAAATGCTGATTACACCTTTTAAGTTATGCAGAATAATCAAACATACACACAGGAATAAAAGATACTGAGTACCTAAATATACTGTATGTATATACGTTTTGCCCTACTGGCACACTTTAAAGATGGTTTAAAATAGTATCCATGCTGTAGGCCTTTGTTCATTGAAAGGCATGTGCTCTGGGGGTCAAGAGAGTGTCCAGGTGTGACTTGGTGGTCCCCCCCCCCTCCAGCTTGGGGTGGAGCTGTAAAACTGTCCGCTTTGTTTACTGGATCACCGATTTACACCCTTGGTTTTGGGGTTTACTTCGATGCATCTTGTCTCATGCCTTGTGAAGTTTCCTGCGCTCCTTTATGATCGTGGATCAGATAAGGCTGGGAGAGGGGGGCTCTGGAATGTGATCAGTTGACTGCTCTCTCTCTCTTTGGGAGCCATGTTTATCGCTACACTTGGCTTCCCTTCATTGGCTTCTGGTACAGTACTAAATTAATTTTAAAATTCTTTTGGTCACGTTTAAATGTTTACATGCCATTGCCCTGCCCTAGCTCTTGGATCTGCTTTTTTGGAATGTCCTGCCCCTGACTATTCGTGAGGCCACATAACTGAGGGCATCCATTCTTAAAACTCTCATGTTTTCTCTACCGATTAACCATCATAAGATGTTGATTTTATATATTATGTTTAATTAGATATGTGTGTGATGTGATTTTAATTATGTCTTTTTGTATTATTTAATTATTTATGTGCATTTTGGGGCAGTCTTGTTGTTAAAATGCTATACAAATAAAGTTGAGATTTAGAAAACACGATGCTGTGATTATATGAGTAGGGTTCAAGTCAAACTGTGACGTGATGAAATTAAAACGGATTGACATTTACAGAAATCTCCAAGCACAATATGGTGATGGGACTCGTAGTCACAGTAATAGAATGAATGGTGAAAACATTTTAAAGACAATCAGACAGAGCCCACTGTAGTCATTCTTGTGAGCATTCAGCGAGCGGTATATCTGATCTCTAAAAATCGGCATCTTTTCGCCAACTTGAGACGCATCTGTCTCTGTGAACTGTGCACACAATGATTCACAAACACCACTTGAACATTACAGGTGCTCATCATTTTCACAAGTTTGAAAAAAATGGCATAATTACATTAGTGTAGCACGGGATTAAGTAGAGAAATAAATGTTGTTTTTACTTTCGTGACTGTGATAGTGTTGTTCTGCATAGTCAAAAGTCCCTGTTTGAATTCAACACCCTTTCCTTTTAGTTTTACACTCCATCCACTAAGGCAGGAGCCAAACATGCCAAAAACAGATTCTGCCAGGTAATCAGTCGCACAATGGCAGGAAGGAACTCAAGTGTTATTCAAAGCTATTACATTCTTGCAAACAACAAGGAAAAAATGTGACATACACTATACACTGAATGTTTTATTAGACTTTTTATCTTATTTAATGTTTGATATAATTTAAAATTTTTTACTATAGAATTCACATCAGCATTGGTATCAGAATATTATCCCTAGTGTAAATTGTTATTAGGCAGAAATTTAGTCTTATACAGTAGGTTAAGTATCTGTCTGGATAGAGTCAACATCTTGTCAACTTATTTTTTATGTTAAACCTCATGTTGGCAAATGGGTTAAAGTGGGGTCTCCTGGCAAGCCTTCCAAACAAACCCTACTTGTTCAGTCTTCTGAACTGTCATTGACTATAGCAGGGGTGTCAAACTCATTTTAGGGTGAGGGCCGGATGAGAAGAAATGTGACCATGTGCGGGCCGAATTTAGAATGCGTATGCGTGTTAGAGGTTTCGGCAGAAGCGCAATAGAAGAGCAGTTAAATGATCAATGATAAAATAAAAAAATGAATAAAACACTCGATGTTAGACCGATATAACACTCGTAGTTGAGCATTAGCGACTCTGAAGCCAAACTTACATGATATCTTTATATCCCTCAACTTACTGAGTGTCATGTGTCACGTCTTTTCCACCACCAGTTTGTTTATCTCCTTTTTTCCCATGCTGTCACTATCCCCACGCGCCCATGTGTTTTCCCAGCCTGTCATGCATCCACTTCGAAGACGGACTTACGGCATTCGACCCTCGCTCACGCTTCCGACCACGCCCCCGCATCTCGATACAGTCATTATCCGCGCTTGGATTCATATCGTTCTGCCCCGCGCTCGTTCGTGACAGAATAATCCAGCCAGCTATGGATCCAGCGACTTCTTACCATAAGAGAGCGGCATTAGAAAATCAAGGAACTGCTCAGCACAAAGCAGTCTCTCGCTGACGTCACATCCCAGCTCCAGAGGTTCCAACTCTCCCTACCGCAAGGAGGAAACCCCCACGTGCAACAGGAGCCACGCCTCCCCGCCCGTCCCACCTACGAGGGAGATCCAGGCACCTGCCACTCCTTCCTATCTCAGTGCTCCCTGATCTTCGAGCTCCAAACCTCCACCTTTTCCACTGAACATTCCAAGGTGGCCTACATCATCACGCTCCTATCAGGACGCGCCCGGGAATGGAGCACTGCGCTTTGGGATTCCCACGACCCCTGCTGTTCCAATTACGGGGACTTCGCCAGAGAAATGAAGAGGGTGTTCGACCGCTCATGCCACGGCAGAGAGGCGGGCCGAAGGCTGCTGAAACTCCGCCAAGGCTCGCGCTCGGCCTATGATTATGCCATTGAGTTCCAGACCCTGGCCCTCTCCAGCGGTTGAACCGACCGAGCATTATGCAACGTCTTTATGGAGGGTCTGACAGAGAAACTGTAATATGAGCTAATTTCATGAGAGCTCCCCTCGTCTCTTCACGAGCTTATGGATCTGGCCCGATTTTCTACACCCAGGACTCTGCTGCGACCCCCACCTCTACGAGTTGATCCCTAGGAGGAACCCATGCAACTGGGCAGAACCCGCATCATCTCAGAAGAGGGCCACCGCCGCCGAGTGGAAGGAGCCTGCTTTTACTGTGGGAAACCTGGACACATGCTCAAGAACTGTCCAGCAAAAGGGGGCGCCCTCTAGTTCAGCTGGGAGCACTAGAGGGCGAGACTCCAAGAAGCCTCCCAGATCAACGTCACCTGCTTGCCATCCTCCTCATACATGAGCAACAGACCCACCTTCTAACTCCATGATCGTTCCTGATTTTTATTTCATTCTACATTGTAAAGGAATGCTGATGGCACCCAAAAATGCATTAATCTCCTTTAAACAGTTGATATTGAGATGTGTCTGCTACTTCTGCTCTGTAAAGACTTGTGCAGGAACCGGTTGACTCGGCTTGGGTATCCCCGTGCTGCCCTTGGAGAACCACCTCAAGGTCCAGGCCCTCGATGGAAGTCCGCTCAAATCTATCACCCACAGAACCCCTTTCATTGGCCTAAGGGTCTCAGGCAACCACTCAGAACAGATGTCGCTGTTCATCATGGAGGGGTCACATGCCACAGTCATCCTAGGCCTCCCCTGGTTAATCCAACACAACCTGCACATTGATTGGGTCAGGAACTCGATCATAGCCTGGAGCCCATCATGTTCATGTTTATGCGCGGCCACCACGCCATGCCTCGACCCCGCCCCCAAAGAGGAGCCACCAGACCTCACCCGTGTTCCACCGGAATATGACGACCTCAGGACTGTTTTTAGCCAATCACATGCGGTCTCTCTACCCTCCACCGACCATACGACTGCGCCATTGACCTGCTCTCAGGCACCCCCCCCCCAAGGGCCGTCTTTACTCTCAGTAACCCAAGGAATGCCAAGCCATGGAGCAGTACATCACTGAATCTCTCACTGGAGGAATCATCCGCCCTTCTCTGGCAGGAGCTGGATTCTTCTTCGTAGACAAAAAAGACGGTTCCCGTAGCCCGTGCATTGATTAAAGGGGCCCTAACATCACAATAAAGAACCGGCTTCCCTAACTTCTATCGTCGGTTTATCTGAGGCTACAGCTCTATCAACGCCCCTCTAACAGCCCTCACCTCTACCAAGACCCATTTCTGCTGGAACCTGGGATCTGAGAAGACCTTCAGCGAGCTTAAGAAGCGGTTCACCTCCACCCCTATCCTCCCCATCCCAGACCCATCATGTCAGTTCATCGTGGAGGTCGACGACTCCAGCACTGGAGTAGGAGGCGTCCTCTCACAAAGATCCAACCTGGATAATAAGTTGCACTCCTGTCCTTCTTCTCTCACCGCCTAACTCCGGCTGAAAGTAATTACAGTATGGCATCGGAAACCGTGAACTCTTAGCCATCAAGTTAGGCCCGGTGGTCCCTCTTCTTCGCGAGGTTCAAATTTACCCTCTCCTACTGACCAGGGTCTAAGAACACCAAGCCGGACACCCTTTCAAGACAATTTATGACCACCCAAGGCCCTGCCGCATGTGAAACTATTTTGCCCCCCCCCCCCACTGCTTGCTTGCCGTGACTGAGCTCGACATCAAAACCAGCGTCAAGGAAGCCCTCTCTCATGAACCAAGCCCAAGCAATGTGCCCCCTAACCGCCTATTCATTCCCCTTGCTCTCCGTTCTTAAGTACTGGAGTGGGCCCACAGCTCGAAACTCTCGTACCACCCTGGCACTAGCCCAGCAGCGGTTTTGGTGGCCCACCCTCAAGGAGGACGTCTCTAGCTTTGTTTCGGCATGCGACGTCTGCATAAGATCCAAACATGTCAACATGGCCCCAGCTGGCCTCCTCAGACCTCTGCCCATCCCTCATCGCCCCTGGTCCAACATTGCCCTGGACTTCGTCACCGGGTAACCCCCCTCCGCTGGCCACACCTGCATCATGACCGTGGTGGACCGGTTCTCCAAAGCTGCACATTTTATCCCCCTACAAAAACTTTCGTCCGCCAAGGAGACTGCCGAGCTCATGATTAACCATGTATTCAAGCTCCACGGCCTGCCTACAGACATTGTCTCAGAACAGGGCCCACAGTTTACCTCTCGGTTTTGGAAAGCGTTCTGCAAGCTGATTGGGGCCACTCTCAGCCTGTCCTCTGGTTTCCACCTCCAATCAAACAGCCAAACTCACTCACGCTTCCGATCACGCCCCCGCATCTCGATACAGTCATTATTCGCGCTTGGATTCATATCGTTCTGACGATATGGACACTTCTCTTCATAGTAAAACATACCCCTTTATGAACAGGAAAGAGTAAATACCTTGCGCTGCATGGTGATCATGCGAGGCAATCATCCACGGCCAAAATAAACACCCCTCCTGTGTCCTGTGTTGGGGATCCCACACTTAACATACTTGATCGCCATACATAAGCGTCCCCTCATAACGTTAAGGGACATTTTGGCATTTGTGCTTTTCAACATTCTTGTGATGCAAAAAACCCATGCACAAACTATTTTGTAATTGCTTGTAATCAGTACAAACAAAACAGTATTAACGCATTAAACATTTATCTAGTTGGTTTTTTTAAAGTGTACACTGGCCCAAAAAAATTATTCTTATTTCAAAAGGGTCAACTTATTGGCCTCCACCAAGTAAAGAAATATGTACTGTATGATTAATCATTTTCACACATGAATTGGCCAACATACAGTATTGCTTATCATATTTGAACCTAAAGGCTGTGACAGGCAGTGTATGATTTTGTTATGCAAATAATATAGCATGAATAAATTAAACTTCCAACCAAAAATGCATATTTGCCTCTCTTTAGCAAAAATGTAATAATGTACATTGGTATTGGGCACAACGTTTCACACGAATAAAGAGTTACTAAGTTTATTGCATTTTTAGCATATGATTTCAATGTCTCCAAGACAAAACCCAAATGAACAAAAAACTATATAATATTTATATAATATACTATTTTTATAATATCAACATATATTGAGAGATCTAAGTACAGCACAAATAAACATGAAATGAAAGAATTGTAGCACTGTAATGCTACATTTTGTATATAAGAAAGCCATTAGCAGTTTGACAGAAAAACAAATTGGTTGTATTATCATTCACAAATGCACATGGCTGTATATAACAAAATGTTCTTGTTGTTGTTGAAAATCAGTAGATATTCTTCTTTTATAAGCTATTTTATGAGGTATCACCAGTATTGGTTTTGCCACATTTGGGAGCCATTTTTAATAAAAATAATATTTATAAGACATTTAAGTGTAACACGGCCACATGCGCAAAATCTGCAGACAACTAGGCAGATTTATAGACAGGCAGAGCAGTGGCCAGCCATGGTTGCCGCCATGTTGCCAATCAGAGAAGACGCACTACACCTATCCGGCAGGTTATTTAAACCCCCAGAAATCAGTACAATATGTGTGAACATTAGATAGCACCAGGTATGAGAGTGGTGCTCTGGTATATTGGACAGAAATAAGACAAGTGAAAAGATAGAAAAAGAGAAAGAAAAGTGAAAAGAGGAAGAGAAAAGTGAAAAGATAGGAAAAGAGAAAAGTGGAAATAGAGACCCAAAAACATGTGAAGACAACAATATTAATTAATTAATTAATTAATTAGTTCATTCTACAAGAGAAGGAGGGGAACCCAAGCAGAAGTTTGGAAAAAGTCAGGGAAAAGAATCAGAAGCGAGGCGGCACACGCAGACATACTGTAGGGACACCTCTCTTCATAGTAAAACATACCCCTAGAGTGGTGTATAAGCACCCTTACCTTGTGCTGCGTGGTGCTCACGCGAGGCAATCATCCTTGGCCAAACGCTCCCCTCTACACTTGGTGGCGCCACACATAAGCGCCCCCTCATAACATTAAGGCACGTTTTGGCATTTGTGCTTTTTAACATCCTTGTGACGCAAAGAACCCACGCACTATTTTGTAATTGCTTGTAATACAAATTGCCTTTTTATGATTTTGCCAAATTGAGTTATTGAATTTTTTTTTGTTAAACTCAAAATAAAGTGAATATTACAGAAAAACTTGGACTAGTTATATTTTCCTTTCTGAGGTCTGAGAGTTTATGAGAGGATTGTGTTATGAAAAAATATTGTTAGATTTAATACAGTTATTTTAATGTGTTATGTAAATGTATATATTTAAGTGTTAGGCCAGTCTTTGCTCATACATGTTATACATTCATGTCAGGTTTTGGCTTAACTTACTGTACTACATATTATAGTAATACCTAATAATAATAAAACATTTTTACCTTACTATGGTGGAATTACATGTAGCTTACATATAGCACAGCAATTGTTGTGCAACATTTTTTTTAATGTGATTAAATATTTTCCTGCAAACATATGGTGAAAAAATGTATGTCACATCATATGTTGTAATATACTGTAGTTAGACACATTCCAGGTATACACGGTAGACTGGTGGCCAAAGGTAATGGATTGGGTAACCTTAGACACTGTATCTTAATTAATGTTTTTTTGTGTAATAATTATACAAACTGGATTTTTTTAAATCGGTACATATTGAAAATAAATGAAAGAATGTGGTCAATTTGTTGATACTTTTTTTTTACATGTAAATGGTAGCAGCAATAAACGGAAAACAGAAACACAATATAATGTATATTATTAGAAAAGTTGCATCATGTAACTGTTTTATAATATAATAAAAATGTAGATTTATTCATTTATTTATTTTATTTTATTTCATTATCCTTCTTAAACAAATAGGGCAGGGATAAAAATTGATATTTTTTTTACTAACATTTATTACAGTAGATGTGTTTTTTAGAGAATACGTATATGAGTATAAACATAATTCAATGAATCACTAGTCAGTAAAATTGAAGCAAAGATCCTGTACAGTGGTCCTTTCAATATGTACAATATCATAGTATACTTGTCAATAAATCAATAAACAGATTTTGTTGAAGCTATAATTTTTTTAACAGAAATACACCTGAAGTGTAAAAAGAACATATAGAAAAAGAGATGTATTTCTGTCATCAGATATTCCCATATGTACTGACATCATCCACATTGATGTAGTCAACATCATCATCATCATCATCCTGCAAAGCAGAGAAATAGGCATGAAAACATCTGTAAGGGTCATCTGCACTAAAGATTTTACAAAGGCAGCTTTTACAAACTTTTATTTAATTAAAGCTGTTTTTTTATTTTTAAATAATTAAACATAACATAAGGTAAAGGATGAAAAGTTATTAAAGGTAAAAAATAATTTAAAACAGGCAAATAGAAATAAAAAATATGTTTCTATGATGAGATTAACTTACGGCTGAACATCCAAAAGTGTCATTCAAAGATTTGTTGTAGGCCTTTTTTTCACTAAAATTAGTTGGAAAAGAAAAACTCTAAATAAAATTAAAAATTTTATCCTCAGAAAAAATAGAATATTATGTTTTGTGTTAGTAAAGTTATTAGAATTCATTCCTTAATTCATTAATATAATGTACATTTATAACTAATGAGTACTGAGTTATATTCAGTCAAATGTACTGTAAATAATAGAATATAAAGTATTTAAAACACAAACAATAAATTCTAAATAATAAATTTGTTCAAAAACAAGAGAGCAGCTGTATTTATAAGAAGGGGGAACTGTAGGTACAGTAGCATGTTACACACAAGTAAGGTTTATAATTATAATAATAGTTTAAATAGATTGGGATGGACAAAGGCTATGATTTGGAAGCTAAAGTGTGATTAAGGAACAGCAGTAAGGAACTCTCTCTCTCTCTCTTTCTCTCTCTTTTTCTCTCTCGGCAGCATCTCAGGTAGACAGAGGCTGGGTCTTTGCCACTGTCTTATACTTTATGCTTTCTTTTTCTTTGTCTTTTTTCTTGTCTTTGCTTTTGGCCCTGATACCTTATCGGTGTTACATAAATGATCGCACGAAGTGCGAAAGTATCAGGACCCTTAAATAAACGCGCTGTCAGGTGTGGTGTAAACATGGCCGTGCCTCTGTCTATTTAGAACTGCTCGTTCTGAACAGCACAGAGTATTTATGCGCGGTTCTGCCCCTTGTGAGACCCGGGTCATTACAGTGATGAAGCTTGATTCAAAACGGAGATCCAACGCCACCCCAAAGTGTACTATTTTTCTATAAAATCCCAGTGCTATATACAGTTGTTACTCATGCAGTATTCTGATTTTACCGCCACGCCTCACGGTGGCGATATTTGGGTTTGTGTGTTTGCTGGCTTTTACAGCTGAGTGGCACTATATAACTATACTGTAGACTGACACCTCGGGCATCAGTTCGTTCTCTCAAAGATTAATGAGACGCGCTCCTTTAGAGCTGCACGTACAGTAGTAGCGGATAAAATCAAGTGAAACATTGTAGTTAAATTAATTCATAATCACAGTATTAAAATTACAGTACAAATGTAGAATTTAAATTCAATTAAATCTTATTAGAATCGAATTTAAGCGAAGTAAATGTCAACACAGTGAGCCTTTAGATTTTATCATGTGTAATTAGAAAAGCTACGCATGTATGTTTTTTTGTCATCGTATATTTTGTGTTTTTTAAATTTGTAGTAGATTTATTAACTGAAATAAACGAAAATAAATGACCATGTATGTAGTTATGGAGTATCTGCATGACTATGTACATTCCTGTTACTGCTTTTGTGATAACATCTAGCATGACATTCACTCATGAATGTTTATAGTATCTTAAAGTCATTACTCTTCTCTATTAAAAATTTTTTCTTTAATTCTGAAAAGTAGTAGTATATTATATTGTGAAATAATAGAGTTTAAAACAATACATAAAAAAGTACTGTACTTCATTGGAGATGGAAAGCGGGGTTTTGAGAAGCCTGTTGTTCCTGACATAATGCTTTCACAATTCTTGGGCCTTGAAATAGAAATGTTGGTTAGTGCATTGTAATATTTATTGTTTGACCAATAAACCTTTTAAAACTCATATTTTATATAATATTTTTACATAACAGCCTTAACAGCTAACATAATCTATAGTAAGAGCTAACTCAACAAAGAAAATATATTTTAACAAATTCTCAAATTACTTCTAAAATTAGTTTCTCCATTTGGTGTCAATAAATCATACATATTTAAACACAGGTTGTCTCAACCTGAAGACTGTGGTCATTTGTAGAGGTGTGCATTAACTGTGTCTTTACCCTAATGAAGATGCATAATAAATATACAGTATTTACTTAGCACCAACAGTCCCTTTAGGGTCTTTCCTTCTTCCGTGGTGTCTATAAGGCAGGAAAAGATATATAGTCAGGTTTGGGGTAAAAACAAATTATAAATATTTCAAAGGTTATATTTCTTCTTGTTGTCTTTGATTTAGCCTTCCATCATGTTTAATTTAATAAATTCTCCCATTCTATCTCTGCTTGAAACCACCACTAAGGAGGCCTTGCATCCAGTGGCTGGGTTTGGGGCCCTTGCTATCAATCGAACTTGAGTCTTCTACATAGTGACCAAGAGGCACCAATGCAAATGATTACATAATTAATTATAGTTACTAATAGTTAATAGTAATATATTTATTTGTTTTTTAGGGGCAGGCATTACAATTGTGTTCTAAGATATATCCTAAGAAGCTCCAGTCTTATTTGCAAAATAGCTGTTATCAGTATATACTGTAAGTAATAAGAGAATTTTATGTTGGAGAACCAGTAAAAGTCACTGTAGTTTGAAAACATTTACTTTCCTCTGATATGATGCCTTGCATAATGCTATCAAATCATTCTTTAAAAAAAAATTATTTAGTATTTGATGTAAAATGTTAAACAAAATTGAAATAAACACAAAAGCATTCTGGAGTTTTAATCATGAGTTTAGTTTTTTTTCCTTCAGTAAAAGAGGAACAAAAAAAGGAACAGAAAGAAAGACAATTTCATGTAAATATACATCGTCACTCATGTTGAACAGTTCTTTCACAGTTCTAAGAATTCTATGTAATGTCTAATTTTAATCCAGTTTCTCTTTTAAACGTCTGCCAGTCTGTCAGTAACTGTTCTGCTTTGGCACAAATCGGCCTGCACACTCACTTAAGTTACAAGTAAGACATCAAAAACATGTCAAGGACATAAAGTTCCAAGAGAAAAAAAATTATGAATGGGCAGTGTGACTATAGTAACACTACAGAGTGTTACTATTACCACCCTAAAGCAGATTGTTTAGTTTATGTAGCAGTTTAAATAAGATTTGAATATTAGATTGTAATAATGAATACTAAACAAAAAAACAACATCTACATCAGAAAGCGTACAGAAACTGTACCTCTCCAACATTCAGAATGGCATCTAAATATTCTGAATTTACTGTCAGTGGTATGGAAAAACCTATACATGTTTACCTGCGAGACATTCTGGAGAGACGACTCAATACCCTGTGTAGAAATAGTAAAAAGAAGTATAGTAATAAAAACAAAAGAACTGCATTTAAGTATTTCTTTTGAGTTTTTATGTACAGTCTATGACAGATGACTCATATTGTTGACTATATACAACAATTTATCGGTTCATCAGGTATGAAATGGTGATTATTAGTGGCTTTCTCGTGATGTGCTGTAACACGATTTGTACAAATGTAAAGTACAAATGACTATTTCTACATCAACTGTTACTGTATATTATACATACATTTTACACACACATACAGTGTGTGTATATATATATATATATATATATATATATATATATATATATATATAATATCTAATTTTTAGGTTTCTGTATGCTTATTGCTCACAATTTTTAAAACTTTGAATCAATGAAAACTATTACCTGCTTAGTTGTTTGGTTAGCCAAGGCACCAAATAGTTAAAATCAAGATAGTGTTGTAATGGTAACATAATCAATTACATACCGATTGGGACTTCTAGATTCAAGCTCTTGGATTTGTATCCTGATGTTGATGTAAAAGAGAAAGAAATAAGTGTGTTATGTGTGCGTTCGTGAGTTTAAACTGTATGTTTGTCTTACTGACTCACTTGTATTTCTTGAGCACAAAATAGCATGCTGTTCCAAATAAAATGATGGTCCCGAGCACAGCAGCTACAGGAATAATGACTTGAAAGAAATTCTCCTCCTCTGAAAAAGATGGTGATTTATTTATGGTCATTGTTTCCACTATGAGCATTTTACTTCAGGTTCATAAGTCTATGAAAGTAAGATTTGCCTTTAATTATATCCTTAATAATATTTGCTTTTAATGTAATCTATATCATCTCAAAATATCGTCTCAAAATATAGAACTAACGTTTTGGAGTGGCCCAGACAAAGTCCAGACTTAAATGCGATTAAAATCCTGAAACAGGCCGCTTATGCTTGAAAATCCTTCAGTGTGGCTTAATTAAAAAAAGGTCTTAAAAAATTCCTATAAGTATCCAAATACAGTACTGTAATTAGACCAAAATTCTTTCACAGTTAATGAATGACTCATTGCCAGTTATTGCAGACGCTTGATTGCATTTGTTGCCGCCAAGAGCAACACAACCAGTTTAAGGAGTTATCACTTTTTCACATGGGGCCAGGAAGGTTTGGACAGCGTTTTTCCCTTAATAAATGAAAATATAATTTAAAAAACTGAATTGTGCATTTACATGCATTATCTTTGTGTGATCTTTTCACATTACTGTAGTGCAAGTCATGGAGCTAAATGCAGATGGTGCTCAGCTGATCACACCACCCTCTAGAGGGCTCACTGCTTGGTACTTTGACAAACTGTGATATACCCATCAGAATGTTCTTGATGGTGCGGGTGTAAAAAGTTCCCTATCACCTTAAATCGTAGTTTAAATTCCTACAAAGGTCCAAAGGCATTGAAAGGCCTACACCATGCTGTTGATATGAAAGGACAATGACAGGTCCTGCGTGACATACACTGAGTCAAGACCAATACTAGACCAGTGTAAGTCTCATGATGCATTTAACACATGAAACATATAAGCAATAGAAATTACTCAAATTGAATGTAAGATACAAATTTCACACACAATCTTGATAAAAGTGCAAGATTCACAGAAAGCAACGTTTTTTTAAAACTTCTCAAACTTAGGTAAAAATTTTTATACTGCGTTAAGGTTGTGGATCAACATAATGCATCTACACAAATGGCATTAATGCAATATTTCCAAATAGTTATACAAGAATATGATTCCTATAATATTATCAAACAAGTTAATTATCTTACTACTGCACATACATTTTTAGACGTTTAAACTTTCAAAAAAATTTATTAGATGTCTACTTTCCTCCCTATTGCATCATACCTTGAATGGGAGATAAAGATTGAGCAAACCAGAGAAAGAAGCTCACAACACTAAAAGCACATTTGAAATACGGAAAAAGACTATATATTAGCTCTGAAACTGTGCATTCATACTCAAATTAGTAAACTTCAAGAGTGTTTACCACCAGACAACACAGCTTATTTAATAAGTACATTTGCCACACAATTGGAGGTGAATTACTCGGTCACCTCTCTATGCCACATCTCTATCTCTCTTACCCAAGTGAGGGAGTGGTACTGTCATGTGTAGTGTTTATATGTTGGAACTAACATTAGATAATTAAGCTACCACTTAACTTTATACAGTACATGTATGCACAAATAGATGACGAGCAACTAAAACTAGCAAAAGACAAGCAACTGTATAAAGCATTACTGGAGTCAGGTGCTACAAAAAATTAGAAAAGGCCAGTGTGAGGCCCAGGTGCAGCGAACCTCATATTTCCAAGTAAAATGAGTGGCCTTTATAATACTGTACCCCACACTGTGGCAAAGAATAAAACCTCCTCATTGTGCCTTGCAGAAAGTTGGAAATCATAATGCGCTTGGCCCAATCCCAATCTCTCAACAATGACCTGGGTGTCAGGAAGAACAAAAGATACAGGCCTGTCCTCTGTTGTAAAATATAGGTATCATTTAACTTTAACATTGCTAGATTTTTCTGTTCTGAAGTCAAAGCTGCAGGGAATGACCATGCTGGAGCCCTGAAGTTCTTTGATCCTACTGGGTATTCAATTCATCTAGTACATTGAAAAAATCCCTCCTTAATTAAAGAACAAATCATGCATTAAATAAAATATTTCTGAGCATTGGATCAGAATATTCATTTGAGATGTGTTTATGTTGATGTTTACCTGTGTTTTACTATACTGTAAAACAGAATTACTAACTACTGTACTGTATATGGACTTTAAATGATGCAACAAACTTACTTTTGACTTTTAAAGTAATATGCTCTGACGTCTCTCCCTCTGTAGTTTGAGATGTGCATGTTAATGTCTTTCCGTGGTCATCTCGTGATGCTTTCAGTCTTAAAGTGGAAACTGTTTCACAACTGTGGGAGGAACCCTTTTGTGTTACAACAGAAACTGGCATGTTCTTGTAATTCCACATTATGTTTGGCTTTTCCTTTTTACATGTGTGGTTCACAGTACAAGTAAAGCTCTTCTCAATCCCTTCTATAGCCACATCATGGGTTGGACTTATTACAGGTTTTTTAATGTCACCTGAGAAAAAAAGTGATACATTAATTGTAAAAAAAAATATATACATATATATAAGTTTATAATCTGACACATGTGGCTTTTGAAATAAAAAACAATGGCTATTATTTTAGATGAAAATTTAAATGAAAGGATTGATACTGATTACTTTAAATACATTTCTGATGTTTTTACAGACCAAAGTCTTTGCACTCTTACACTTGCTTGATGGTTGAAATAAATGTTTATACAGTCCCCAACATACGAGCGAGTTCCATTTCAAGAACTTGTTCATAAGTCCAATTTGTTCAGAAGTTCAACAAACTTTGTATTGGTACTAGGCTACTAACATACTGTACTGTAATTGGTTGTACAGTACACAGTATGAACTAGCATGTTTCATTGTCTTGTCCTTGTTTTTTAGAATTGTGCTGAGGGTTGAATGATTCATGTAAAAAAAAAATTAGCAGTGTTTGCCATCTTGTCTTAGCAGTTCCATCTTCATCTTTGCTGCTTTTATGCTTGATTCCAGACATCCTGGGATGCAGACAACACACACGTGACAGTGTATGCTGCACTATTTTCAAAAGATTGTAACTCAACTCTTTGTACTGTATATAGGGGACTTACTGTATACCATTTCATATACAGTACAGGCCAAAGGTTTGGACACACCTTCACTCATTCAATGTGTGTTCTTTATTTTCATGACCATTTCCATTGGTAGATTCTCACTGAAGGCATCAAAACTATGAATGAACACATGTGGAGTTATGTACTTAACAAAAAAAGGTGAAATAACTATATGTTTTATATTCTAGTTTCTTCAAAATAGCCACCCTTTGCTTTGATTACTGCTTTGCATACTCTTGGTGTTCTCTCGATGAGCTTCAAGAGGTCGTCACCTGAAAGGTTTTTCCAACAGTCTTGAAGGAGTTCGAGGTGTTTAGCACTTGTTGGCCCCTTTGCCTTCACTCTGCAGTCCAGCTCACCCCAAATCATCTCGATTGGGTTCAGGTCCGGTGACTGTGGAGACCTTTTTTTGTTAAGTACATAACTCCACATGTGTTCATTCATAGTTTTGATGCCTTCACTGAAAAAAGTGAAACTGCTGTGTCGTTGATACAAAGTATGTTTCTACATTGATCTGATGGAAATTTTTGATTTCCTATACGAAACTGATATTTTTACGTTGCTTAAAAGCAAACATCGCAGCCCCTGTTTAAACTTGAAAATGTAATCCGTCCACTCAACGCACATTTCTGCTTCAAACCAAAGGTTTGTCGTGTCACGTGACCTCAAGATGTAGTATTGTTGCGGACTGAATCATGTTCTGCTGGCGGCCATAGTTTCTCAAAGAAAACAACAGGTAAGAAAGCAAGCTCATGTCATTTCTATGTTAAATGTATCTCTTCCATGAGCAAATTTATGATTTATGTCAGGAACAACTACTTTGAGTTTTGTGTCCGTGTTTGCTACTGTAGCTAAAAACACCTATATTACCTACAGTAGCATTAGCTAACTAACACGGTTATTTTCAAAAACACCGGAGTTTCTACACTAAGTCGGCTGTGCCGAATAACATGAAATTAATTATATTTAAGTACCGTTGGTTAACGATGTAAAAAAATTATAGGAAAGTGACCTGAACATAGAACAAGCCAATTTGGACTGAGTGCTGTTTGTAGTGTATTTATAGTTATGCTTAAAACCTTCTAGACTTGCTAATGTGTACTGTAAGAAATGTAATATCACTAAACCTATTTTCCCTCGTATGTTCCTGACATACCGGTAACACTTTATGACACGTTTTTAACGGTATCATTATGTAATCCCTAACACTGGCAGCAATTTGACACGTTGATTTAAGGTTACTACAAGTCAAAGTACAACAGTCCACAAGTCGACCGATTAAATTAACCATGTAAATTAAATAAAATGTGAAATAAAACACAAAAACAGTAAATTAATTATTATTATAATTATTAAACAAACATCCAGTTTGCTTGTTAGTAGTAACATGGATTAATGGGCGGAGCACTGTCCCACTTTCAGCTAGTGTTTACACAGACCAACAAGCTGAGGTTATCCATTACTATGACATGTTTAAAAGTAAACATGAAATCTTTATTCATTTTGTGTTTACAGGTCTTTTAGCTTTTCTGAAAGGGCATTATTTTACCCATACTGCAGAAAATAAGTCCCAGAATGTACAAATAAAAACATTATGTGGATAAATTTTGAAATGGAAACGATACAATAGAATTGCTGTGAATTTAGTAAATGTCAGTGTAATCTAAATATCCTAAAATAAACACCCTCAAAATGACGGAGTACTGAAAATTATTAGTTGAATTATCTGATAATATCAGAGAATAATTTAAATTATCCTGCGAAACTGAATTATGTTCATGGGTTTATTGTATTATCAATAGTGAGCACAAAATGCAGTTATTTTAAAGGTGTGTGTGTGGGGGGGGGGTGATTCTTTCTATACACACTGTAATTAAGATTTGCTAAAAACTATTAATGAGTTTCTGAGAATTACATCTGCTCCACTTCAAGCAAGATTGCTGGTTTCCTTGGACAAGCAACATTATAAATTAATCGAGATCATCAGAAAGGGAAGAATTGTCAGAGAGAAGACCAGAGATATAATCTTCATCGTCAAATTCTTGATCTGGTATGTACTTGCTCAAAAAAGCAGAAATTAGCTTGGTGTCAAATGTAATATTGTGAATGGATGCCACAGGACCTGAGCAAGGCATCCAACTCAAGTTGTCTGTGACACAGTAAATTAAAACATACAGTAACTAGCAGATGTGTGAGTGTGTGTGTATGTGTGTGTGCCCTGCGATGGATTGGCACCCTGTCCAGGGTGTACCCCGCCTAGTGCCCGAAGTCTCCTGGGATAGGCTCCAGGTCCCCCGCGACCCTGAACACAGGATTAAGCGGTATAGAAGATGAATGAATGAATGAGTAACTAGCAGAATAAAACATTGTAGTTTAAAGACCAACAACAACAGTTTAACTTGTTCACAGGTTAGTGTATGCTGTCTGAATAAAGGTTTCGATGTCTGCCATGTTCATCTTATCACACTTCACAAGCCTAACATAACCAACAATACTATGTTTGTTTTTACATTCCCATTGCTCATTGCCCTTGAGCAAGGCCCTTAACCCTCAACTGCTCAGATGTACAGTATATGAGATAAAAATGTAAGTCGCTCTGGATAAGAGTGTCTGCCAAATGCCTAAATGTAAATGTAAACTTGATGCACCTTAATCCTAGGTGTGTTTTTTTTTTGTTTTTGCACTCATAGGGAGCATTAAGTGATTTTTACATGCATACATCAGACACTGTTTTGCCAAATAGAGCAACTTGTCTAACAAATGTCCTTTCTTTTATGAGGTTGTTCAGAACGATGAAGCTCAGGCAGAACTTGTGAGGTGCACGATGGCCCTGTTTGTCCGTGGGTAGGAAGAGGACTGTCTTTAGCCACCACATGAAATCAGGATTGTGACTTACTGTCGCACATGAATGTTCCATGTTGTTTGGCCTCATCTATGTGCTGAACTTGCATTGTTTTTATTTATTTAATTTTTGTTGTCTGTCTTTTAATTGGAGAAATAATGGTATAACAAAAAGAATAGGTAATGTATGGTTTTAAGGATGGTAACCAAAAACAAATAAATGTTTTTGAGGAGAACTTGTTAGTTCATTGTCTTCATTTATAAATGTAAATTTTTTTAAAAATATATAACTTCTCTACATAAATGAACTTTTTTGGCACAGAGATAAGTACATTTCTTTATTTCAGAAAAAGACTTTGTTGATTTTTATGTATAAAAATTTACTCCTATTACTTTATACTACATGAATGTAATTTGTTTCTTTCAAGGTAAACACTAAACTTAAATATAATGTTAAATTTGAGGTTATTCTAAAGTGATATAATCAAGTTGCTAGAAAATAAGTTTTACTGGCCTAAGGTATTGTAATAACTTTTGTTTCTGATTTGGATGGATGAATTTCTTTTGCTTTGGGGAAACTTAAAAATATATTTATATTTAATCAAAATTAAACCTTAAATAATATTATAACATTTGATTTGAGATAAAGTAAATAAATTGCTTGTAACAAATTGAAGCAATTTTTTTAAGTTGATCCAAAGTATCATTTTTTCAGTGTTCAGTGAGAATCTACCAATGTAAATGGTCATGAAAATAAAGAAAACAAATTGAAAAGGTGTAGATGAGAAGGTGTGTCCTGTACTGTAGGTGTTCCATAAAGGCCTGACAGTCCAGAATTTACAGTATAACATAAATTCAAAATTTAAACATAAAGTTTTTATTTATACTGCTATTGTCATCTGTCATCTTTCATAGTTTTTTTTCGGGTCTGTGTGTGTGGAGTTTGCATGATCTCCCCGTGCTAGGTGGCTTTCCTCCCACAGCCCAAAATTATGCAGATTTGACTAAATGTGCAGTAACAAGCTACATTTGTCCACAAATTAATTGGCATTCACAAAAGTTTAGTATTGTAGATAATTAGCAAAGCTTAATGAGATTCTGCAGTCTACATACATTGTAAATTAATCACAAGCAGTATCATTTACTGATTTGGAGAATTTGGTAACTTGTTTTTTAAAACAAAAAAATTTTACAAACACAGATATACAGAGAGTTCGTACATAGAAAATTTGTTTTTTGTTTTTTTTTTGTTTGTTTGCTTGTTTGTTTTATGAACAATGCACTTTAAGGTTACTTACACTTTGCATTATGTGTTTTGTTATTGGTTGCAGAGAGACCACCACTGTGTGTAACAGAACACTCAATCTCTTGTGTTTCAGACTCAACAACCCCTTCACGTATTAGTGTGATTTCCCACTTGCCATCATCAAGGGGTCGCTTTTCCAGTCTGTCTTCTATTCCGATATGTTTTTTTATCCCACTCAGACTTAGAGAAGGGGGGTTGGTAGGGCAGGTGTGATATGTTTTGCACCTCACAGTAACGCTTTCTCCAATTTTACAACCTCCAGACGTGGCAACACTGGGCTTTGGTGCAGATGCTACCTCATTCAAAATGACAGAAAGAGCAGAAAGGTGTCAGGCAACACTACATTTATGTCTTAATTTTAACTGGCAGCATAACTAAAAGGGAATGTACGAATGTATGGATGGTAATTGAATGTAATACTTACACTGAACATGAATTAGTGTAGTGACATCATAGAATTTGTAAGTTCTCCATCCAACATGTTCAGGGTCAATCCAAGTATATATTCTGTCTCCATGGTGGGAAAGACTAAGGTTCTCGATCAGTAGACTACAGTCCCTATATGTCCCATTATATAAACTGGTTCTTCCTCTGTACTTTTCAATCACTGAATTAGGGTTTAGACTGTCAAATACCAGAGGATATCCAGTGCTAACAAACTGATACCACACTATCCGATAAGGGTTTTGAGGTGGATAAGATGAATAGGAGAATGTACATTGGATAACAAGGCAGGATTTGTCAAGGCCATAAACACTGTGAGGCATGTGTACTGACCAGGCCCAGGTGCTCGGAAACAGGATGCCTGTTTTAGAACATTTTTATGTTAGTTCACAACATAATGTTATTGTGCTACATAAAGAATGTTTAAGTTTGAAACACACTGTACCGTAAAGTAGTATATCCAGTAGCAGTAATGTTTTCATCTTTTCAGGTGAAGGTAGAAAATAAAGATCTGTTGACTCTAAAATTGACATAATAAAATGTTTAAAAAGATTATAAGATAATTCACTGAGAATATATTATTTGTGTGTGTGTGTGTGTGTGTGTGTGTGTGTGTGTGTGTGTGTGTGTGTGTGTGTGTGTGTGTGTGCACTGTAACAAATTGATGTAAATTTACAGGACTTTTTTTTACAGTTTCCGACTGTTTTTTCGAAATACTGCACATTACTGTAAAAGAAACAGCATTACTGTGATTTACAATATTTAACTGTAAATATTGTATTTACAGTTTAATACACTACAGTATACAGTATTTAACTGTAAATTAGATAATCAACACACTTTAATGAAAACTTCAGTAAGTACTTTTGCTGATTTTATGCGCCTCCGAGTGGTGCAGTAGGTTAAAGCGCTCGCCCTTTCATCTGGAGATCGCAGGTTCGAATCCCGGGTGATGTTCAATTGGACACGACTAGATTGGGGAGAAAATCGGGGGGGAAAGAATTGGGCAGGACTAAAAAATATATATATTTTTGTTATATATATATATTAAGTTGTCCAAATAATTATTTACCACTAAAATACAGTAAACAGTACAAAATCACAGTAATAAACTGTATATCAAAATACAGCAATTTACTGTAGTCTATTTCTACAGTACAGTTACTGTAATAAAACAGCATTTTACTGGCAAAACTGCTGCCAGTAATTTACTGTAATTTTACATGAAAATTTTTTATAGTGTGTGTGTGTGTGTGTGTGTGTGTGTGTGTGTGTGTCATTGTGTCATAGTCTGTAAAAATTAATTGCAGGTAATCAAAATTGCACTTAATGTCACCCAAGATAAAAACTGCAAGTTTACACGGAGAGAGAGAGAGAGAGAGAAAGTCACCATTTCAGAATGGCCAAATTATTGGCCTGAATCAAGCACTGAAAACAATTAAGAAATTACTGTAATTAGATTAGGAACTGTTCGGCACAGTATTAAAACCTACAGTATAAGGACGTTACTGAACCTTCAATTTTGTAAGAATAAATGTGGTGAGAAAGAAACATGAATGGAGATCACTTAAACACTTTAAAGATGCATGGAAAAATGACAGTAGACATCAGAGCTATATTTAATAATAATAGTAAGAGCATTCCACATGCACAATGTGGTGAGAACTCAGAACTGAGATTAAACAGCTGTTAAGAATATAAGAAAAGAACATAAGAAAACCACTATTTTTTTTTTGTTTGTTTTTTGAGTGAGCTAAATTTTAAAGTAAGTATTTTTGTTCTTTTACTCAAATGGAAATTTACTTGGATGACTTTTAAATTAACTTGAGTAATATTTTACCTAGGGTATCTTTACTTTTACTCAAGTGTACCGTGTACTTCCCCACAGGCTGACTGAGCATGACAGCATTTACTAAAGATGAACTACCTAGTAACTACACTGCCAGGAAATATATTCAGAGGAGACAAGATGGCTGAAGATGTTTATAACAGTAAAAGGAAGGTACATGACCTTTTATATTTCCATGTTATTACAGGAACAGTTTATGTGAGAGATTCGGGATAAACTTCCTGCTAAATTGAGCACTTGTGAAGAAAAGCGAGGTCCTGATATTATAACCTTCATGGCCGAGCTACTTTACGTTGGGATAATCTCTTGGTCCAAACTAAACCCTCTTCACATATTGCAGTGGGCATCACATGTCCACACTCATCAAAACATACTTTTAAATCTATGTCTAAAATGACTGACAACGTCTGACTATCAAACAAACATTAAACAAATACCCTTTGTATAAAATGTATATTTTTTAACTGTTTTACTTAATTGTAATGTATTTAAATATCAATAATGGCTAATCTAAAAGATTTAAGGTATGAAAAAAATTAGTTTTTCTGTATGTATTATGTATGTACTAATTAGACTTTAATTAAGAGAAATTAGACTTAAATAAAGCAGGATTCAAGCATTACACAGAGCACCAGAAAATGTGCTGATTTCTATTCCATTTACTGACACCTGTTTCATTACCCTTCTATTTCCCAAATAATAATAATACAACCACCAGAAATAACTTGTGCTTTCTTTTCCTGTGGTCTTACAGCTGTCCTGTCAGAATCATTTAACAAACTACACATTAATTTGACAAGTTTTATAGATTCAGTGCACTTTAGTACACATTATTTCATATCCTATGTAGTGTTTCTAGCCTGGAAGTGCGGTGTTGTTTGAAATTTGGCCAATTGGAGTTGCACCGCCTCATTAATTACTTACAGTACCAGTCAAGAGTTTGGACACAACGTTTAATTCCATGGCCTTTCTAGTTTTTATTTTTTTCTACATTGAAAAAAAAAAACCTGAAGGTATCCAAAATATGTATACTCATTTCCTGTAAAGAGTTGATATTGAGATGTGATACTTATGCTCTACAGCCCGTATAATTACTCTAATCTGAGGTACTGGTGATTTTTGAGGCTGGTGACTATAACTTCTCTGCAGCAGAGGTAAGTTTTGGTCTTGCTTTCCTTCATGAAAGCGTTCTTCCTGAAAGTATTTTGCAGGTTTGGAATTTTCAATAGTAGTAGTGTTCTACAATGTAGAAAATAAATCCAAGCTATTGACTTGTAATGTAAATTTGGATGAATAGACATTTATCCTGCCATAGATTGTGTTTGTTTATTATTTGCCTAGCTGTAGATTGATGAATTTCTAAAGTATTTGAAATCACTTTTTAACCCTTTCCAGCTTTATTTAAATCACCAATTCCTGATCGTAGACCCTATGTTAGGCATTGCTCACATAAGCTCTCTGTAGCTACTGTACTGTATTCTTCTTGTGCGGAGAAAACTCAAAATTCAAGTTGAAGTGGTTTTTATCAGATTAATTTTTTTTAAAGACTCCAGATAGGCCAACACCTGAGGCTATTAAATCAAGGATTTACATACTTTCTCCACTAGCACTACAGTATGTGGTTTTTATGGTTGTTCTCAGCTAAACACATAAAGTATCTTATTTGTGTGTGTGTGTGTGTGTGTGTGTGTGTGTGTGTGTGTGTGTGTGTGTGTGTGTGTGTGTGTGTGTTATTTTTTTGTCACTACCCTTGGTTTAGATGAAAATCAGATCCCATTTTATGAAAAACTAATGCAGAAAATGCAGAAAAAATTTATTCCAAAAGGTTCACATACTGTTTCTTGCCACTGTATACTGTATGTCAAATATTATTGATTCCTGGATTAAATCTCAGAATATGTGAGTCTTCAAAAAAAGGGGGATTCCAATAAAATATTGTGCTACAGGAAACACCTGCTGTCTCCTTTGAGTTTTGTCGAAAAATCAAACATCTTTTACAAACTATATTTAGATAAGATGTAGGTTTCAGTATAATTAGACATTCCTAAGATTACTTTAATGTTATTGTGGCTGCAAAATGAAAGTCTGCTTACAAAAGATATGCATTTATATGTCTCTATTAACTATCATTTGTCCTGATAAACTGCTTATTACAATTAATAGAGCTTTTTAGGGAAACATAATTGGGAACAGAATGTATTATATACCCTGACTAGCCAAAAAAAAAAAGTCACCATTTGATTTCAATAAACACATGCTTAAGTACCTTCAACTGTATAATTACTGCAGTTATTAATAATATTCAGCTGCCATAATTTTTACTGCATTTACACTAACTATCCTGTCGTCACAGGAATTATGTTACTTTGTTTCAGAAGGATCAATTAAACGGCTTGCATCAAGCAGAGCATCAAGTTAAGAACTGTCCAACTTATTGTTAAAACCAAACAGTCAAATTCATGAAAGAATGTTGTCGGAAAAACATTATAAATGACAGAATGTTTTGCCATTGAAAGCTAAAATCACAGCTACTGTATGTTTCATAGCAAAAGTTAGAGCCACACATACAGTACAGTACTATACAATGAGACAAAAATTCACAGGATAGAGATTAAATAGCTGTATAGCCATAATTGTCACTTTAATTATTCAGGTCTGTATGTAACTACAGTATGTGGCAATAAAATGAGGTCAGCTGATTAATGTACTAAACATCCAGGGTATCAAATCAATTGATTTCTTTTCTTCCCTGATGTCATGTGCATTTTCCAGGACATGAATTGCCATGGATTTCACATACTGTTTCTTGCCACTGTGACTTTTTTTTTTTGCCCAGGCAGTGTTAATAAATAATCAAATTTAGTAGATTATATTATAATAAAATAGTTTGCATATGTACAAAATAAAGTATAAAATTGCAGAAATGCAAAGATTGTTTAGAAAGAGATTATATAATTATACAAGTAGAGGAAAAAAACAACTTACACTTTGATTGTTGGATGTTGAAAACGTATTCTCACATCTCTTGAGTGACTGCTACTGCTCTACAAATATACAGATGGATTTTTTTTTAAGAATGTACAAGCAAAAGTCCTGCCCACGTCTCAACTGTGTATTTTTAAAACTAAAGTTCTTCAGAAAACAGAAATGCATACTGCATAATGCATCCTGTGTGCAAGAGAGACAGTGTGTGTGTGTGTGTGTGTGTGTGTGTGTGTGTGTGTGTGTGTGTGTGTGTGTGTGTGTGTGTGTGTGTGTGTGTGTTATACTGTGTTTGTTTGTGTTACTGACTCACTTTGCTGTTCCAAATAAAATGATGGTCCGGAGCACAGAAGCTACAGTACAGGAATAATGACGTGAACAGGGTTAGGGTTAGAGATATATCTGTTGATCACATGCTGAAATGTTACGCTGTAGAATGGCTCGTCATTGTTGCACATGCTGTTTTAGCAATCCATCTAAGCTTTGATTTCAGTTTCTTCTACTTGTTTGGATGTATGTTCAACTCGAATAACATAAAAAGTCCTGTAATTTCTTCTTGAGCAAGTTTAAAAACATAAATTAACTGGAAATGTCGTTCTGTAAAAACACTGTCTTGCTCCAATCTCGCATAAAACTAATTCTAACTGTTGTTGCCGGAAATGACATCAGCATCATTTTCAATATTTATCTGAAAGCTTAATTTTTTAAGTAGAATTAAATATAATTTTGTGCGGCACGGTGGTGTAGTGGTTAGCACTGTCGCCTTGCACCTCCAGGGTCCGGGTTCGATTCCCGTCTCTGTGTGCATGGAGTTTGCATGTTCTCCCCGTGCTTGGTGGGTTTCCTCCGGGTACTCCGGTTTCCTCCCACAGTCCAAAGACATGCAGATTGGCTAATTGGCGTTCCCAAATTGACCATAGTGTGTGAATGAGTGTGTGTGTGTGTGTGTGTGTGTGTGTGTGTGTGTGTGTGTGTGTGTGTGTGTGTGTGTGTGTGTGTGAATGTGTGTGTGTTTGTGCTCTGCGATGGATTGGCATGCTGTCCACGGTGTACCCCGCCTGGTGCCCTGAGTCTCCTGGGATAGGCTCCAGGTCCCTGCGACCCTAAATACAGAATAAAGCGGTATAGAAGATGAATGAATGAATAAATATAATTTTCTTTATCAACAATTGCTAATCGCCTTTCAAAACAAATACATAAGTAAAATAATAAATAAGCTCTTACATTTATTTTTGAAAAGTTTAACCTAATTTTCTTCACCTGATGTGCATTTGCTAATAGGAGAAACATTTAAATAAGCACAAACTTAGGGGTGGAGACACTAACAACATGGCTGAAACAAAAAAACTAAGAAAATACGTTTTTCGCCAAGAGGAAATTCATCTACTTTTAGAGGAGGTGGAGCTACAAAACATACTTTTCAGCAGGTTTAAGAGCAGTCCTACAAATAAAGAAAAACTAAAAATCTGGGACAGTATTGCCACAAAACTTACTGCAACAAGGGGGATTAAAAGATCAGGGAAGGAGGTCAGGAAGAAGTGGCAGGACTATTCAAGTCTAGCGAAAAGAAAGAGGGCACTGCAGAGGACAACAAGTAATAAAACAATGTGGTGGGCCTAATGATGCCCCTGTTCTTACAGCAGAAGAAGAAAAAGCACTGTCAATTCTTGGACCAACTACCTCAGATGGGATTTGTGGTTGTATTGACCTTCACGGAGGAGTAGGGTTGCATCTACCTGAACCTGAGCCAGGTCCATCATGTTCACAAGAGCAATCAGGTTCACCTCCTGTTGACAGACGCCTAAAATTTCCCAGTCCTCCCATCAGTCCAGCCATGCCCCAGCCTCCATCTTCAATTGTTCAGGCTACAGCTACAACACCTCAGCGATTTGAGAATGTCTGTGGTTGTAGCCAGGATTTAGTACAGCTGGAGAGAGATAAACTCGATGTTCTGAAAGATATCAGACAATATCTTAAAGAGGCCAATGATGAGAACAGCAACTTTCACAAACAAATATTATGCAACAGGCAGTTTTCTTCAGGTACTTGGAGATGGACTTGAACTAAGTAAACCATCTGTGTCCAGAGCTGTACAGGCAGTCACCTATCCAAATAACTTTACAGATCTTCATTGTAAAGGGTTTAAACAATGTTTTCCATGCATGTTCAATTAACCATAATCAATTAATTAACATGCACCTGTGGAATGGTGGTTAAGACCTTAACGGCTTACAGAAAGTAGGCATTTAAGGTCACAGTTCTAAAAACGCAGGACACTAAAGAGACTCGTCTACCGACTGTGAAAAACACCCAAAGAAAGATGCCCAGGGTCGCTGCTCATCTGCGTGAACGTGCATTAGGCATGCTGCAGGGGGGCATGAGGACTGCTGATGTGGCTATAGGGCAATAAATCGCCATGTCCGCACCGTGAGACGCCTAAGACGGCGCTACAGGGAGACAGGAAGGACAGCTGATCATCCTCGCAGTGGAAGACCACGTGTAACAACACCTGCACAGGATGGGTACATCCGAATATCACACCTGCGTGACAGGTACAGGATGGCCACAACAACTGCCCGAGTCACACCAGGAACACACAATCCCTCCATCTCACAGCAAGAACTGACAAATCTGGTCCAGTCCATGAGGAGGAGATGCACTGCAGTACTTCAAGCAGCTGGTGGCCACCAGATACTGACTGCTACTGACTGATTTTGAGCCTCCCTTCATTCAGGGACACATTGGGAAACATTTTTAGTTTATGTCTTATGGTGTTGACTCTTTTAGTAAAAACAGTTGAAAGTCAGAGGACGTTTCTTTTTTTGCTGAGTATATGAAGTTCTCAGATGTGGAAATTATAATCACTGTAGTATTTCTTGATACAACATATTGTTAAGACTTTTTTATTACTTAATTACTGTATATATAAAACTGCGTAGTAAAAAATGTCACTTTGCACCACCTGGCAGTCATTTCACGAATGACTTTAAAATGCAACTGATTTATTTTGGCTCCTGCCGTTTTCCCACAGTGGTGAGCGTGACGGTAATAGGCATTCTGCTTGTCTACCTACTATATGTCCCATTATATAAGCTGGTTCTTCCTCTGTACCTTTCAATCACTGAATTATGACTTTGACTGTCAAGCACCAGAGGATATCCACTAACATACTGATACCACACTATGGGATAAGGGTTTTGAGGTGAATAGAATGAATAGGAGAATGTACATTTGTCTAGGCCATGAACACTGTGTGGCATGTGTACTGACCAGGCCCAGGTGTTTGAAAACAGGCTGCCTGTTTTAGAGAATTGGTACATTAGTTCACAACATAATGTTGTTGTGCTACATAAACACTATTTAAGTTTGAAACACACTGTACCGTAAAGTATTATACAGTATGTAGTAGCAGTAATGTTTTCATCTTTTGAGGCCAAAATGAAGGTCTAGAAAAGACCTGTTGACTCTAAAATTGACATAATGTAATGTTAATAACATTATAAGGTAGTTTACTGAGAACACACACACACATGCACACACACACACACACACACAGAACAAATAATCTATGACAGAGAGAGAAATAGAGTGAGAGAGAGTTGTGGATTTTTCTTTTTTTGTATTATGTCAGTTGTCAGTACTTCTTTTTTATTTCTTGCGGGTGTGTATCAGAGCAGATGTTACAAACCGGGGTTACTGTAGGGAATATTAAATTTTTTTAGTGTGCTTCATGATACTCTATGTGCACGAGAACAAAGCGCTTTCTTTCATTGATCTCGACACGCTGCGCTATCAGCAAACACATTCCTTAGTCTAATCTATGTTCAGGTCATAAAACCGTTGGAGGCTCCTAGCTAAGAACAACTCCCAAGCTCCTGTTCTTCTCCATGTTATCTTTTATAAACATTCTGGACCAGATATAACCGCTCCTGTGCCCTCCTTTTTGATACTTTTGTGTGTGTGTGTGTGTGTGTGTGTGTGTGTGTGTGTGTGTGTGTGTGTGTGTGTGCATATATATACTCCTGTTTTCCACAATAAACTTTGAACATCTCACTGAGCACTGACTAGTGTGTTTCATTGGGGGGTTCCCTGGATCCAGGCGGGACAGCAGAATACAGGCGGAGCACTGAGTAGACAAAACGGGGTCTACCAAAATAAAGAAATCCGTACAGTTACTGTTAGTGGTGGTATCTGTAGGGACGGTCTTTTCTGTGTCTGTGTTGCAATTATCAGCGCTACTGTAGGTGTAGTGTTTCTCACGACTTGATGACAGCTCAGCCTTTTATGTCCGACATAAAAGCAAAAGATAGTGTAATTGTTGTCTTCATCTTTACATTTAAAGTTAATTTTTAATGTCTCCTCCTGGTTATTTAAAATCACGCTATTCCACGCAGTTGTTCTTACACCCGAGCGGGACAGGTTTCATCAAGCTGGTGAAATTCCCAAAGCGGGTCAGTTCCCTCATGATCTGTTCTTCTTTAATGAATAGGGGGACTTTGGAGATTACCACTGGGGCAGACATAGGGGACCATGAACCTGGACCACTCACTCGTATTCAGTTTTTTATTAGCTTGCTTACGAGGTTTACTGTATCTTTGTGAGGAAAACCACCACCGCTTTATTCATCTGGGAGACAGAGTAAATGTTTTCACAACCTTCCTGCTCTCTTCCCGCTCCTCCAGAATACCCCTGACTCCATTCCGCAAAGACCGGCCTCAGAGGCCACGGTGCCTCACTCACTCTCACTAGTAGAAACAAAGACACACAGACCAAGTCTTTCACAACTTGACAAGATGCCAAACAGTCTTACACACGCTTTCCTCACACCCAGCACATGCAGACAGAGACAGAGAGAGACTGCCTGGAGAAAAAAAAAAAAACGTCACCATTTCAGAAAAGTCAAATTATTGAGCAACATCAAGCACTGAAAACAATTAAGGAAATGTTAAGATTTGTGGCCAGAAAAAAAATCACGAATGGCGATTACTTAAAGACTTTGTAAAGAAAAAAATAAAATGAAAAATCAGATGAGAACAATGTGATGAGAACTCAGAGAACTGCTGTGTGACCACCACTTTTGTTAGTGATACTGTACAAGGAAAAACATCAATAAAATTTGTTTTAAAGTTTGGGATCACTTGCAAATTTTGATAGTTAAAACTCTGGAATAACACATACTGTATGGTATTGGGTAATTATGTAACAACAACAACAGTTGGACACGGAGGTCTTTCTGGAATAGTTCTTGCAAGAACTGTATTGTCAAGTGCATTTGCAAAACCCATTAAGCACCGTGATGAATCTGGCTCTCATGAAGACCAAAAAAAACAAGACCAAAACGTACCTCTGCTGCAGAGGAGATGTTCATTTAAAGTTACCAGCCTCAGAAATCACCAATTAACATCACCTCAGATTAGAGCCATTATGAAAGTTTTACAGATCATGAGGTATGTACAGTAGGAGACACATCTCAACATTAACTGTTCTAAGCAGATTATTGCATGTTTTGGATGCATTCAGCATTGATTTACAATGTAGAAAGAAATGAAAATCAGGAATGAGTCACCAGGAGTTAGAGCTGTTGAGTTGTATAAACTGTCCCCGCATTTACCGCCCCAAAAAGTCCCATAGACTTAACACTGAGACTTTGACGGATTAAGATGTTCATAAGTCACGCCCCTAATAATCATTTAGTGCACCCTAGCAGCTTAAACCCTTGGTATTGTCAAAGCAAAGGCGAAGAAACACCTGTCCCAAAAATAAAAGGCAGCTTTCCAAGTAATCTGGTCGCCAATAATGTTGCAGCAGATCACACTATTTTGAGATACTGGATTTGTTTTAATGAGCTGTAAAACCATAATAATCGAAAAATAAAATAAAAAAGGATTTTAATATTTTTTAATTATGGGCAAAAGTGGAACACTTGCTTCCTGAAATCCCAAATTACAGCAGGTCCAAATAGGACAGCATGGGGAAGGGATATTTTATTAGGCACAAGGTAGGTTGTGATTCAGACTTTCCAATACCAAGTGAAGAAATGGAAGCCATGCTGAAGACAAGCTAAACTTAGTAGCAGCTGGGAGAAAGTAACTGGGTGCATTCAACAAAACAAATGTGTAGGAAATTTCTGACATCTCCAACATAGGTTAAGAATAACCAATGACAAATTCTCTCAAAGGTATTTCAAAGCAAAAAAAAAAAAGGATCAGATACAACATCAAACACCAAATATGTCATCACTTTATTACTATGTTTGACATTAATAGGTAAAAAGTAAAGAGTCTTTATCTGCATAAAATGTCATTTTTGTGATGTTTATAAAGCAACAAACATATCAAAACGTGAAAAAGCAACACAAGCATCAATAAAAGGCATATAAGGTTACATTTAAGACATATAAGGATACAATTTGTGTACAGTTGATGCTATTTGCGTTATAACGAATATCTAAAGAATATCAGTGATGTCCAATCATGCTCATACTGTATTTTGCCACGTCAATTCATGTTCAATGTCATGTAGTCTTTGAGAACTGCATATGGTAAGATATGTTTTGCAATTCTGAACATATATTGATTGCATAATAATCTCTATATTTTCTCATTTGCAAAAAAAAAAAAAAAAACATGGTTTACTGTTCATCTACTGTAATATGACTCTAATATGAAATTACATTCATGGTGAAGTGATATATAAACAAGCAACACTTGAGTCTGCATAGAGGATCTGTTGCTCATTCTCCTTATTCAGTCCACTGATCTGGCCCTGCTGATTACCAGAGACAACCACAACAATCAGTACATAAAGTGTAATATATTTAGGTATGTAAGAGTTTCTCATCAACTGCCAGTACACATACACAAATAGAAAAAAGTCCATTTTACATTAACTGATATTTTACATTAACGGTACTGTATTGTTTTTTGAATATGAACTTTGGAAAAAAAGATAATCTCTGCCACAAGCTTTTAGCAGACAAAATTATACAACTTACTGTATATATAGTTAATTTCTGCAAAAAATTACATACTGTGGCAAGAATTTAAAGCACATGTGGGTATCGTCAACAGAAACACACCTAAAAGGAGAATGAAACGACCTTCCCCTTATAAGGGAATTATTAATACAAATTAAGTAGTGGGGATGTGTATTGCAGAATACTCTTGAATTGGGTTTTTGTTTTCTTTTTTTTCTTTTATACATTTATTTATCTATTTTTTATTTATTTAGGTTGATTGGCGTTCCCAAATTGCCTGTAGTGTGTGAATGAGTGTGTGAGTGTGTGTATGTGTGTGTGCCCTGCGATGGATTGGCACCCTGTCCAGGGTGTACCCCACATCATGCCCTAAGCCTCCTGGGATAGGCTCCAGACCCCCCGCGACCCTGAATACAGGATAAAGTGGTATAGAAGATGAGTGAGTGAGTGAGTATGTAAACTAAGGGGGAGGTCGGTGTTTGGGTGGAATGTAATGAACTGTTGTTCCATTCAGTGTGTATTCCTATCTCAAACCTCAGATTGATTCTGGATTCACCCTGTGTCTGATTAGGATATGTTGATAAGGTGAATGAATGAACCAATTAAAAACATCACTAATGTAATAAATGTACATTGGAAGCTTGGATTGCAAGTAACTTGGTCTACAAGTGTTTTGCCAAACGAGCAAAATTTAAAAATAAATTTTAAATTGTTAAACAAGCGTGGTCTTGATATACAAGTACTGTAATACGTATACATTTTGTCTGCATCACGTGATCAGAACTAAGCCAATGGTTCTTCTCTTTCGCGCTGTGGGATTGTGGGTAATCTGCCATGGATGTATAGTTAACATCCGTTCGTGCATGTACTGCTTATTATAACATTGTTTTTTTTTATTTTGGGTTCTAGTGTAGTGACTGTTCTTTTGTAACTGTACTGCATCAACAACCTCCGAGAAGAAAATAAAAAGGCTGTAGCAGTGCTGCTGATGAATCTGTTTAGAGGAGTGATTCCGTTAGTGTGTGTGTGTGGGGGGGGGGGGCGGTTGTCCTACACAGTAGCTCCCATTCCTCATGCTTCTTTCATCGTCTAACACGAGTTATATACAAGCGTGATATATGTTTTGATATACAAGCATGCTTCGGGAACTAATTATCCTTGCAATACAAACTTTATACTGTATATTACTGTAATATGCAAAAATACATTATGCACATCTTATCAGCTTAGAATGTTTAGCTTCATTCATACTCACTGATATCTTCTTCTGACAAAGAAACAACCCAGTCCACAAAAAACAATGGTTCCAAGCACAGCAGCCACAGGAATAATGATGTGAAAATAGTTTTCTTTACCTAAAAAAAAAGCAGAATTATTAATAGGCACAGTGATTTAGTACATTCAGGAGTTGGGCTGCATTGGCTTGTCTATAGGACTGGATGCTGATGTGCTGACCTTTCATGACCACAAGCATATAAAAGCCTTGAATGCCCATGATTATGTCACCGGTTTACTGGCAGTAGTACAAGTCAAAAGTTTGGACACACTTTCTATTTCAATGTTTTGTTAGTTTTTTTTTTTTAAGTATTTTTATTTACATTCTAGAACAATACTGTGATGAAATGTCAAAACTATGAAATAAAACATATGAAATTATTTAATTAAGAAACAAGAACAGTCAGTTGGTATTTCTTTTATTCAGGGCCATTGAATTAGAAGGTGTATGTGGTTACTGTATGTGGGGTTAATGTTATGGCTGATCGGAGTATATACACTGGTGGCCAAAAGTATTATGAATTAATACTCCCTGTAAACAAAACAGGTGATTTCTATCATTAGTTTTAGTGTAGCTGAAAAGTTGTGCTAATTAATTGAAAAAACATTGAAGACCTGGATATGTAACAATTAAGTAATATCACATCAAAGGGAGTGCTGTTGTGCTGTTATCAGCACAGCTGTGATGTGATTGTAGGCACCTTGATTGTGATATTTGTTTTTATACAACAGTTCCACAAATACCATTTATTATCAACAGATTATGCTTTGTTTGTTTATTTGACTAGTTATTTTGCTCTACCAAATACATTAATCTTGGGCGGACTGGCAGAGTTGGCAATCGACAGTTAGCAACCAACAGCTGCGACCAAAGGGTGCAGCACAACAGCCCTATCTCAAGTTGTTTATTTAACCAGTTATTTCACTCTGCCAACACATATCTTTCCACGACAGGCAGAACTAACTAACCACAACTGGCCAAGCTGGTGACCAACAGTTAGCTACAAAGATTTTGTGCAATTATGTGAAAGCATTTTACAGAACAATTTGGAATGTTGTTAAATTAGAAGCTAGAAGCTTCCTAGCTCGACTTCTAGAACAACTTGTTGTTTAAAATTACATAATATTATCAGATTTTTTCTTGCTAAAATGCATGTTTTGAATGTGCATTTTGGCAGGTAACTACCCTCTTCTCAGTCCTGTGCAGCAACCGACAGTTAGTCTAATTAATAATTGTACAGCAGCTAGAACGTAGAGTGAAACCAGTGGTGTCATTGTCTGTAATCACCACTCCTGGAATGCCTTTCATCCAATCAGATTGCTCAGTCATAACTAACGGTTCAGCATCTGGAGCCACAGCCTTACTTGATCTCCAGAAAGAAACCCGATAGAAAACTATTGGATTGGCAGTAGGCAGTAGCAGTCAGGAAACCATACTTTATTTGACTCTATGCACAGCTGGATCTAGAAGTTTTGAAAAATACAGAAATTAATGTTTTAGAACAATTTCAATTTCGTGTTTCCATCTGGAAATTATGAGATGAAATCATGAGTCTGGAGAAAGAGTGGAGAGCTACAGAACATGAGTTGCTTGAAGTTCAGTGTGAAGTTTCTACAATCTGCCATGGTTTGAGGTGTCAGGTCATTTGCTGCTGTTGGTCCCTAACAATATTTGAAGGTTATAATCTAAGCAACTAGATCACCATACCCTGATCACCTCCATGACATGCTGAACATAGTTTTTCAGAATTTCTGTATTTTATTTTTTATTGATCTAATCAAATATTCTAATATTTTGTTGTGACCTAAAGGGTCTTACGTTTTACATATATCTTGCTAGTGACTCCAGTTCTTCTGTCACCATAATAAATGACAGTGCAGGTGATGTTTGTGTGATCATCCTTCTCTGTGACAGTGAAGGTCATGAGAGACTCCACCTCCCACACTCCATGGCCATAGTCCTTATAGGACAAATGGGTTTTAACATCTTTACGACTCCATTCAAAAGTTGGCTGGTGAGTGGGGCAGGTGTGGTTGACAGAACACTTTAAAGTGGCAGCTGTTCCCTCCATGAAGTGTTCTTCCTTATCCAGGTGTGGTTTGTCAGGTTCAGCTGTACCAAATACAATGACATAGTTATTACTATTCAATAAAAAGATAATCTCAACTTCAAACCTAATTAATTTTATATTGCTATTGCTATTAAAGCCAGGCTGGTTATCTGTTGTAATCTAGTCTAAGATGAGTTGTATTGTTTTAATAATAATAATAATAATAATAATAATAATAATAATAATAATTTGTCATAAAGGAAATTATTTGGCATTTAATTTTATTAAAGCATATTTTTCAAAAAAGTATTAAAAATAATTGTTACAACATTAAACACACTCACTACCCCTAGAGGGTGAAAAACGCCCCCTCTTGGTTTGTGTTATGTTTTTTGTGTGTAGTTTAAGTTGTGTTTTCTTGTGATGTTTAGTTTGGAAACTACAAGTCCCAGAATGCACCTCGGGCAGGTGAGGGAAGCACCCACCTGAGCCGAGGCAAGTAATTAAGTTAATTATAAATAGCCTGACTGAAGTTCAGTCAGGCGTCTAACATTTGTTATGGTTACTGTTCTTTTGGTTGTTTCTAAGTTACTGAGAGTTAATTAAAGTTAGCCAATGTCCTCTAAGGAGTATTGTTTTCTTTTGGGACTTTAAGATTACTAATAAAAGAAGATCTTTCAAGTACATCTTGCCCCTGTGTTTATGCCACGTAAACTCAGACAGTCACAACATGACAGACTTCTCTGACCCCATTGTTCTGTTCATGTGGTAAATTGAGAAGAACTTGACTTTATGGATGTGGTGGTCCAGTATCACTGGTTTAAGCCATATCAGAAAATTGTGGATAAATCCATGCTGAGTAAATTTCTTTTTACCACTTATATTTTTCAATATAATGTTTTTAGTATTTCTAATCCTTCAACAATACAGTTTATTCAATCCCTACTTTTAATACTTCAATACTATTCCCTTTGGAGTTTAAATAAACATGCTAAGGATGCCCACAAACATTTGACTGGCAGTGTATACAATATGTCCCTTTATCTGCAGTTAAATTTGGTTTATTGTAACTTTATTTCAATTATTATTTCCATGAACATAACACAGAAAACAATGTAAAATAGTCCATTTCAAAACAAAACTCACACTCCATGATGATGTTCACACACTGCTCCACGAAGGAGAACTTATCTCTACCTGGAATTTCAATTCTGAAACAGAACGGGCCGTTGTCATGGTCTTTTACATCATCTAGCTCCAGTGAGCAGTTTTTCTCACTCAGTCGGCCAATTAGCCTTGTGCGATCCTTGAAGCTATCTGCAATGTTGTGGGAATCTTCATCATAGATTCGTCGGTATCTGGCTGCCTTTTCGTGCCAGATTCCCTTCATCCGAGAGTCAGGAAGCTTCAATCCAGGGTAATTAAACTTACAGGGCAACACAACACAAGATGAGACAAGTGCCGTCATTTGAGGTTCAACTTCTGCGTTCCACTCATCCGACAGAACACAGGCAAAGATCACTGTGGGAGATGATCAAAATAGTAGACTCACATTTTTACTTGCAGCAGAATTTAAGAAAAAGCAAATACATAAACCAAATAAATGTTATTCTGTACCTTGAAGACAAATCCAGCAGAGCAGTGTCTTCGACTGTGGATCCATACTGCAACTTTAACAAAATCGATAAATAACTGATGTTAGTAATTATTTTAAAATCATATAATAAAACATTTACTTCAATACATAGTACAGTGGAACCTCGAATTTGTGTGCGCACATGTAAAGCAAAAGAAAGTCTCATTAGAGAAGTTACAGATCCATTTTCTTTCTCTCTTTCAGCCTGCACTGATTTCGTTAATGTGTGTGTATGCGTGATTGAACAGCGTGCCCCTTACCTCTCTCTCCCTCTCGCCTTCACACATATCCCTCCTACTCTCGCCTTCACACACACACACCCTCTAACAGAAACACTGCTCTGTCACCATTCCTTTCAAAGGTTGAGTGCAAGTTAATTTGTTTTATTTTTAGTTTACAACAGTCTACAGTATTCGTGTGTGCGAGCACTTGAATGTCAGAGATGTTTCTTGTTAATTTTCCCAAAAAGGTAGTGTTTCCCTGTGTGTGTGTGTGTGTGTGTGTGTGTGTGTGTGTGTGTGTGTGTGTGTGTGTGTGTGTGTGTGTGTCATCCCGCACAGAGGTCCTCCCACATCTCAAATAAGAGAGGAGGAAGGGTAACGTGTAAGATGAAAGGAGGGAGAGGGTGTCATCCGCCTTTCCTCTTACTTTAGCTTCACACGCACATACACAGCGCGTGCGCGCACAAACACGCACACACACATGCACACATCACATACACAGCGCACAAATGCACAAACACACACACACACCTACACAGCACATCTACGCACAAATACTAACGGAAACACTTATCTGTAAAGTGCAAGTTAATTTGTGTTATTTGTACTTTATATTTTGTATTAATTATTTTTAGGTATTCATTTTTTTGGGTTATGGAACAAATAATCTAAGTTTTAATTATTTCTTATAAGGAAATTCGCTTTGATTTATGTCTGTTCTGACATACGAGCACACTTCTGGAATGAATTGTGCTCACAATCCAAGGTTCCACTGTGTAACTAACTGGTACATTATATTTAGTCTTGCTAGTGATTTTGTATAAACATTATTAATAACTATAAAAAACAATAAATAATAAAAAGATTTTTCCCTCGCATGGCAAATACCACACATTTAAGAA
Source organism: Channallabes apus (assembly GCA_030522415.1). Taxonomy (NCBI): domain Eukaryota; kingdom Metazoa; phylum Chordata; class Actinopteri; order Siluriformes; family Clariidae; genus Channallabes; species Channallabes apus. The sequence goes on from CM060126.1 coordinate 27,983,934, forward strand.
AATTATACTTTTTATTATTAATTATTTAATTAATTATTAATAAATATGCAACGTTAGATAATATGTGAAGTAATAATACACCACCATCCATGACACTGACACTAACTAACTATATTTATGTACTTATGTATTTATTTGTTTGTTTATTTATTTTGATTATTACATTACACATTACACATAACACTACACGTAAATAACCTATATAAACATATATGTTTTAATATAGGTTTTGATATAGGTTTTTAATATATGTGACATATATAAAATTGGCCGTTTTCCTATATTATATGTACATATATGCACATATATGCGTAAATATATGCACCTATATGTTTACCTAGATTAGTAAAATTATTAAAATCCATAGCTGCTAGACAACATAAATAAAAGCCCAAAATGTAGAAATTAAAATTTTTAATTTTCTTAAGAGCAATCAACTAGTAAAAGAACAAAAACATAGCACAAGAACAAAAATAAGACAAAAAATTGAACAGGAAGAAAAAAATATATATTTCGTGTATCTTTCCAGCTCCGTGAGCTTTGAGTTGATAGATGTGCATCTGTAGCATCTAGAGAAGACAAAAATAATAAGACAGTATAATAATAATAAATGATTATTTATTAAAACTTACAGACAAACAGACGACAACAATTAGTGCCACAAGGTTATTTGCAACACTATATGTTCTACAAAATAGAGGACTACACACCTTACAGCGCAATATAATGTGGCTTTAGAAGAGGAAAGGTAGGATTAAGAAGTGAGCAAGTGATGAATTAGTATTATAGGTACCAAGCAGATACAGTAACAATAATGGGTGCTCTACCTTATGCAGTCTCCATTGATGGCTAATAAACATTGATACAAGTAGGCTATGGTTAAAGTGGTGAACTTATAAAGTCTTAAATGTTTTGTTTTCCCTTCTCAACGCATTACGCATTTACTCACCAATAATGGCTACCTTTTTAATTTGGTCAAGTCTCCAAGTCGAAGGTGCCCAGCAGCAGATTCCGTACCATGGCAGTAGCAGAGGTGGAAAGGCGGGCTGCTCTCCACGCTTCTGCCTGGCAAAACACCCCAGAGCCCTTTATAACTTCAATCTGAAAAATAATTTCACATCACAATATTAATTTATTGGCAACTTTTAGAAACTTTTCATGTTTCATACTGATTCTTATGTTTAGCTTCCCAATAGTTAATAGGATTTTGTGTATAAATTCAGATTAATGATAAAGATACATGCAGGGTAAAACTGCAACAGGAACAGTACAAAATAAAAACTGAAAAAAGACGGACATTCAGAGTAAAACAGTGCAAGATAAAAATAAAAAAAAAACTGTACAAAACATACATGCAGGGTAAGCATTGGTGGGAGCAATGTCCAAGCAGTGTAGAGAAATATTTCTGTACGACTTCATTGTTTTGTGCTGTGTAGTATAGTATTGTAATAGCTGATCAGAGTGATCAACTCCCCATGTGCTGGTTGTACGCAGTCACAGGACATGGAAATGTCTTTGTAGTCCATGTACCTTGTAATTTCACCCTCATCTTCACCGCGTCTACTGTATAAGCAGAATGGATGGTAGAACAGGTAGATACTTCTCGTGTGTCCATCCACTTCACAAATACAAGAGGTCCATCTGAACGGAGCTTGCGTGTCCTGATGTGAGGGGCTGGTGAAGGCAAGGGTGATGCAGACACATTCCTAAAAACAAATAAATAAATAAATGTTATACTGTTCAGAGTAAATGGATGTGCAATTAATATGGATGCACAATATACAGTATATAGAGATGACCAAAAAATGTATCCACACTTCAACATGAAAAATATACACCTCTCTTCTGTAGGTCACATGACAGCATCAATGATGGTGATACAACTGACATTAGATAATACTACACACTGCTGCCATAATTCAATTTGAGTTTTAAAAAAGGCCATAGATAGCAATTGTGAAAGTGTGTATACATTTTTGTTCCCTTCTGTATTTGTTGATGGGCAATAGGCTGGGCAAATATCTGTTGATGGACCATAGACCATGTAGTGGATCTCAAACATTTACACCTGAGACATAACACCATCCATTGGACATTACACACATATTGAACACATTCTAAACAATTACATCTTATCAGGCATTTGTAAATACACGCTAAACAAAAGCATATTACCCCACAGAAATATTCATAAGCACCACTTAGCTACATAAGGCAGTATTTTAGCCAACTGGAACTAGCTTGTTTGTGCTAAATAACATTACCGATAGCAGTGTTATAAGCTAACCGAGCTAAAACGGAGCCAAATACATATTAGCAACCATAATCTAAAGCTATCCAAAACAAGGTGAAATACATCAGAACATTTATAAACATCTGTAAACTCCATAAGGCATTAGCTTAGCCACCGGGAAATATCATGTTTGTGCTACATGAGGCAGCATGTTAGCATGATTTACCATATAAATGGCATTGAAAGCCAATGTGTCACACAAGCTGACGAGCTAGCTGTAGTGAGGAAAATATTTACTAATATTAGTTTAATATTATCAAAATAAGAGTTATATAAGACTTAATAACTTACCCAGTGTAGCATGCGTCTATTCTCTGTTCAAAATGCTCCGGTTCGTAGTCGGAGTCACACAGTCTTCTTCTGAGGTAAATGTAAACTCCTCCCACTTTCCAGAACATTCTGAAGAGTTTCCTTGGATGTGTAAGCGCGTGTCATCTTCCAAAACATGCAGAAAATTCACTGAATCTGAGTGTTTTCAAGCCTGTCTGTGTGTGTGTTTTTCAATGCCGGTGTCCGGGGGTATGGCCTAGTATGTAAATTACCCGGACTGATTTCCGTGTGATTGGCGTGTGGGCGTGTCCTGCCTCGGGTCATTAGCATATAAGTGCGACAGAAATTCTGTGCCTCTCCTTGGTTTATACGGATTACATAAACTGAGAATATTTGTTTTCAATGTGACTTGCATCATTTAAAAGTAGACACTTTAAGCTTTGTATAGATATATTTCTCATTTCTCATTTCAGTTAATTTTAGTGACGTGTTTCAAAAAGATTTTCACGGAGACTGAGGTTTCATATATGTGCATATATCCTCATATACTGTATGTGGGCAATTAGGATACCAATTTCATGTGTTCGCACATAAGTTTTTTGCATTTTTTTTAGTTAGTTCTTAGTTATTGCCTTGATAATAGAAAATATGAGCTAGGCATCAATGTATGACAGTTGCCAAAGTGAGATATGAGCTAAAATGACCAGATCCTGCCATAAGAGACATATCTTGTATGTACATATAGGGCTTATATGTGGATATAAAGAAGCAATACAGGAGACCTATATGGCCTGTATATGCACATATATGCACCTCAATTTTGCCTATATGTGGCATATATACGCATATATGCAGCATATATATTATCATATATATGCATATATACTGCATATAGGTTTCATTTATGCGCATATATCCTCATAGGTTCTTTCAACATTAAACTCTAAAACTTCTTATTCTACACTTAAATGTATTCTATACTTTTCGTACTTATACACTTAAATGTATAAGAATGAAAAGTTAGTGTACAAAGATATTTTGGAAAGTTTGTGCATCAGTTATTAGTTGCTACAGTATAGTTATTATTGCTTCAGAGAGCACTCCATGAGAAAGTGTTTTGCAGTAGAAAGTCTGCATGTTGAAATTAAACTTCAACTACTGAATCTGCTACTTCTGTCATAAATAACTCCACTTACCAGTCTCTATATATCACCGTGATGAATTGGCGTGAAGTTGGATGTAGGATATTTGAGGGCGCTCTAGGCTCCACACTCTTCGGTAACAGCACCTCGCCTACTGCAGGGCTTAGGGACTGTCTATAAATGACTGTCCGACTGAAATTAATACAATATATAATAATAAAAAGAAAAATAATAAATACTTACTGTAAATGCATAAATATTGTTTATTTAGTCTAATGGATGGTGGTGTGTTATGACTTCATACATTATCACTTTTCATATTTATTAATAATTAATATGTTAAGGGTTCTATATTTTATGTCAATAACTTCCAGGTCATGTGATCTGTTGGCACAAAATCTTTTCTAAACTGTGTGGTTACTGGTCATGCAGGGGGGAAAATCTTTTTTATTAAGTATTATCATTTTTATAGCTAAAATAAATTATATACATATTTTACATACTGTAGTTTATATTATATGCCATAATTTGTTGTAAATATGTCTTTCTTGTTATGACATATATTATACTATTTATTTATTAATGATTATAAGCAATATTGTTTTTGTTATTGTTGTTTTTACTTCTCTTTACATCATCATTGTCTTTGATTGTCTTTGACATCATTGTCTTTGACCTGACAAATGTCTTTTGAGTATTTTCTTTTGATAGTTTTGTGTTTTTATGAAAAATATCAGATAGGCATTTATACAGTAGATGGACAGTCTTAAAATTGTATCACTTTATAACAGAATAAACACTTTTTTCTTTTATACACACATTAGCACAAAAACACAGTATGTAATTATTTACACCAGGGATATTTACAACTTTCTTGTCTGGGGTAATCTCAAACTGTACAGGGTTCATACATAGGCACTGAACATTGGACATCAATGACGGTCATCACACTGGGCCTGTTGTAAGGAACTGTGGTAATTGATTACAGAGTGAGCATAAAGCATGTAACATTAACATATGAACATATATTACATAAAAAATATATGTTCTTCTTCTGGTAAAATATAAAAAGCACAATTTTTTGTACCTGAATTAAGTACTGTACTGTGATCCCGTACCCGTCCTGAGACCATAAAACCTTCAACCACTTCAGGTGGCTTTGTTGTGTTGTTTTAAAAGAGAGCAAAACTTGCGGAAGACCACTGCTCAGGTAAAAGATTAAAGCTGACAACCCCAGTATACTTATTATGAAATCTTTTCCTCCAGCGATATCAAATATTCTGTTTGTGGCCTTTCCTGAAGCGGACCTCTTCAGTTTCACTTTAGAAATATAAATGTTGTGCCAACAGTTTACCTGATCTGGAAGATATCGAAATATAATATATAACTTTTACTTATTAATTATAAATACATATTTGTTGATAAAATTGTGAATTGTTAATAAATAATTATTCATAATAACGTGAAAGCAACTTTAATCTATATTCTTTCTATGTCCTACAAAAAAATCTATGTTAAAATTGTTAAGCATTGTACAACGACAATGAATGTAAAAAGTGTAAAAAGTAAAGGCAGCTAATTTAACAGGAACCCTGACCCTTACTCACTTCCTTTTCTTACAAGCAACTGGATCCAAGAGGACGTAAACAGAAATAAAAAAAAATAAAAAAAAGACATTAAATGAGAACATAAACAAATGAATGGGAATATACAGAACATCATTATGACTCTTTAGGATCTGACTTTTTATAAAGGTTTATATGTATTATATGCTGCATTCATGTCTATTCAGAAATATGGTAATTAAAAAGTGAGCACACATGAACTTCACCACAAGGTCAAATTACATATTACATATTAATACCAATGAAAACATGTTCAATAACAAAAACTTAAAGTGCCCCAATTATGCCATTTAAAAGGTTGCTAATATTGCTTAATGAGTCTCTTAAAACATGTTTACATGTATGCAAGGTCAAAAAACACTTTAGTTTTCTCCAAAAATATATTTATTTTTACCCCATTTCTAAATGATTCGTAAACGACTCGTGTGAAGCAGTTCGAAGATTCAGTCTGTTTAAATCCTTCCTTTCCATGAGCCTTCACTGCTGTGATTGGTCAGATGGCGCGGCCCGCTATGATTGGTCTACCGCTACAGCGTGTGTCGGAAAACGAAACGCCCATTACCATGAGACCCGTAAAGATGGAGTCGGTTTTACCGTGTAACGACCAGCTAATTTTATATTAACTGTGGCTACAAAAATCGAGAGGTCTTTTATCTTTGTGTCGGTGTTTCGTTAAAAGGCCGGTGAGCAAAAAGGACAAACACAAACAAGTAGATAAAGCAAATGTGTATTATACAAAACTAAATAAAGTAAATTGTGCACCACAACCAAACAAAGATATACACAATATTTACAAACTACATATATAATAAACGGTATGTGTATGTGTGCGAGTGAGTGGAAAATGTCCGAAGTCCGTGTTTATTGTGTATGTGTGTTATGCCGAGTATGGTTCGGTCTCACCGTGGTTAATGAAGTCTGGGAGGCCGATGACGGAAGGTGAGAAGTCTGGGGAATATGTCCAGTCAAAGATAATCCGGTTAAAAAATCTTCGAAAGAAAATGATCCACAGCAATCTCTCCTTCTCTCGTCCAAAAAAATAATGCTGGACCACCATTGCTACTCATGCATTTCCCCCTTACACTTTGCGTGTGTGCGTGAAGTGCGCATGCTCCGTGCCCGAACACTTCGGCATTTTTTCCCTCAGGGCTTGCGCACTTCACGAGTGTTAGAGTTTTGGTGAGAGTTTTGGTGAATGGTGGAGAATAAACAGTTAAAAAGGATTTCGTGTGCTCTCGTTTTTTATTGTTTTTTTACAAAGTGTTTAAGCAAACCCGGCATGAATGCTCGGTCACATTAACAAGAGTGTGGTAACGTTAATTGTAAGATGGCGGGCAAGTTGTTCGCGAAGTAGAATGTGGGCGGACATTATGCAAATACAGTATGTTACAGAGTGACGTGGATCCTTAACAGAGTAAAAATAGATTTTCTAAGGACTCGTTTGGGCGAATGTGAGTCGACTCTTTTTTTTAATAGACAAAAACTTCATTTATCCTACATGGTCGGCGTCACAGATAGTGCAGATAGTTTATGTTCACATACAGCTACAGTGCATTGCACACTGCATGAAAGAAAATATTTGAAAAAGCATAATAGTGGCACTTTAAGCCGCCCTCCAATATGAGCATGACAGCTGCAGCAGGCAGTAAGATTTAATGAGAATTATTTTTTGATGTTCAGTTCTTTTTTTTTATCAGGGTAAAATAACTTCTTGTTATGGATGATACAGTAAATATATTAAAATCTTTTTGACCAAACCACTTGAAGACACTCCATGTTATAACTACAATTTCCAAATGTGAGCTTCAATGTTTATTAATAGGTCCTTAATAAGATGCTTATGAGTTTGGAGGTGATATTTTTAGACAGAAAAAACTGACAGAATAGGAAAAAAGGCACGACACAAATTTCTTTTATTCAATTATTTGATTCATCAACCAGGATATTTCTTTTACTTTGCCTTGCTGAAAGAACTTGAATATTCTTAATTTTGTGTCATGATACAGTACATAAAGGTTTAAAATTTAATAAGGTTCAAGGGTCTCCAGTTTATCCCTTAAATGTTGAATGTACTGTAGTACCTTAAAACAGAGGACTTCACTTTCAACACCAAATAAATACAACTATTTAGAGTGTTTGAATCCCTAAATACTTATGAAAGAAACCTCTTTCTTTTGTGGAGTATTTAATGATCTAATGTAAATCAGTAATACAGGAACTACAGTATGTAGATGATAAGGTCTAGGCTCATCTCCAGGCCTTATCTCAGAGCCACCAACTACAGCACTTTTCAAATCAGTGGGCGATAGTGAGAAGGAAAAAACTTCCTGAGATGACAATAGAAAGAAACTTTGAGAGGAAACCTTTGGATAGCAGGGATTGCTTGGCAGTCCTACAGTGTGAGTCAGGAAGTTTAGTATAACAGGAAAGGAAAGTTAAGATTGCTGTGTGTTACACACAGAATTCTCTCATTTGTTAGCTTCAGGGTCTGCTCAGTTACTCTCATTATTGCATATTCATTCCACCGTTCTGGCTATGTTGATTAGAGGAGACAAAAAAACACACATTATATGAAGTGTAATAGAAGCATGATAGATAGATAGATAGATAGATAGATAGATAGATAGATAGATAGATAGATCTATCCATCCATCTGTCTATCTATTGGAGTCTCAGGCACAAAATTATTTGTGGGAATTTCAGTCCTGAATTATTGAGTGACTGCAGTCACAAATCATCAGAGAACAGCTGTCTGCATCAGCTGAGTCCAGGACGAACTTCATGCTCAAGTGGAACCACCCACAGTCACCAAACACATCCCAAGCAGCCCACACAGGAGCCTTCCTCAGCAGCAACCTCTATGCGACAAGGAGCCTCTATGCGACAAGGTCTCCAATCAGAGAGGTCCAGAGATCAGAGGGGGTCTGGATTACTGGCAACTTAAGAGCACAAGCACCAGATCCAGTCCAATTAATAAAGCCAGGCAAACAGACTTTTAACCAGGTTAATTAGTGCTGTCAAACAAACGCTGTTTTATGTTTCAACACCCGTGGTGAAAAGGGCCCGGCAGTGTCTCTACCACCTCAGGCGCTTGAAAGACTTTAGACTGCCCTCCAGGGTGACCTTTTACTCCTGCTCCATAGAGAGCATCCTGACGGGAAACATCACAACCTGTTTCGGGAAACAGCACCATGCAGGACAGACGAGCTCTACACAGGGTGGTGCGATCAGCCGAGCGCACCATCTGCACACCGAGCTCCCTGACCTGCACTCAATCTACAGCAATCGGTGCTGGACCAAGGCCCGGAAGATTGTGAACCTCAGCCACCCCAACAACAGACAGTTTTCTCTGTTGCATTTAGGAAAGCGATTTCATTCCCTGAAGGCCAACACAGAGAGACTGAGGAGGAGCTTCTTCCCGCAGGCGATAAGGTCTCTCAACTAAAACACCACACAGGACTAAAAACATCCATTTTGCACAATACACTTTATAGACATTTCTCACACCCGCCAATTATAGTTCATTTATGGACACTATACATTTATGCATTCATACAAATTTTAACTTACGCTGGACATTTCTGGACCTTTCTAGACATTTATACTTCATTTCATTTGCACACTTCTGGTCATTTCATTTTTGCATACTTTCTGGACATTTATATCCTTTTCATTTTGCACACTTTTGGACATTTTGGACTTTTGCTGATGCAGACCCGGAGTGTATAAAGGGAAATCAGAAATTGTTATTGTAATTATTTCATGTCCCTTTATTTTTGTCCGTCTAATAATTTGAATTGTTTGTCACTTTTTTTTTTACCAACATGTTAAACATTGCAGAGGAAATACTCTTTTGGCGCTTTTCCACTGCATAGTACGGCACAACACGGTTCAGTTCAGCTCACTTTTGGGGGGTTTTCCACTGGGAACAGTATCTGGTACCTGGTCATTTTTTTTTAGTACCACCAGCCGAGGTTCCAAGCGCACCGAACCGTTACCAAAACGTGACGTGTAAACTCCGCTGGTCACTGATTGGCCGGAGAAAATCGTCATTACTGCATCACCGAACTTGCGACACGAGACACAACAGAACCGCTATATTTAGAACAGCCAGAGAAGGATCGGACGCACCTTTTTGTATTAACCAAAAATTTTCTTTGGCTGCCATCAGCCTCTTTTGAAACAAACTCCTTCGTCTCACTGTTAAAAACACCCACATGCCGAGAATGAAGAACACCATGCCGTCGATATGCTCCATTGTTGTGTGTTTGTTTGTGGCGCGTTTACGATGATGTCACAGCAGTAGCGGCGCCGCAACTAAAATGACATGTGAATAATCCCGCCCACTCTAAAGCGGTACTAAACTGCAGTGGAAGCGCAAACCGAGCCGAACTGAGCCGAACCGAAGTGAGTTGAACTGAACCGTGCTGTGCCGTACTATGCAGTGGAAAAGAGGCATTTCTCTTGGCCAGGGAAGTCTCAGCTAAGAGACTTCATTAAGAGAGGGGCTAAAAACCGACAAAGATAAGTAAACAAATTAATCTATGTATTAAGTTCGCTATCTCTGAGTGTTTTTAGGGGTTAATGTATGGTTAATGTTTTGTGTGGGGGATATACAGTATAGTAGATATATAGGGGTGGATAGGGTCTATCTACATACCTGTCCAATAACCAATCAAGTCACTAAGTTATGAGGGCTTGGGTTGGGCTAAATAAAAAGTAGTGACTGGGTAATGTCCCAATACAGTAGATGTCAGGGTTTTGGGAGTGTTTTTAAACAACCAATCAATGTTGAGATAAGAAATCAATAGGGAAGAGCAGAGTTGGGCAAAGGTGTAAAATGCAAACAGGGCTTGGGGTGTGACTGTCTCATGACAAAATCCTTGAGTGGATTATTTGCCATGGCAACAAATGGCTGTACCATGGAAGGATTCCTCAGCAAGATACATCCGAATTGGTATCAATCGGAAGTAAAATAGATACTTCTGAAAATCAGTGGTGTATACAGGAGTTTCTTAGTACAGATACACCTCTTTTCATGCAGTGTAACATGCTGGTTATCTACTGTAATCTAGAAGAGTTTTATTAAACTAATTGGTCATAAAGGAAAATATTTTGCATATTTTTAAACAACTATTAAAATAATCCTATTACAACATTGAACTTTCTTGATGTCAAAAAACAGGGATGATTATGAAGGATGAATGTCTCCCTGTATAAACAATGCCAGTCAAACATTTCTAAAGGTTTATTCTACTTTACCGACTAAATTATCGTACAATGCTCACAGTGTTACACCAGCTAATGTTTACCATCAAACACACATACTTGACGTCTCTGACCCCTTTGTTCTAACCATTTGGTCATTTGAGAAGAAATTGGCTTTATGGATGTTTTGGTCCAGTATCCCTGGCCATGTCATAAAATTGCAGATAAATTCATGCTGAGAAAAAAATCTAAAAGAGTCAATTCCAAAATGAAACTTACACTTCATGATGATGTCCACACACTGCTCCACAAAAAAATAATTTATATCTACCAGGGATTTCAATTCTGAAACAGAACAGGCCCTTGTCATGGTCTTTTTTACATCATCTATCTCCAGTGAGCAGTTCTTCTCACTCCAATTAGCTTTGTGCGATCCTTGAAGCTATTGGCGATGTTTAAAGAATCTTCATCATAGATTCTTCAGTCTCTGCTTAACTTTTCGTGTCCGATTCCCTTCATCTGAGAGTCAGGAAGTTCCGTGGCAGGGTAATTAAACTTACAGGGCAACACAACACAAGATGAGACAAGTGCCTTCATTTAAGATTCAACTTCTGCGTTCCACACATCCGACAAAACAGAGGCAAAAATCACTTTGAAAGATGATCAAAATGGTAGACCCATATTTTTACATATTTTGCAATATGCAGCCAGGGGCGGACTGGCCATCTGGAGTACCGGGAGTTTTCCCGGTGGGCCGGCCCAGTCAGTACACAAATATATAATAAATGACGGAAACTATAATATTGCATCTCTTTCCTAATCATATGGATGAGCGCGTCAATAGCACGGATGCCACCGACAAAGAATGTGTTGGTGCGGGAGAGAGAGAGGTTGATTTACGAGAGCTGTTTACGGGAGTGTAGTCCAGTGCGGGAGATGCATTGTGGGTAATGAGGTCCGGCGTGTGTGAACGCGAGTGCGAGATGTAAGCTGTTATATAAAGCCTGAGTTTTGTTTTCTTTTCAGTAGTTTTTAGTTGGATTTAAGTGCGGGATCGACCCGAAAGTTTGTACTATAACCTGACAATGCAGCAAATAAAAGAACGGGCATCGACAAGTTTGTCCATCTCATCAGTACACGAGCATCAATTAACGGTCTGTTACGCTGCCGCGAGCAACATTAAAAATAAAGCGGAGAAGCTAACAGTGTGTTTATGTTACTGCGCATGCGGATGTATTGCTCCCTCGATATTAATTAAACACCTTCACTTTTAATTTACAGAGGGAGAGATATTGATCCTTTCTCGATGCAGCGAATTTCTTTGAGAAAATTAATAATAATTTCAATGAATGAAAAGGAGGAAGAAGAAAAGGTGTAACTGAAAAGTACACGAAAATAAGAAAAAGCTTTAGAGGAAAATGCTGTGAAACGCTTCAAATGAACAGATTCTGCCTTTGGTGTGAAGGAAAGTTCTAGTTCCGCTCTGACGGCTCTAACATTACAGTCAGGGACAGGGAGGCTGGATCCAGCAGCTTACCACATACCACATCATAATACACTGGATCATTAACGTGGAGCATCATTTTTAAATCCACATACTAGTATAAAAATACTGTATAACACAAACAAAAACGTAAATCAAAAAGTATCACTGAACATACAGGTCATTAGCATATTGTGATAAAGTTCATTATTTTCTGTAATGTACTGATAAACATTAGACTTTCATATATTTTAGATTCATTACACACAACTGAAGTAGTTCAAGCCTTTTATTGTTTTAATATTGATGATTTTGGCATACAGCTCATGAAAACCCAAAATCCCTATCTCAAAAAATTACCGAAGGTACAGAAATTTCACTCAACTTAAGTTTTGGTCTTGCTTTCCTGAGATCTGTATGTTTCATCATTTTGCTTGATGTTAAAATGCACTTGACAATACAATTCTTGCAAATAAGCCAAATAGAATTTTTGCTTAGAATCTGCTACTTCTGTCATAAATAGTTTCATTGACCAGTCTCTGTATATCACCACGATGCAGTTGGCTTGAAAGCGCTCCGGGAAAACCTCCAGGGGATCATTTATAAATTACTGTCTGACTGAAATTAATATAATATTTAATAATAATATTTAATAATAATATTAATAAAAATGAAACACTGAAAACAACAAATCCATTTCCCAAAAAGTATTTATTTTGACATCTCAATCCTGTTTATGGCCTCTTTTTGAACCGGACCTCTTCAGGACAGGTGACTTTAGACACTTTAGAAAAAAAATTTGAACAGACCTGGAAATAATTGAAATTAAATGGTTCATATTTTTAAAAAATATCTATAAATATGCAAAGTTATAACACTTTTTTAAAAAGGTTGTACCCCCTGCATGACAGGTAACCACACATTTTAGAAGAGATTTTGTTTGCCAACAGATTCCATGACCCGGAGTTTTTTAAATAAATTGAATTTTCACTCATTAATTATTAATAAATTGTATAATTAATAATAATAAAAAATAATATGCTAAATCATAACACAGCACCATCCATGACATAATAATAATAATAATAATAATAATAATAATAATAATAATAATAATAAACACTATTATTATTATTATTATTATTATTATTATTATTATTATTATCCGTATTTTTTTGTCGTACAGTAATTTATAGACGGCCCCTAACCCGCGCTGGACTCTGTGGTCGGATGTGAATAACCGCTACAGTAAGAGTCCGGAGCCCAGAGCGCTTTCGAATAGAATATCCAGCGTCCAACTTCAAACCAACTTCATTTATTTGTAAATAAATGAATTTAAAAAAAATTCAAGTGACTGAGACAGCAGGATTACATTTCTTGTGTTGGTAAATGCAAATCAAAATAAAATACAAGATAAAAGTCACATAGAATACTTTGATATTTCATTATAGGCTGGATGAAATATTTTGTGGTAAATGGCTTTGCTCGGTATAGATTATTCATATGTAAAGTAAAACTGATATTTTATCTGTTTTCAGAAATGATTATTAATGCAGTATATCCTCTATCTAATCCTCTGACTCTTGACACAGTTCCTGTAGTACAGGATCTCCTAATATGGACCAGAACACACTCCGAAATATTTCCAAATTATAGCGAGTCACACTAGAGCTCTCAATTTAACTTTTATATGGATGAGAAAATGTAAAAAAGCAACTTTAAACTGGTTTTCTGTAAGTGACCCCTAGAGGGCAGTGTTACACTCTTAATCAGCATCTTGTTTTTTTCTCCCTCCTTCTAAGAAAAAACATGAGGAATTGATGATCTGAGCATGATTCTGGATATTACAACTCCAGATTTCATACATGATATATTCTGGTATACAGCATTTCACACTCTCTGAAATATTCAATATATGTCCTACAAAAAACCTATGTTAAACTACTTAGACATTGTACAACAACAATGGATGTAAAGATAATGTTACTGTGTGTGTGTGTGTGTGTGTGTGTGTGTGTGTGTGTGTGTGTGTGTGTGTGTGCTGTAAAATTAGAAAACATTCCATTATTTTGTAAAGAAAAAAAATCTGATGTAAGGTAACAATATTTTTAATAGATAATAATAATAATAATAATAATAATAATAATAATAATAATAATAATAGTTAAGAACAGCTGGCCTAAAATCTAAGACTGATCATAGCTGCTCAATACCAGTGACTGTAATCGAAACAAGATCTTGAAAGATGGCATCAGTCCAATGTGCAGGATACGCAACAAAGAACAAGAGAAAGTAGATCGTCTGCGCATGTTTCAGAAGTGGCCAGAACAGAAAACAGTAGTATACCTCCATTGAGCAATCTGTAAGCACTATAATATTGGAGTCTACTTACTGTAATAAAATCTGCTGAATGATCATGATCTGATCAGATACATACAGTATACTTCTCATGCATTACTTACAGTTTGTCAAAAAGAAAATGAAATCAGCTAATTTAACAGGAATCCTGACTTGTTTCTGACCTACTCACTTCCTTTTCTTACAATGTCAAAAATATGGTAATTAAAAGGTGAGCACAAGTAAATTTCACCACAATTTCAAATTTCATATTACATACTGTATTAAGATCAATGACAGCTGTGTTTCAATAACAAAAACTCAAGCCGGCCTCCAATATGAGCATGACAGCTACAGCAGGCATTAAGATTAAATTATAATTATTCTTGGTAATTGTTTTGTTCTTTTTTTCATTAGGGTAAAATCACTTCTTTTTAGTAAATATATTAAAACCACAGCAGTTTTTACATGCTTTTGGCTTTTTTGACCAAACCACTTAAACACTCCATACAACCACCAAACTCACATTTCAATTCTTCCTTAATAAGATGCTTATGAGTTTGGAGTTGATAGTTTTGAAGGCGAAAAAAATTACAGAATTGGGAAAAAATAAAAGGCATGGCATGGATTTGTTTTTGTTTAATTATTTGTCATCAACCAGGAACTAGTTTAACTGAATCAAACAAAGGACTTGACTTGACATCTCATCATATACTCTGAGTGGGGTTACAGTTAGGTCACGGATACAGTATGTGTGCCCTCAAATTGACAAGGCTGCAGCAATTGTGGCCTGTCCAAGACCAAAATGTGGAAATGATGGTTTCTATAGGGGCGGACTAGTAATGTTTCATATGTCACCAGTCTGCTGATTGCAGCCTGCAATCCTACAGTGTGATAAGAGTCAGGAAGTTCAGAATAACAAGACAGGTGTTTAAGTTAATATGGAGTCCACTTTCATTACTGGAGGCTCAAGCACAAAACTGTTGGTGCGAATTTCAAGCCTGAGCTATTGAGCAACTGCAATCAGAAGTCATCATAGAGCAGCTGTCTGCATCAGCTGAGTCCAAGACAATGTTCATGCTCAAGCAGAACTGTCCCCAGTCACCAAACGCATCCCAAGCATTCCACACAGGAGCCTTCCTCAGCAGGGAGCCAGGAGCATCCATGTGATAAGTTCTCCAATTAGAGAGATCCAGATGGCAGAAGGAGGCTGGATCACTTGCAACTCAGGCGCACAAGCACCAGATGCAGTCTAATGGATAAACAGCTAAACAGCTTTTTAACCGGGTAAATTAGTGCTATTAAACAAAGCCTGTTTATGTTGGCACAGAGAAGCTTCTAGCTGTAGTCAATCATTACTGTATCATTAACAAATTTGTAGATTATTTGGGCTTGGTAAATAAAATTTAAAAAGCTATAAAATTTTAAAAAGGCTATAAAAGTAATTCAACACCCCTAACCTAATAATCATGCTAGGTTTATTACCAAATTTATGGCAGTAATGATGTATGTTGTTCGATCATTCGACCCCAGAAAGGCCAATATTGCCATGACGTAGCCAGTAAAGAGTATTTTGGGAACAATCATCTGATTAAAACAGCGTCTTACTGGAGCTTCTTCCAAATGTTAGAGACATCTGGGCAGACATGGACCAACAAAAGTTAATCAGTATCTCCATACTCTAGTTATGGTGGAGTTCAGCTGAATATATCTACATGGTTATTTACCATTCCTCAGCAAATGCCACTTAATCAAAAGTTATCTGTTTTTGAGTTCTCTTTACTGGGTTGTTTTTCTTAGCCTTGGTTGTACTGTAGTCATTACCACTTCCTATTTTCTTCACGCAAAAACCAGGTGTTATTGTTCAGAAACATTAAATGTGCAATCAATTTTCACACAACCGTGCTGCATTTACATTTGCACCCTCACACACATTTACACAGTCAAGTCTACTGTATAAGTGCAGCAATTGGTTTTGTACGTAGTCCATTTTCATCACAAATATTTTTAATACTTGGATAGAAAAAGTACCCAGTTAAGGGCGCTACATCTAAGACATCTATAACCCATGGATGTGACCAAATGTTAAGTTTCCTCCCTGAGTTGTGTTGCCAGGCATTTGCCAGACTGCACACACCTTCACTTTTGTCTTCAGGAAGTGAAAGACATTCTCACGAGGGTTAAGGTCAGAAAAACTAACTTGGCGCTTTAGGAACATTTTATTTCTTTGCCTTTCATTGTTGTTACTATTCAAAAAGTCTCTCTCTCTCTTTCTCAGTAATTTTTCGTCAAGCTGTGATTCTGAGACAAATAGGAAGTGCTGATGACTATAAATAAGTCTAAGACAAAAAAAAAAAAAGGAACATCGGAAAGTACTCAAAGACAGTTCACTTGTGATCAAGGATAGAACCACATGGTGTGGGAGGTAAGTAACCACGTTTACATTTCAAAGTAACAATGCTTCAAACAGGTTTTTCTTATATATTTATAATAATAATAATAATAATTTTATTAATCTAAAATGCTATATTAAATGTAATGATGGAATAATTTTTTCAGCTTCATAATAAGAGAGGAAGATGCCATTTAGTTGCTGGATGTTGTGCATCTATGCGCTCTGGCTCAAAGGTGTGTAGAACAAACTCTATATGTATTTTTATTTATTGTATAATTCTGATGGCATGTACTGTATGAAACATGACTATAATGTATATAAAGAAACTACACTGTAAAATCCTCAGTTAATCATCAGAGTCAAACCGAACAAAATATATAAACAAAAAATATATAAGAAAGCATAAGAAAACTGTAGTTTATTATACTGTATATTTTTCAATACTGTATTTATGTATTAATAGTAATGCATCAAATAAATGTTTGTTTATATTACCTTATATAATAATGTTCTGTATGTTAATAATTTACTGCTTTAATAGTTATATTTAATAACTGTGTATCTGTGGTATATTTTGATCTTTATAAAATGTATATTTTCATTACTGTTGCTTTGTTCAAGGCCCTAAATGAAGGCACCTACACCAGTGCAAGAGATCTTCCGTGATATATTTTTTTAACTAATGTTGGACTAAAAACCTGCTAATAATGCATCTTATCCAGACTATTTTAGCATGTATGCAAGACCATACTTTTATATTCCAGTCCATGGCAGAAGACAGTTGTGGTTATAAAAAATAAAAAATATGAGCCCAAAGTCACCTGATGATTATTGTTTGCCTTTGTCACAGTCTGGATCTAAAAACAACACTGGAAAACTGACCTATATTCATATTTTGCCACTGCAGTGTCTCCAACTCAGAGCGAGTCATGGAATGCAGAGGTTCCTCAAACCGTGGTCGGCCTAGAGGGCTCATGTGTGGTGATTCCCTGTTTATACAGGTATCCTGGTGCAGACCGGAAGGCTTCACACATCACAGGAATCTGGTTGACAAATTCTAATGACAAAGTCTTCCATTCAGATAGCTCCAAAATCAGCAGTGCCTATCAGCAGCGTACAAGCCTCTTGGGTGACTTAAGTCACCGTAACTGCTCTCTGAGTATCAACCCTTTGCGTCATAGTGATGGTGGACCATTAATGTTCCGAATTGAGATTGAAGATTTCAACAAGTATTCATATGGTCACAGTAAAGTGTCTATTACAATAAACGGTGAGTGTTCATTAAAGATGTATTTGCATCCAGTCTGTTAAATTAAGTTTAATACATTAAATTGACATTTATTGAACTTAGAATTTATTGAATAGAGAGAGAGATGTATAATATAAATGTATGCTCACTTCAGGAAAAGAAAAACTTGTATAAATCTTTCAATACTAAATTTATTGCTATATGTTATATATTGAAATATATGATACTATGATTATTATTTGATAATATTAATAATATTATATGAATTTTCTTCTTTTGCTATATGTTATATATTGATATATATGATAATATAATAATAATAATTTGATAATATTATTAATATTATATGAATACAATATTAATAATATTATCAATTAATAATAATTATATTATCATATATATATCAATATATAACATATAGCAAAAGGAGAAAATAAAACAAAACACTTAAAAAAACTGTATAATGTATATTATATTAGTAAAAAAGTGTTTTGTTTTATATTCTTCTTTTGCTATATGTTATATATTGATATATATGATAATATTGTTGTAATATTGTTGTTAATGTTGTTAAGTTACATTATACAATTTTTTTTTCTGAAGTGTGTATACATTTCTTTGGCTGACTGTATTAACTGTCTGTTGCCTTTATGATTAGGCAAATTTTAAATGAAATTTTGTTTTGTTTTATTTTCTTCTTTGCTAAAAAAAAAAAAAAGAGCAAAAACAGGTGAAAAGATTTTATCTTTCATTTTAAATTTGCCTAAACATAAAGGGAAACAGTCAGTTTAAAAAGGGGAGGACACTACGCTTATGATGGCAGCTGTATGTCTTACAGTAAATACTAGACATTTGCAGAAGTTGTGTCAAGTTTCGTTTCACTTTTGGAGTGGATCACAAGCTCATAGCACCAAACCCTCACCAATCCATTTGATTAAGGTTTATACTTAACATAATTACAGTTTGCCTGGATGCTTAAATCCTATAATCAACATTATTTTAAACCATACTACTGTACAGATGTTTTTTTAGTTAATGTTAAAAAAAAATGTAAATATATTTTTAAAAGGTGACCCCCACCCCCCCACCAGAATTTAACAATCAGTGATGTGTATAGCGGCATCAGTCTTTTAACTGTGGCTGTAGGCCCAGTAACACACACTAATGGCGCTTTTCCACTGCATAGTACGGCACGACACGGTTCAGTTCAGCTCACTTTTGGGGGGTTTTCCACTGGGAACAGTTCCTGGTACCTGGTCCTTTTTTTAGTACCACCTCAGCCGAGGTTCCAAGCGCGCCGAACCGTTACCAAAACGTGTCGTGTAAACTCTGCTGGTCACCGATTGGCCGGAGAAAATCGTCATTACTGCGTCACCGAACTTGTGACACGAGACACAACAGAACCGCTATATTTAGAACAGCCAGGATCGCACGCACCCACTCTAAAGCGTTACTAAACTGCAGTATAAGCGCAAACCGAGCCGAGCTGAGCCGAACCGAAGTGAGTTGAACTGAACCGTGCTGTGCTGTACTGTGCAGTGGAAAAGAGGCATAAAATGTAATCAAATAAATGGTTTATGAAGGGTGAACAGGATTTTGCAGCATTTTTGGTATAAATATTTAGCGATTTGTGTTCATATTCTCTCTATTTGTAGTAATAATACTGGTGTATTACTGAACAAACATTATGTTCATGCATATGATTGCAATATATTTTTGTTGCTATTTTTACTTACAGTAATTTAGTTTTTGTTGTATATTCAACTGCAGATTCTCCAGAACAGCCTACTCTATCCATACCAGAGGGAATAAGCTCAGGAAAGAGGGTTACTGTCACCTGTTCAGCATTGCACTCTTGTCCTTCTAACCCACCCAACTTTACTTGGAGCCACAAAGGGACAGTTAGCAGCCAATCACTGCAGCAGACCAATGGCCAATGGAAGATCATATCATCTCTGAGCTTTACACCATCCAAAACAGACCACAGGAGAACTCTCACTTGCACAGCTGTGTTTCATGGAGGCAAGAAGGGTATCTGCATGACAACTCTTGAAGTAAAATGTAAGTGAAAATTTAGAGAATATACATTTTATAAACTGAATTGAAGTTTATACAAAGAAAATTAATTTGCAAAAAAAAAGCATCTCCATGGGCTTTCGTGCGTAATGAGATACATGTTATGTTGTATTACTTGTTACCCAGTTTAGATAATAATCTGTTTGTAAACCATAGGAGAATTAATTTATCTCCAAATCCTCACTGTTATATTTCAACATTTTGCTCAGTTAGAAACCCTACTGGCTCAAATAACAGACAGTACTGTAATCTATAAATAGTTGAACACATGCTATGCTTTTGATTTATTCAGGCTTGTAATGCTTCATGAAGCCTCATTTCCTGTAACTGTTTTATGGGCAGTTTCTCATAGAGATGATGTGGTTGGCATTAGTAGTTAAGGAACCTAACTAACGAAATAACACAAAGGTCAGCATAAGTAATCATGTGATTGGATTTGGTTTATCTGATGATTCCTAAGAAATATTATTCATGCAGTATTTCTTTTTGCCATTGTTTTGACAAGCTAGATTTAAGCTTAAAAATTTGATCACACTCTGGCTTACGTAAGTGTTGCCAAATTACCAATAATGAACAATTGGGTGATTTTGCACTTCATTTCTTGAGATCCAGAAAAATTGTGACCCTACAATTGTGGATGAATATGGATGAACCAATGTTGGACTGCTGATTGGACTTTCCCTGGTTTTAGCCCCAGCTATCTTATAGTCACAGTTACACGTACTTGAAAATAATTCTTCACGATATTTAAAGTTTTTGGTAATATAAATTCTGGTTAAAAATAATAAATAAATAAATAAATAATAATAATAATAATAATAATAATAATAATAATAATAATAATAATGAGTGCATTATTAACTGTAGTGTATTAAAATATTTAAAAATGACACATTTGCTCAGTGACTTTATGACTGAATTTATTAAGAGTTGTGTATTTGTGATAGATGCTCCAGAAAACGTTGCAGTGATTTCAGATGTTTCAGTGGTCGAGGGAGGCACCTTGAACCTGACCTGTTCCAGTGACAGTAATCCTGCTCCCCACACATACCAGTGGTCTACTGTGACTGGCACCTTGCTGTCAGAAGGACACACATTCACACTGAGGAATGTGTCCAGGCACATAGAAGCCATCTACTGCACAGCCATTAACACAGAAGGACAAGCTAACTCCAATCCAAAACAGATCAGCATATTGTGTGAGTAAACTTACACTTGGAATGCATGTTGATTTCTTTAAACATATTTATTATGCATTGGATTTTATTCATGTACAATTCAGCTGGATAATCCTGCATTTACTTAATCATGGAAATATTTTTTCTACCTTGCAAGAGGTACAGTATAACTCTAGACATGTTTGTACATTTCCACATAGATCCTCCTGAGATTAAAGTTGGCTCCTCTTGTACTTTGGACACCTCAAAAGTGACATGTACATGTATAGTAGATTCCCATCCAGCCAGTGAAATCAAGTTGTGGGGTACAGATCCATCAACCGAGCTGCACAGATCTCACGAAGAGAAACATGGCACTCTGACTATTGTGACCCTACAGGGGGCGCTGGGCTTCTCAGACATGGTGCACTGCCAAGCAACTAACAGTCAGGGGAATTACACCATGACTCTACAAGTGCCACACAGCGATGATACACACATCAGTGAGAAATCCTCATTTATCTAACGATTTTTAACGATGTTAATGTGCTTTGTATGGTATTTAATCCTGGTGTACAGGTTAAAATGGCTAATTTTACTTTGACGTGAAGAATAGTAAAAAAAAAAAACAATGCAATTTAGTAAGACATTGTGATGTTTTTAAAATCAGTCATTTAAAAAGTAAATTAGGAAATATTTGTTATTAAAATTGTAATGGAAATTCTATGTAAGCATGAGGGTTAAAATAAAATTTGAAGTATTTTAATATAAAATACTTTTATATTTCATTATATTTTTATTTTATTTTATAAAATAAGTATTTTAAAATAACTTTAATATTGAACTACAAGCATAAAACGTCACACTACTATGTTGATATATTTTATCAGCCAAGATCCTATACATTTCAATTGCTGCCGTTGCCTTTCTTCTGACAATCACCGGCCTCTCAGTGTGGATTACAAAAAACTGGTAAGAATGTTTAATCATTTTTAAGTACCTACTGTACATCCAGATATATTGTACTGTATACATTTCTAAACAAAAATTTACAGTAGGAGGAATGAGTCTCTCATAACACCACAGCCAAAGACAGAACCGAATGTGACCAGCCAGTCTGAGGCAAAAAGGTATTTGTGTTCCTGTTTTACAGGAATGTAGATGTGTCTGTATACAGTACATGTATTGAATTTGAATCATGATTAATGATGTTTACAAGAAATGTAGTAATAGTAGTATAAACTTAAATATTTTATTGAATATACAGTATCACGTCCACGTTACATGAATTTAGTTCAGTTACTAGTCATTTAATTTGCAGGAAATGCAAAGATGTGAGCCGATGCTATGATGGAAATCAGCATGTGTATGGCAACATGGAGGTAAGTTCACTGCATCTTTTCTCTTATTTTAGTCTATTCATAAAATAAACAGTACATTACAGAAGTGAGTACTCCTTACGCTTGTGGAGTATCACTTCTACTTTGTACCACCTTTGTGCATTATTTCTAAGTTTTTCAATTAGAGTATTTCCTCTTATGAGCAATTAAATAATTTTAAAACAAATACGAAAGATCCAAAAACAGGAAAAAGTTCCTCAGTGCAAAATGTGTTGGAGTGATGTCACTTATAGAGTATACTACCATGGATATCTGTGGATATGCAGACATACTGTCTGAGGACCTGAACAACACCATGCCATCACTCGACCGATTTTGTATTTCAGGCAGCCGCCAGTGATGGTATCGTGTTTTTTGTTTTGTTTTGTTTTGTTTTGTTTTGTTTTGTTTTGTTTTGTTTTGTTTTGTTTTGTTTTGTTTTGTTTTGTTTTGTTTTGTTTTGTTTTGTTTGGTTTGGTTTGGTTTGTTTTGTTTTGCTTTGTTTTGTTTTTTTATAACCTTGCTAAATAATTACATATAATTATCTTAAAATGTGAGGGTGTCTGCTCTGCTGTGTTGACCTGAAAAAAAAAACTAATATCTTCCATGCCAAGGTGGATTAAATATTTTTTGAAAAAAATAAAGGTCCATTAATAAAGAATTGAAATGAAATAAAAGTTAAAAATATGTATACAGTAAGGTGAAAGTATTTTAATTGATTAGTGTCCGGTACTGAACCAGGGTTGACCAGAAGACTTAGCGATTAGCGGTTAGCCCTTTGTATTGGTACTTTGGTTAGTACTTTGTGTGTGACAATTTGACATTTAACTCAGGAGTATTTGCTATTACACAGGGGTGTACTCACTTCCCAGCAGGGATTTTGGTTGTTAAAACATTCTTGCAGCATTCATTTGGCAATATTTACGAATGTTGGAACACCACTAGTATTGGTTGCTTTTGAACATTAGACTTACTGTACTTTGATGGAATGATGTTGGAGCAGCTGTGACATTGACATTGAGACTACGCGACATTGAGATAACAATGAACTAATAACCCAAGTACTGTATGAATATACTGTACAGGACCAAGTTTGGATTTATTTTCTACATTCTAGAACAATACAGGATTTTTTAAATTATGAAATAAAACATTGGCGGCACGGTGGTGTAGTGGTTAGCACTGTCGCCTTGCACCTCCAGGGTCTGGGTTCGATTCCCCGGCCAGGCTCGATTCCCGTCTCTGTGTGCATGGAGTTTGCATGTTCTCCCCGTGCTTGGTGGGTTTCCTCCGGGTACTCCGGTTTCCTCCCACAGTCCAAAGATATGCAGGTTAGGCTAATTGGCGTTCCCAAATTGACCGTAGTGTGTGATTGGGTGTGTGAGTGTGTGTATGTGTGTGTGCCCTGCGATGGATTGGCACCCTGTCCAGGCTGTACCCCGCCTAGTGCCCGAAGTCTCCAGGTCCCCCGCGACCCTGAACACAGGATTAAGCGGTATAGAAAATGAATGAATGAATGAAATAAAACATACAGTATGCCATTAGGAAATTAAGTAGCATGAACAACAGTAAGATGTTATTTTAAGACATAAGGGTCAGCTGTACTGCAATGGTTCTTGGAATAACAGTATTATTAAGCCCATCAAGGCAAAGCCCATCAAGCGCCAGGATGAAACTACATCTCAACATCTCATGAGGACCATCCCAAGACTAAAACTTACCTCTAGCTCATTTAGTGTCAAGAGCTTCAAAAAAAATAAACTAAAAGCACATCGAATTAGACTGATAAGTGATACTTTTGTGCTTTTATATATATATATATATATATATATATATATACACTACCGTTCAAAAGTTTTAGATCACTTTCTAACTCCATGATGGTTCCTGATTTGTATTCCTTTCTACATTGTAAAGTTTTGATGAAGAAATGCATGAATCTCCTTTGAACAGTTGATATTGCGATGTTTCTGCTACTTCTGCTCTGTAAAGACTTCATAACGCCTCTAATCTGAGCTGCTGTTAATTGGTCATTTTTCAGGCTGATAACTCTAAATGAACTTCTGGTCTGCAGCAGAGGGAGGTTTTGGTCTCGTCCTCCTGGGACGGCCTTCATGAGAGACAGTTTCATTATGGTGCTTGACGGATTTTGCAAATGCACTTGACACAATACTGTTCTTGCAAGAACTATTACAGAAAGGCCGACCTCTGTGTCTTACAATAACAACTACAGTGACTTGCAAAAGTATTCGGCCCCCTTGAACTTCTCCACATTTTGTCACATTACAGCCACAAACATGAATCAATTGTATTGGAATTCCACGTGAAAGACCAATACAAAGTGGTGTACACGTGAGAAGTGGAACGAAAATCATACATGATTCCAATAATTTTTTACAAATAAATAACTGAAAAGTGGGGTGTGCGTAATTATTCATTATTCCTGTTCTTTTGGACAGTCAGTTAGGATAACAATATTAAAACAGTTTAAATATTTATACTTAAACACTTGCTGTATATAGTAGAGATGGAAGCATAGTACATAAAATATAATCTTAATTTTTTTCTTAACCTTTTCAGTTTGAAGAGCCATATGAAGAGGAATACCCATATGAACATGCTGGTGAATATGAAGCAACATATGCTAATATGTGAATACCAGAGAATTCATTAAATGAAAACCTATATTTGAATCCAACCTTAGGGAACATTATGTATAATTTATTCTATTTTAATAAGAATACAGTAAAACACTGTATATGTACTGTATGTTTATACTAATAGTAACAATAAAGTATTTAAGACTGCAAATTTTGACAATACAAATGAAAATTATCATTAAGACAAATGTTTAAACAATCAATGTATCACATATACATCAATGTATGACATATACATTACATGAATTTTTTTTATACTGTATATATTCTATTATTCCTCGATAATATTAACTCATTCTTCAATAAAAATCATTACAGAGAGGGGGTGTTTGCAGTGGGTAAAAAGTATTTTCACACAAAAAAGTGTAAAGCATACTGTAGTTTCCATTTTCCTCACAAGTGGAGTCCATTATCTTATGTGAGTTTCTGTTCCAGAGTAGTATGTTGCAAAATACTGGGTTGTACGTACAATTAGTTTTTTTTTAGAACATGACATTTTAAAAACATAGAAAGGAGATCAAAAGCAGAACCTGAGATATCTGGTAAATCATTTGATACATAAATAAAATGTGAATGCAATACGTATAAATAGTACAAGATGAGAATGATTTTACTTTAATTTCTTTATACGGACTCTGCCTTCTACGTTCTGAACTAGCTGCAACATATTTAAAGAGACAACACATTTTATAAACATCCAATAAAGGTTGAATGCATACAGTATGCTGATTTCTCAGTGTCTCATAGATAATTTTTCTGTTGCTTCTGACAATATTTTATTTGTTTAGAATGTATTGCAATTACATTCTATGACACTTACAGGGGCTGTCCCACATTCCCAAATTTCCCAAATCCTAAACTGGTGTGAATTTAAGATCACAGAATATTTACGGGATTTTGTCCGGAACTTTGTTTGATTGTGGTAAAAAATAAATATATAAATAAATAAATAATTGTAAAGTCACATCACAGCCATTCTCAAGTTATTAAACTACCTAATAGTATACTGTACACTAATAAACACACTGCAAATTATGGCATTTATTACAGAAGTGCACAGCAGCATCATAGTTTCTGTAGTCACAGGTATCTAAAACACATGAATCCAGATTTCTGTTAACAGGTGGGAAATCACAGAAGTTCTTGACAAGTCTGGACATTTCAAAGCTGAAGATCCCTGTCTTAAAATGTAGTGGGTACTTTGTACTGTATGTAAAGAGTGTATGGTTTGTCATGAGGTTGGCAGGATAATGTACATAACAGCGTCATAGGTGATTGCATTATAATCATAGGTTAATCATATCATTTTAATAGTTAATGCTTAGCCATTTTGAAAGTGAAGGATGTGTCGCCTTAGTATCAAGCAACTCAAGAATTACACTCTAGCAAATAGTCCAGGAGTGTGAGAAAGCCCACTTATATTTACAAAAGCAGAACATAAAGCATAATATATCATTAATATGGATGTGTTTTAATATAATATGATTCTCCTGGCATGATCTTAAAGTCTACCTATTTGCGTCTACTTCTGTGTTTCATAGTTAATATTACAGTAGATATTTTCAGATCTATCGGCCTCCGCACTCGGCTCCTGAGTACATTCATGCTGTAAAAGAAAAAAAAAACAGCTCAGCTTTTAAAATGGTATTTGTATGAAAAAGTGTATATATTTTCATACTTTCATTTTTACACTACACAAAAAGTATAGTTCGTGATTTATCTTTTAATTCAATCCTTTGGAAAACTAAATATAATAAAAATGTTGTGTGTCCTCAAAATGTTGCTCACTTAACATTCTCAGTTAGACAAATGTAGCATTATTTAACATCACTGAAACTTTGGTGTCAGTGTTGCCGGGCGGGAAAAAAGCATTTGTGCAATGTTGTCTAAACATTCATTCATTCATTCATCTTCTATACCGCTTTATCCTGTATTTAGGGTCGCGGGGACCTGGAGCCTATCCCAGGAGACTCTGGGCACAAGGCAGGGTACACCCTGGACAGCCATCCATCGCAGAGCACACACACACACACACACATTCACACACTATGGTCAATTTAGGAACGCCAATTAGTCTAATCTGCATATCTTTGGACTGTGGGAGGAAACCGGAGTACCCGGAGGAAACCCACCAAGCACGGGGAGAACATGCAAACTCCATGCACACAGAGACGGGAATCGAGCCTGGCCGGGGAATCGAACCCGTACCCTGGAGGTGCAAGGCGACAGTGCTAACCACTACACCACCATGCCGCCTGTTGTTTAAACAGTTAGGAACAATCTAGAAAATCTGACATGAAAAGCTTTTTAGGAACCAAGGTGAAAACAGAAACTGTACTGTAACTTTCTGCCACAATAAAATTTGTGTATTTTAATATCTAATTTTTAACTTACATACTTACAACATAGTTTGTTTCACTGTTTAATAATATTTTTTATCAACATCATAAATGTAAGTATGAAGTATTTATATACTTTTTCATCCTCAGTTTTCAATCCATCAAAGGAACTTAATAATAAGTGCCTTTAACACCTGAATTGGAAGCAGTAATAGAACAAATAACTGAATCATCTTGGATGGAATGTATTATGAAATCATGAAATAAAATAACATTGTGATAACATTGGGGGAAATTATACAATTGATACAATGATACATAACTTAATACAATGATAACATTGTATTAAGTTGAAATTGATTAATTTTTTTAAATACCTCTTTTTTTCTTTACATTAACTACAGTACCTGGACATTGATGTAAATTGGCTCTTCTTTTGGAGGTAACTGTGGTTCTGGCTTGACATCATCCTTCTCCTTTTCTGACGATTTATACCTGTGCAAAGATGGCTGTTTAATGATTCTTATATATGATTTATTACATGCTGGTAAAGATATTGGGAGGGGTATCAAAAAGTTTCAAGATTAGCATGAACCACAAATCCAGCAGCCATACACCCAAGTTTGGTCAATGGTAATGATCCTCGACTTGAAGGACGAGTCATGCATGGCGCACTGACAGAGTTCTTGGCGGACTTCATCACGATGTTCCTACTGTTCCTGGGTCAGTTCCATATGACACACCGACAAGGGTAGCACCATTGTGGATTGTTCTCCGACAAACATGATGCAAGTTGGAGAATGGTTTTTCGGGGTTGAGCTCATTGAGGGTCTTCCTGATGTTTTTTCGCTCTTGAAGAGTACATGCCACTCAGAACAGCTTGAATGACTTATCGCAGCATCAAGCGCCTCTGTGGCAAATATGCCCAGTTTCTCACAGTACTTCACGTTTGCTCTTTGTTCTACTTGCTATCTACGTTAAAATAGCAGCCGTGGTAACGCACATGGTTAGAAGAGAACCTCCTGCACAGCTCCCCATGTACACAGAATGATGTCTTTTAGCACACTGACTTAAGAAGGTCGGTGCACCCTGTGACACGTGAAAGCTTTTCGATACCGCCTTGGTTGTGACAGAAATGGCAGATTTGATCTGGCATGTAAACAGAAGTGACACTGCACGAAAAATTGATGTTGCAACTCTGGACTATATGTTTCAACATTAGTTTCAAACTGAAGTTACATTGGATTAGATTTGCTCTTGTTTTTGGGGATGTGGTCATCAGTACATTGTTAGAAGACAAGGCCTGAGTCTGCCATCTGCGCAGTTCTACTTTTATACATATACTGTACACACATATCAAAGCATTGTCTTACCCATTACGTTCCATTGAACGAAAAACTTCAGAATTTCCATAGTAGACCGACTCCCGTTGTAGAAGTTGTCCTCCCCTACAAATGAATTTAAAGGTCTGTAAATTTGTTCATTTGCTTTTTTTTTTCTTTCCCAGGTAAGAGACAAGGTTTTATAAACATTCGGTTATAAATATGAAGTTCACCTATAACCTTGCAAAAAGAATATTTTGACTTGATATTTTGATGGCGGCACGGTGGTGTAGTGGCCTTGCACCTCCAGGGTCCGGGTTCGATTCCCAGCCAGGCTTGATTCCCGTCTCTGTGTGCATGGAGTTTGCATGTTCTCCCCATGCTTGGTGGGTTTCCTCCGGGTACTCCGGTTTCCTCCCACAGTCCAAAGATATGCAGGTTAGGCTAATTGGCGTTCCCAAATTGCCTGTAGTGTGTGATTGGGTGTGTGAGTGTGTGTATGTGTGTGTGCCCTGCGATGGATTGGCACCCTGTCCAGGTTGTACCCCGCCTAGTGCCCGAAGTCTCCTGGGATAGGCTCCGCCCCCGCGACCCTGAACACAGGATTAAGCGGTATAGAAAAATGAATGAATGAATGAATGATATTTTGATATAAATTATATTTTGACTTTGAAGTGGCAGTAAGAAACAGGTTGGAATCTAAATGTTTTCAAAATGTTGCTTCCACAATGTGTGAGAAATTTTATACTATGCACACATTTTGTGGAAAGCTTTCTATAATGGAAAATGTTGCAATATTTTAAAGAAATGTTATTAAAAAGATATGAAAAACATCCAGAAAATAAGTTGTGTGAATCATTCATGACAGAAACAAAAACAATGTCTAACTGTAACATTGAAAAAAATAATAAATAAATTTATTTTCTTTTTAATTATTTATGGTTTCCTTTTAATATTCTTAATCAGTAATATTATTTTTAAAAAATTAAATATAATTCAAAGTCCTGCATTCATTTGCATTATGAAATATTGTATTCTGTATCTAAAGACATACTATAATCACACTTCTCTCATGAGGTAAACATATAGTCAGTTAGTTAGTTAGTTAGTTAGTTACAGTAGTTAGTTAGTTAGTTTATAAAATTAGCCTTAAAATTAAAATCTGATCAAATAAAACCAACCTTTTTCGTCTGTAGATTAAGACCAGCACTGTAATTATAATAGCTGCTATCATAATGAGGGTTATACAGATGCTAATGGTCATCCCCACTGTTCAACAAAAATATAAACACAAAAGGCACATTAATAACCATATTTTATGGTGTTGCAGCTCTTACTGGAATATTTTGCATATCGGTATGATTAAAGTTTTGGTAAGAAAGACAGGTCAAGGTTTTCCTCAGCCATTTAAGGAAACATTCAAATTAAGCAGGATCTCACTTTAGGGTGTGTTGTTGTGATGAATAATGCGATCCGGTCGTAGGCACAAGGGTGCAGCCCAAGTGCCAAAAACATCACAGCCATGCTGATATTCAGCACAACAGCATGACCTCATGTGATATTGTTTTTATACAATAGTTCCACAAATACCCTCTATTATCAGCAGATTATGACTTGTTTCTTTATATAACCTGTTATTTTGTTTTACCAACACATATCACCGACAGTTACAGTAGCAACTGACACAAAGTGTAATTAATAGGGGTAAAAGTAATTTTATTCGGTTTTATGTAGCCAAAAGGTGAGGAGAATAAACCATGATGGTGGTGGACAGTAGTGATGTGTCATTCAAGTATGATTCGATCTTTTTGAACGAGTCTCAGAAGAACGAGTACTCTCGGAGAGTGATCATTCCACTTTCTACTGGGTGCGCATGCGCAAGTCATCGCAAAACCACCGTAGGTTATGTACAGGAAACAGAATTGAGTAGTTACCTTTGAGTCTTTTGGGTCCGAATCGTTCATTCTTTTGTCACGTGACTCCCATAAACACTATGCAGTGCAAAAGATTCAAAAGAACAAACGACTCAGACCAGAAGATATGAGAGGTGAGCTGCTCATTCTGTTTATCATAATATGTCCTCAGCTGCCTTGTAATATTTTCATTACTGAAAATTTGTGTATGTACAGTAGATGTGTTGGAGGTCTGTTTATTGAAAATGGAACATTTTATTTTATTTTATTTCTGAAGAAAAGAATGAAATGAACTAAATGACTCAAAAAAAGATTTGTTCATTTTGATGTGACCAACAGTTATTGTAATTAATGATTATACAAAACATGTTAGGCGAAGTGATGCATATAGTTACTGTAAACATCCAATCCATTTGTTCAGTGATGGATGTATTTGTTCAGTGATGGATGTTGAAAGAATCAATTTGTTACTATCCATTATCTGGTAAGGTTGTCCAATCAGATTACCTTGTCAGAACTAACTGTGGTATAACTTAGGTTAGTGTTCTGCCTTTGGATCAAAACTAAAAGGCATATCCACAACCGCATTGGTGCTGCTCACATTGGCACACACTTTCACTTTATAAATGGCAGCGTTATTTAGCAAGCATATATTTGTGTCTTGCTGTTTTTCTGGGGTACTACTATTGATTTTACATTTTGGCTGCTTTGCAAAAGTTGCCACATTTTATGACTGAATTACAGTAAAGCTGTTTATATTGCCAAGCGTTTTCATCTCATCTCTTCATATATGAGCAGTGCATATACACCGTGTTCCAAATTATTACGCAAATTATATCTTTCTCTGATTTTCATAATTAGTCAGTGCAAATGACAGTCAGTATAATTAATTCAGTATAAAATCAAATAAATGCACTGTTCCAAATTATTATGCACAACAGAGTTAAAACATTTTATAGGTTGTAAAGAACTGAAAATAGGCTTTTTGTTGAATTTGCAGCATTAGGAGGTCATATTTACTGAAATCAAAAGCTATTTAAATCAAAAACATCCTAACAGGGCATGTTACATCTTAACATAGGACCCCTTCTTTGATATCACCTTCACAATTCTTGCATCCATTGAACTTGAGTTTTTGGACAGTTTCTGCTTGAATTTTTTTGCAGGATGTCAGAATAGCCTCCCAGAGCTGCTGTTTTGATGTGAACTTCCTCCTATCCTAGATCTTTTGCTTGAGGATGCTCCAAACGTTCTCAATGGGGTTGAGGTCAGGGGAGAATGGTGGCCACACCATGAGTTTCTCATCTTTTATGCCCATCGCAGCCAATGACACAGAGGTATTCTTTGCAGCATGAGATTTTGTTACAAAAGGCACGGTTCTTCTTTTTGTACCAAGAAAGTCAAAAACTTTGCCGAGGTCAATTTCACACCTTCAGGGACCCTAAAGGGGTCTACCAGCTCTCTCCTCATGATTCTGGCCAAAAACATGACTCCAGCACCTCCTTCTTGATGTTTCAGCCTTGTTGAGACATGGTGGCCATCCACCAACCATCCACTACTCCATCCATCTGGACCATCCAGGGTTGCACGACACTCATCAGTAAACAAGACTAGTCTTCATGTATGCCTGGGCCCACTGCAACCATTTCTGCTTGTGAGCATTGATTAGGGGTGGCTGAATAGTAGGTTTATGCACAACTGCAAGCCTTTAAAGGATCCTACACCTTGAGGTACGCGGGACTCCAGAGGCACCAGCGGCTTGAGATACCTGTTTGCTGCTTTGTAATGGCATTTCAGCAGCTGCTCTCTTAACCCGATGAATTTGTCTTGCAGAAACCTTCTTCATTCTGCCTTTATCTGCACGAACCTGTCTGTGCACTGAATCAGCAACAAATGTCTTCACAGTATGATGATCATTTTATCAAGTTTTTGATCAAGTTTTCATGAAATATCTAATGTTTTTACACCTTTTCCAAGGCATTTTAAGCAGCAGAGATCCTTTTTCTTTCCCATATTGCTTGAAACCTGCGGCCTGCTTAATAATGTGGAACAACCTTCTTCAGTACTTTTTCTGTAATTGTGCTTATCTGGCGAACTAATTATCACACGGGTCTGAGATTCATTTCAGTGATCCAAAGAGCCCTGAGACACGACACCATCCATGAGTTTAATTTAAAAACTAAACATTTAATGTTTATGACACTTACATCCAATATACATAATACTTTGGAATGCGGTGTACAGTAAGAATATTTATGTGAAAATGTTTTTTTTTTGTTGTTTGTTTCTTTGTTCAAGCCCTTATGCAAAAGTTTAGGCACCCCTTGATAAATAATAAATTTTGGTGATTTTTTTATTGAAAAGATGAAACACAGTCTTACTTGGAAAAAATATGCACAATATTGATGCATAGTTACTTCTTATGCCATAAATTGAACAATAAATAAATAAATAAATTATTATGGCACTGTGCAAAGGTTTGGGCACCCTAAGAGTTCCAGAGTCTCAGATTCTTTTTACAAGGTTTCAGACCTTAATCAGTTTGTTAGATCTGATGCATGGCAACAGCTGTCATTTGTAAATTCCAATTTTAATGCTTTATAAATACTTTGACTCTTCAAACCTTGTGCACACACATGCGCACACTCAACAACCATGGGTTCCTCTAAGCAGCTGTGTAAATTATGAAAATAAAAGTTATTGATGCCCACGATTCACAATCAGAAAAGGCAGGTTTGGAGAAAAATGCAGCATTTCATGAAAAGATAATCTTGCCAACTATTAAGCATGTGGGTAGAACTATCATGCATTGGGGTTGTGTTGCAGCCAGTGGCACAAGAAACACTGCACGGGTGGAGGAAAGAATGGATTCCACTAAATACCAGCAAATTGTGGAAGCAAACATCACACCATCTGTAAAAAAGCTGACGCTGAAAAGAGGATGGCTTCTACAACAAGACAATGATCCTCAACATACCTCTAAATCCACTATGGAATACCTCAAGAGATGCAAGCTGTAAGTTTTGAAATGGTCATCACAGTCCCCTGATTTAAACATCATTGAAAATTTGTGGGTAGATCTTAAAAGAGCTGTGCATGCAAGACAACCAAAGAATATTACAGAACTAGAAGCCTTTAGCAAGGAAGAATGGGAGAAAATCCCAAGTACATGAATTGAAACTCTTTTAGCTGGCTATAAAGAGCGTTTGCAAGCTGTGATATCTGTCAGAGGAGGTGTTACTATACTGATTTGTAGGATGCCCAAAACCTTGCACAGTGCCACAAGTTTTTATTTTGTATCTTTGCTCAATTTATGACAAAGTATTATATTTATACATTTATAAAAAGTAACTATGCATCAATGTTTGCTGAAAATGTTGTGCATTTTTTTTTTCCATTTCCAAGAAAGACTGTGTTAAATTTTTAACTAAACATCTTTTCAATTTAAAAAAATCACCAAAATCTGTTATTTCTCAAGGGGTGTCTAAACTTTTGCATAAGAATGTGTGTATATACTGTATATGTTGGTCGTTGCACTATACTTTAATTTACAAAAACACTGCAACGAAAAGTGATTGGCATTGCCGACAATTTAACCCTAACGATTACTAACTAATTCAACTAATGGTTGAATTAGACAATGAAATATACACTATCGTTCATAAGTTTTAGAACAATTTCTAACTCCGTGATGGTTCCTGATGTTTATTTCTAATCTGAGCTGCTGTTAATTGGTCATTTTTCAGGCTGATAACTCTAAATGAACTTCTCGTCTGCAGCAGAGGGAGGTTTTGGTCTCGTCCTCCTGGGACGGCCTTCATGAGAGACAGTTTCATTATGGTGCTGGACGGATTTTGCAAATGCACTTGACACAATACTGTTCTTGCAGGAACTATTACAGAAAGGCCGACCTCTGTGTCTTACAATAACAACTAACTGGTGTTTTTGTTGTTGTTACATAATTACGCAATTCCATATGTGTTATTTTTTTATAGTTTTGAAATCCCCAGTATTGTTGTAGAATGTAGAAAATAAATCAGTAAACAAAAACAAAGAAATCTGCAAGTGTTCTAAAACTTTTGAACGGTAGTGTACCTTTTTTCAAGATTTAAAGAAGATTTTTCAAGAAACAAGATTTCTAGTTGATATGTTTTATTAATTTAAGATACTTTACAATGTTATCTGTATTTAACCAAAGCACAGTAGGATGAATTCCAACATCATTATATTTAATCAAGGTTTATTAGTCTCTTGTCTAAAACCTCTGTCACCTCTGTGATACACAGAAACCTGCAGACAGGAATCGGTAAGCTGTCAAACATACAGTACTTTTCTAAACAAAAAGCACAGTTTTGGACTTATTGACACATAAGACCATACTTTTATAAGACATATCTTTGTTCTGTATTAGAATCTCTTTTATTTTGCCTTCTCACACGAAATAACTCAAAAAGTATTATTAGCCTACAGTATACACAGCATATTCTGTCCTGCTCAGGTTTCTCACATTTTTTAAAAAATATAATAAACCCTGGCCATGTAAAGTATTTAATTCAAATAAAAATTAATATAGATATTGTGTATTGCTTATTTAATTGTTACCACTTATTCTAGCACTATTAACCTATTATCAAACATCAACTTCCCTTTTAAAATGTTTTTTTTTCTTTTGGGTGGTGCTCTGTGACTTTAACTGATTAAATGATACTTTGATGCTCTAAGACACATAATAACATACTGTACCTGTTTTTAGTTGGTTAGTTTGATCTTTAAAAAAAAGAAACATAAAACATTACAAAATTATTTTTGATAAATGTTTAGCATTCTTTGATAGATGGTCTTTGCCCTATTATGCTAGCCAGAAATCTGAAACAAAAATTTTCATCTACTGTAATGATGTAAACAGAGATATGATCACACTTACCTTGTGATGTAGTTGCGTTGTTAAAAATTGTAGTTTTAACTAAATATATATATAAAACAAGGAGGGATTTGTAGTTTTTTTCAGCACATCTGGAAATATATTAGCATGTTCAACAAAATAGAGACAAGAGAAGAAAGACTGTAAAGTTCAACAAGTGGATTAAAATTATACATAAACCCACTTATTAAAATTATTAATTCAGTGGTGCTGAATATCTCGAAAAGGCGAGTCGGAATTCATGGAATAATGGAGAAGCATGACTCAGACTCAGGACTCAGGAGAATCTCATTTACAGGAGTTCTTCAGCACAACACAACTAGTTTTTTGTAAAAGATTGAAAATCATACTTTATAAAGCATACTAACATTAATCTTTTGGAGTTAAAAGGTTGGCAAAAATTTGTCAACCATGCTTAAAACGTGGGTCAGGGCCATAAAACCAACAAATTGAATTGCACTCCACCAATTTTGCCCGAAAGAGTGGTCAAGTAGAACTAGAATATTGCCAGAAGACGTTTAATGGCACACAAAAATATCTGCTAAAGGTAAATATTAGGAATGAGGTATGTCTGCAATTGATCTGCCCCAAAGAACAATCACAATCAAAATTATTTCAAGGCCAATATTGCCATGACATTCATGTGTATGTGTTCTGACCACTATAATACACTAATAACCTTTATTTTTTTAAAGGTACAAAATAAGTACAGAAAGCACAGACATATAAAAGTGAAATTCTTGCTTTCAAAACATGTAGGCATTTTCACTGAAAGTATTTATAAGAAATATTTATAAAAATTTAGGCACCGTGAGTAAAGATTATATGATAGCTATTTTTCAAACTTATTAAAATGATTTGGGTAGAAAACTCAGATCATGTGACCTGTACGTATGCCTTTCATAGAATTTGTTCAGAAATATTTATAAAGAAAATGCATTTAAATAAAATGAATGGATTCATTTTGATGAGTGTTGACATCAGAAAGACAAATCGTTTCTAAGAAATAAATATTTGCAGTGTTAACCTTCAGCTATTAGAATGGTAATAGGTTTAGTCTAATTCTTCGAGATAAAATATAAGCAAAATACAGCTTCCCATTTTCTACCACATACATTGTAGGATACATTTTTTAAATGTTATTAATTGCACAAAAAAAAAAAAAAAAAGATTACCTGATGAAGGAGCATCTAATGTTGTTATATAAGAGAAATAAAACATTTCAATTATAGGTAAGACATTATTTCAGTGTGTGAACATTAACATTGCTTTGAGTATGGCCGCATTATACTATAGCATGATGTGTTAGCTGTAGAAATTTTTTTAAATATCTTACCTGTAGAACATGCACACTTATAGAACATACAGCATATGCTAATTATTATTATCCACAGTGGAACTTCCATCTAAAGACAATTTATTGGTAAAAACCCAGTGAGTGACAAAAAATTATTTCAAGAAAACTTGTAAGTGGACTGTTTCAAATATTTCAACATGTATAGAACACTTTATACTCCTGGTGATGCTTATTTAAACCTTTTAGAAGTACATGCCTAAATGTTTTAATAAGTCACAATTTTGTAAATATATATATATATATTTATTGAACGTTAAAAAAGAGGAAACTCACGCTGAAGAGAAGAGAGGTCTGAGGCTGGGCAGACACAAGTCCTGTATATGGCAAGATTTACTTGACAAGGTTTTTCTGTCTCTTTTTGCTGTAAACTTCCTGTTTCTCCATAACCACATGAGTTATGAAACGCTCAGGAAGTGCTTGATAGTGTAAGTGAAAAAGAAAAACTGT
Organism: Channallabes apus; assembly: GCA_030522415.1. Taxonomy (NCBI): domain Eukaryota; kingdom Metazoa; phylum Chordata; class Actinopteri; order Siluriformes; family Clariidae; genus Channallabes; species Channallabes apus. Next base: position 28,021,507 of record CM060126.1, read on the forward strand.
AAAACTTTATTCTGATCATACACAGCTGAACCTGCTCACTATACAGTATGTAAATAGTCATTATGTGATCATCCCTGAGATCACACATTTCTTGTTCTTTATACTGTAGGTTGCGCAATAGTGTGACAGATCCGTTATATGCAGCTCAAGAAGGAAACGGTATCTTGCTTTCACGGCGGTTTGAAAGCCCCCAACATATGTAACATTTGCTCCCTTAAAGCACAGGTTTTAAATAGGCAGATAACAGCGTGCAACAAAAAGCTCTGTTTTTGGAGGGAAAATAGGTAAGTCGTGATTTTAAACTAAACATATAGTTTAAACTTGGATCCAAACTTGGATTAAATATGCAGTATATCCTAGCAACTGGATTTTGAAGCCAACTTTGTCAAGCTGATTGTTTAGTTGTACGGCAGGTACACTGGACACACACTGCACTTGGCATGTTTGTGCGATCACTATCAAGTTATGCCATGTACAGTATTTGCAGTCAGAGGAAAAGGCCACATCCGGCTTTGTTTTTTCTGATAAAATATTGCTCACAGATGTGTGTGTGTCAAAAAGTGACTCAGAAGAACAACCTTTAACTGAAATTTAACTGACGCTTTTACTGAAATGAAACTTTCTAGTCTACTTTTGTTTAAAAATTTTCAGTACCTAGACTATTATTTTCAATATACAATATGCACAAAAAAGTCAAATCTTATGTGATCAAAATGAAAGTATCAGGAGATTTTCTGATGTAATGTTTTAAGCCAGATTGTAAACACGGCCTGGATCGTTTTATCTGCAATGCGACTTGCCCTTGTGTTTATAGGCACTTTATTTTAGTCTGGATGCATTCATTGAATTAACTTAACCTTTTCTGCTTATTCACTAAAAAGTAATGTTTATGGCAATAGCAGGATGATGTTTTATGATTTGATAATGCAGAGAATGTTGTCTTTTCTTTCATTTAGGGAGAGATGCTACCTAATGAGTTTCTTTTTGCTGTAATTCATCTTTCAGGTAATCTGTATGGTTACATTGAAAAACAAAACACACTTAATTGAATTTACAAAAAAAAATCACATACATACATTTCATTTGTGATTATATGAATATACATAAGATAAAACTGCATTACTGTGAAAACTGTGGAAAAAAAAACAAAAAACAAAAAATTTCATGTAAAAACATTATGAAATGTGTAAAAGACATTTACTGTACAAGCAAGTTGACGTGAATGTTAAAGTAAAGTTGGTGTGACTTTTCTCTAAAAGGGTAGATGGGGTTTGATAATGACAGCCAGCTTCCAATATAAACCTTAAATTGCTGTTTTTCCAATGAGAAATGATAGAAATACAGTATGTCATCTTAAATATTAGATGTGAATTCATGTTCTATGTGCCCAACTCTAGCCCTCGTCAGTGGTCACATATGTGTGGAACAGCACCCAACCACTGTCCATCTCACAGAGGGAGAAAATGTTACTCTGTCGTGTCACATCCATGGAAATGAAGGAGAGAACATTTCTAAATTCCATGTAGAATGGTACAGGGAAGGTGCTGGTGGAAAACTACATGAGGTCGTAAACCTTTCTCAGCTCAGAGGAAGGTTGCATGAGAGCTCTAATAGAAATCAACAAAGTGCAAGTTTGTCAGTCACCATGCTCAAGCTAAATGACACTGGCAGATATTTCTGCAATTTCATCTACCGGATTGACCAGAAAATACTGCAGCATTATGGAAACGGCACAAGCATCATTGTCCAAGAGGAAGTGACTACAGTTATGACCATCCTCAGTACCACAGATAATGTTGGAAATACTACTGGTAAGTCATATGCAATTGTTTATTATTATTATTAGTAGTAGTAGTTGTAGTAGTACTAGTTAAAATATTAGTAGTATTAGGGGTCTAAGTACAGAAAGTGCTGAAACTATGTCGCTTTGCTTGAGGGTTTTTTGTTTGTCTGTCTGTCTATAGTAAAACCATAAGTCATAACAAAATAAATCATAGTCATTATCTGTACTTGCTCTTTTTTCCAACTGGTTTGTGCAGGGTTTTATATTTTTGCCCATATAACAAAATTATGTTTATTTTTTCCTGGTTATGCCAATTAATAATTTGGTTACTACCAAAAAGTCCAAGCATTTATAAATCACCTAAATAAAGCATTTAAATCACCTGCCAATCATTCCCAGTTTACATCGTGTATATATTCTGGAGTTTGTCTGCATTAAAAAAAAAGGCAGGTGCGACAAAGTCCTCATAAGGACTGTTGCTTGTTTCGCAGTATGGTCAGTAAAACTAAGCAATTAATTTTCTTTAAAAACTGAACAAATTGTCCCCGAGACTGTATTTAAAAAAAAAAAAAAAAAAAGTTGTCACACCAAATATTGACTTTATTTCATTAATTACTGTTTACTGCTTTTTAAGGTACTTTTTGACGACAACCTTGCTCTACAGCAGTTATTTGCATGTGCAAAATAGACCTTTGTGCGGTCTAATTCATGGTATATTTAATAAATTCACACAAAAAAATGAAATAAAACAATGCTTTGGTCAAGATTCGATTTTGATTAAATTTACTAGATGAAAGTAAATCACATAGAGTTGAAATTTGCTGTACTGTATCTTCATGGTAACTGTGGAACTGTGAAACAGTTAAAAAAAAAACTGTGAAATAGGTCACTGCTTGCAATCCAAGGGTATTTGGACCCCACAGATTGCCATTTCTTCTTCTTCTTCTTCTTCTTCTTCTTATTATTACTATTATTATTATTATTATTAACTTTTCAGATGCTGATACTGAGAACACCACCACAGAAAGTATCCTTCTCACATTCATTCTTTCTCTTATATTATCATTAAAGTTTGTAGCAGCTGTATTCATATGGTTTTATACTTTGTGTTCTGATAAAACAATTGTTATTTATTGTCCTGGTTTACTTAAAAGGTGACGTCTTCCTTCCAGCCCTGTATATGTCTTCAGTTTTTCACTTAACAAACATGAACCTTATGACTCATAAACACCCACAGATGATCGTGCCAAAAGGTCCTTTTATGCATAAATATTATAATTGTCAGAATCTTTGAGGTCTGGTCTGGTTTGCAACCTCTCTCACATGTTCTCAGTTATGGAAAAAATGTCACGTGTGTTAGTGAAGGAAAGTTGCCATTGACAGATGCATTATTTCTTTTTTTTTTTTTTTTATTCTCAGCTGAAGGTGACATTAATGTATAGGTTGACTCTAGTACTGTTGTTTTTTCTCTTTGTGTGAAGCCATGTCATGATGAAGATTTTTATCCCTGTTTAAACATGATACTGTATAATGAAGACCCTTTCTTTACCTTATACGGTAAATACCTGAGTCTCTAATGCTTGTTTAATTGCGCTTCTGATGTGTCTGCGAATATCTGTATCTGAGATTATTGATAATGCTAATAAACCTTGTTTGATTTTGAACAGAATAAAATGTGATAATTGAATCAAAAGAAGATTCTTTTACATTCATTAAAATGAAATGCAAATTTTATTTAAATTTGAACCTATTTTGATTTAAAATGCCAAGGATTAAATTCCATGCTCATTTTCCATTTTAGTACATTTAGTAGTCAATACAAACTGAAATACTGAATAGTTAATTACTTTTTCTTTTTTTTTACTGACTGTGGTCATAATGGGGGGAAAAAACCTGGAGAACAAAAGTTGTCCAGTCAGATGAGGCTAGTGCATTATATTATAAAATAGCATCCCTGGAAAGAAAAAGAATAATATCTGAGCAAGAAAGCAAAAGGATTATAATACCATTAAATTCCAACAGTTAAAGAATAACAAAAACAAAAATGAAGCACCGGTTCTGTTACAAAATTACAGATTTTGCTCATTTTCAGATCGTTTGATTTCCAATTTTTTTTTCACACATTTATGAATCATCATTGTTGACCCCTTAAGATGGAAAAATTACTATGACTCATTACTGAATCAGACATTACAATATTGCAATTTTTTGCAACTCTAATGAAGCACCACTATTCATGACCGATTTTGTCTTTAGACGTCTCAGTGCGCAGACAGATCATTACAACTGTTGGCATCAAAAATTATTAATATTATGTAATTGTTGATTGATAATAATTTTGTTAATTTAAGCAAATATGACAGATCAGAGACTGTGTACCATTTCATGCTGCTAATGTTTTTATGCATTGTATAACCTCCTGATCATTAACAACAGCAACAATAATCAAACTGCTAAAAATTATTTACAATAGAGGTTTGAAGATTCTTGATTAAAAAAAAACTATTCGATCACACCATTGTCAGGTTTTGCAGAAGTTAAATGTACTAAGTTTTGGAAATTATACAGTATAAAGTTCTGTAATTTAAAATTAATGTATAAATGTCTGTATAAACGAGCCTCTAGTGTTTTTGATGAGTTTATTGTCCCACTCAGAGTAGTGGGCTCAATTACACGAGGAGCCGTAAGTGGAAATGTCAAGGTGCCTTTAAGAAAAACATCTTTTGGACAGTTATCTATCTCTGTCCAGGGCTCTAACTTGTGGAACTCTCTGAGACGTGAACTCAAAAACGATTCATATGGGGACATTTTAAATATGAACTCAAACGTGTTTTAAAAGGGTGTCAGTCCCTATGTTTTATGTATGTTTTATCGGTAGAATTTAATTGTAATTTATGTTGTGTTGTTTTGTAAAAAAAAAAAAAAAAAAACACTAGGGACGAGCATTGCAAATAACAATAATAATAATAATAATAATAATAATAATATGGCGGCGCGGTGGTGTAGTGGTTAGCACTGTCGCCTTGCACCTCCAGGGTCTGGGTTCGATTCCCCGGCCAGGCTTGATTCCCATCTCTGTGTGCATGGAGTTTGCATGTTCTCCCCGTGCTTGGTGGGTTTCCTCCGGGTACTCCGGTTTCCTCCCACAGTCCAAAGACTGTTCCTAAATTGCCTGTAGTCTGTGATTGGGTGTGTGTGTGTGTGTGTGTGTGTGCCCTGCGATGGATTGGCACCCTGTCCAGGGTGTACCCCGCCTTGTGCCCTAAGCCTCCTGGGATAGGCTCCAGGTCCCCCGCGACCCTGAATAGAAGGATAAAGCGGTATAGAAGATGAATGAATGAATAATAATAATAATAATAATTTGGACTCAAACTAACTCTGAAAGTGTTAAATCAACACGGGGATTTTACTATTTTACTATGTACAGTATATAAACACAGAACAAAATCTTTGCACGTTTGATTTATAAAAACATGTCCAATCATGGGAAGAAGTCCTATGGTATTATTGATCAGGGCTCTTTGTACAGTTGCCAATGTTTTCAGGAGTGTGCATCATAGCAAATACAGTCCAAGGTGAGATTGTTTAATGCTCATGGACGTGAAGATAAACCTAAGAGCTGCATCATGTTACAGTACATACAGGCCCTTGTAACCCCAGTAATATGCCCCATTAGTTTTGATTATGTTCATAACAGCACAAAAAAGGATGTTCATGGAGTTGTGGCTAGAAAAAATATATATTCTCTTCAAATATGGCAGCACAGACTTGATTTGCAAACTATAACAATATTATTTGGACTGATAAGACCAAGGTGGACATGTTGGGTCATCATACACAGTACCATGTTTGGCAAAAAAAATTTAAATAAATAAGGGTAATTATCATCCTATAATGGCCTGACTGTATGTAATGTAAGCATTAAGATTGCACTTCACTGAGGATAAGGGACCTGATAGAAAAACCAGGTTTGATCAAATACAGAACTTTTGTCCTTATAGTGTAGACCAGATGAGATCAAATATAAAGCTAAAGATCTGACCAGCAGAGGGTGTAAAAAGGTTTTCCAATAAAACTGAGCTCTGAACCCTGAGGAAATGGCAGTTTGCTGTCATGTGACAGGAGGAGTGCAAAGTTTGCTTTAATCCTGTCAGTTTACAGCCCGCGTGCTGCCCGTGCTGCGCGAGATCTCTTGGCGTCGACCACGCCAGGTTAAACTTTTAATAACGACCCTGATTTAACTCTGATGCAGGTGGCTGAGGACTTTGTGTGACTTGTCAGACGGAGAATGGAGAGCAGGGGATCGAACACGGACAGTTCCCCTCGTGATGCGTCTCTGTTGGAGGGGGAAATTTCATTCCGCTCGGAGTGGGAAGAGCAGAGAAACAGAGTCTGTGGCTCTTCACAGGTAGGAAAATCACTGAGAACTGAAAGCAAGATGCCGCACGTGTCACGTGTCGCCCCCGTGACGTCACCCACATCCGCTTCTCAGCGCGTGAACCTGCCAGGTGTGATGGACGCAGAGGGGAGAGTGGACGAGTCCAGGCTGCGGGTGTACATATTTACACACGGTAAAATTACACCAGTGCATAGCATGTGTCGTATCTGCACTATGAGTGTCTGAACCTAAAGTGGACGTGGTGTAAAAAAATAAATAAAAAAAAAAAAATTTAAAAAACGGAAAATGTTTTTTTCCCATTTAAAGTAGTTCCCTCCCGCCCCCCACAATACCCCTGAGGTAAAGATTCCAGCATGTTCTGTCAGTTGTAACACTGATCACTCAAGTTCTTAAACTTGACTACACAGCTATGTAATTATACAGACATATTATTATTATTATTAGTGTAGAGGTTAGGGCTGTCCCCTCTAGTTTCCATGTTCCCTCCATGCTTGGTGGGTTTTCTCCAGGTGCCCTGGTTTCCTCCCACACTCCAAAGACATGCTGATTAGGTTAAGCGGCATTCCCAAATTGCATGAATACAGAGGTTGACCGGATGTATTTATTATGGGAATAAATACAATTGTCTCCATTTTCCTCCACGGTACCTAGTTCTAGACAACAGAGCTTCCTAAATGAATGAATGCATTATTAATAATACATTTATATACAGTAGGGCTCAGAATTATGTAGTATAGAGTCACATATCCTTTTTCAGCACAACCAAAACAATATGATGAATTGAGTTTTATTTTATTGTAATCAATTATACAAACATGACTAAGCAAAAAGATTTACATATGGGTCAGGCAGGCAAAGAAATAGCAAGATACAGTACACATGAGCACCAGTTTTTCAGTTGTTCCTATGACCAGGAAATCTAAATTTTTGCGACATCATTCCCGTATTCTTGTAGTTGTCAAATTTACGCATTATTACGTAAAGATAACCTTCATTCTACCTGACATATCAAAAAACCCACACATACACACTACCATTCAAAAGTTTGGGGTCACTTGTAAATTTCTTTGTTTTTGTTTAGTGATTTATTTTCTACATTCTACAACAATACTGGGGATTTCAAAACTATAAAAAATAACACATATGGAATTAGGTAATTACGTAACAACAACAAAAACAGTTAGTTGTTATTGTAAGACACAGAGGTCGGCCTTTCTGTAACAGTTCTTGCAAGAACAGTATTGTGTCAAGTGCATTTGCAAAATCCGTCCAGCACCATAATGAAACTGTCTCTCATGAAGGCCGTCCGAGGAGGACGAGACCAAAACCTACCTCTGCTGCAGACGAGAAGTTCATTTAGAGTTATCATCCTGAAAAATGACCAATTAACAGCACCTCAGATTAGAGGCGTTATGAAGTCTTTACAGAGCAGAAGTAGCAGAAACATCTCAATATCAACTGTTCAAAGGAGATTCATGCATTTATTGGACGCCTTCAGCAAAACTTTACAATGTAGAAAGAAATAAACATCAGGAACCATCATGGAGTTAGAAAGTGACCCCAAACTTTTGTACAGTAGTGTATATATTTTTAAAAGTCTTAGGCTTTGTTGCCCTGGGATTTAAAGTTATAAGAAAAGAAAGTTTGCAACTGATCTACAAAGAACATAACGACATAAGCATAAGACCCGGGTCCACCATGTTGTAACTGCATTGTTGTTGTAACTGCATTTTTATTATGGTATAATTTTGCAACAGTAGAAATCAGTAGTTCACGATTCCTAGGTATTTGTCTCTGGGACAGTCTCTCAGACTGACCAACAAACTGGCGCCTTTAATATATATATATTTTTTATTTGTTTGGAAACGATGTTGACACATTTTGTTGCACACATTGTATCATTATTCTATAGGTGTTTGTTTGTTTGTTTGTTTGTTTGTTTGTTTTTAGTAGCTGCAATACTTTATAATCAGTTTAAGTTGGTCATATTCCCTAAAATGTAAACAGTCTACAGTACTTCATTACTTCAACCCTGACATTTATGCAAAGGATGTTATCAGTGCATTGCACCATGCCGTCTCCCTTTCATTTCAATTAAGCTTCACAACCACATGTTACATTTCCTTCTTGCAAAACTTTTTTTTTTTTTGGCCTACATCTAAACAATACTAACTGACTTTGTATTATTGTACTGTTTATGACAAAGACATATACTATATGATCTATCATCTGCCAAGATCTAATAATGGCCAAACACACAAACCGATTTTTAATTTAAATTCTTTTCACATTGTGTCATTTGTGTTAATAAACACAACTCCTCATTCATGCAGGCCTAAACATTTCTTATTTACAAGAATTATAAGAATTAGACAGATTAGATCTGCCCCATTACTGCCCCATTGCTGATGTTGTGCTTCAGTCAGATGTTAAATTTGTGTCCACAACATGGCTGTAAAGGTCTATGACTACTATTCCAATGCACAAGCATAGTGCGCAAAACTTGTCAGTTTAACCTATATGCGGAAACTAGTAGAAGAGATTTCATGAGAAAGCTGACCACCATGAGAACAACTCATTAATAACAAGTGAAATGATCCAGCTGTATCATCAGTTCATGCACTGGAATGAATATTCTTATATTACTGGCTGGCCTACAGTAGGTCCACTTCACACCCAGATGAGAAATTCCCAACAATTCACATTAGTTATTCTGGTCCTTTGCTTTTACAAGTACATTGCTGTGAAAATGTTAGGGTGATGGATGAGTGTGTAGTGTAAAATCATGTGATACACTACAGTACTACCTCTGGGGACTCAAACATTCAAGCCTCCTAACATTGCTGCATGGAATATAGCACCAAATAATTGTATAATAATCTGAAATATGGAGAAAAATCAGTGAAAAACATTATAGATCTGACAATAAGTACTGTATCTTGCAATATTTGGAAAATGTGTTTTTGAATATGACTTACTGTATGTTTGAGTGTAATTTTTAATGTGGGCAAGTTTTCTGTGAGTCAACTGTTTTTGGAAGTTTGGAAAGAGTCTTCAGCTTTGTAACAGTCAGACAAGCTGCAACTAACGTTAATGACAGGACATTTTAGGAACCCTTAAAAGAAACCCCTGTTATGTGTTGTGTGTTTTGCTTCAAAACTGGTAATAACATTGTATTTAATATTTTGACAATTTGAGATTTGGAACGAATTTATTTCACTGTTTCAATGCCAAAGAACCCACACTGAATAAAATGGCTTGTAATTGTTCTGTTCTCTTTCATGCTCTACATGCCTCTTATATTTAATTCTGTGTCATTAAATTCAAAGTCCATAAGACTTCCATAATAAGATTTATTTAAGAGCTTTAAGGAGGGAATAAAGTCCAGAAAGAGGATTGGTTTGTTTTTTTGTTGTTGTTGTTGTTGTTGTTGACTTGCTTTTACTGGAAAACAGTTTATACTGTTTTCTGAATTGGATTTACTGATATCCTGAATTAAATCAATGTCTCTATCTAAACTGATACTATGAGACAAAGGTATATTTAAGAAGATCTTCATGTTGTATGTGCAACTTAGAGATTGTTTTCAACCCAATGTTGATGATATCTTCTCTATGTACATACATGATCTTATACTATATATATTGCAAAAATGTGCTTTAAATGTATTTTTAATTAATAAAGCTGCTGTTATTCATACTTCATTTGTCTATTTTATGGTTTGTAAAGTTTAGAGTCCCCTGCTGTCTGTGAGGTTGATTGCAACTGCAATTGATAGATTGAAAAGCTTCCCTGCTTACACACCAGTACTAAGTTACTCTGGTGAAACTGTATAAATGATGTAATTCTCATACATTGGTGGTCAAAAATATTGTGACAAAACTGTGTTATTTGTGTTAATTGTTAAAACTACTTTTTAATGATGTTCTCATTTTTGGTTTTGTGTTTTTGTTTTTCAAATAATGACAGTCAAGCTGAAAGGAATAATTGTTATTTTACATTTACATTACATTTAGGTATTTGGTAAACGCTCTTATACAGAGAGACTTACATAAAGTGTATGTAATGTAATTGCTATACAATAATCAATGTATAGTCCTTTATTCTTTAAAACCTGATGAATATGATTGGAATAATTTGATAAACAAATTGTACCCCTTAATTACAGATTAATTTAATGATTGTGTTATACTGGTTTTGTTTGTTTGTTTGTTTGTTTGTTTGTTTTTAAAGACTGATATTTTCCCCTAAAGATTGTTCAATACTTTTAGCTTTTAAATTGTAAGTAACAGTTTCCAGTAACATTTTCAAAGCCATCAGTCCTAACTAAATCTGTGTGTGTGTGTGTGTGTGTGTGTGTGTGTGTGTGTGTGTGTGTGTGTGTGTGTGTGTGTGTGTGTGTGTGTGTGTGATTAGGTGGTGTGTCTCCAGAGGAGAGAGGGATGGTTTGGCGCTTCTTATTTGGAATGTACCCGTGCAGCTCTACAACACTGGAGCGCACACTGTTACTGGAAGAGATGTCAATACGTTACCATGTTATGAAGAGGAAGTGGCAACATCTGCTTCCTGGAGCTGTTCGTCTGCGACTTAATGGCACTGATGGTAAACCTCATTTAATAGCATTATATCATTCCGCATGACATCCTACTAGATTCTGTGCTTCAAGTTATATTTTTGCATAACGTATCCCTTTGAAGTTTTATACAGGTGTGACCATTTCTTCCCCTCTCTCCTTAATTCCTCAGCTGAGTTGGTAGCAGCCGTGCAGTATTTTGAGCAACGACAGGAGAGAGAAAGAGAAACACTACAGCACCAGTACAAGTCAAAAGAGGTCAGGGACAGGATTTCCTTCCTGGAGCTTCAGGCAAAGGTAAAACTAACATCCCTGTAAACAAAACTCGAAAGCTCCATGGCACCAGCTACAGTCAGGTTTATTGAACAATATTTTTGCCGTTAGCTCAAAAGGCGAATTGGTGAATAAGGCATGTGGCATGCATACTGTATGCTGCAGGAGACAATATAATACAGCTGAACTATTATTCAGAGAATGGTATCGTATTCGCCCAGTATTACACATCACAATAATTATAGGTTTGTGTGTGATATTATCATATTAAAAATTCAATACATACTGTACTTGTACCTCCTCCTTGGATTTTGTAAAAATTAAGTAAGAAATTTGGTGCAGTGAGGGGTGAGGTTATATTAACATTAATAAATAGAATAAATAAATAGAATAATTTCTTTTTTTTTTTAAGTAATTAATTAATCAACATCTCTTGGAATCAGGAACTTAGTGGGGCTGTGAAATATGATATCTTGGGATGAACACATAGGCCATTTAAATGTGACAGCACAGTTTTTCTGGTACATTGTGTTATATTACTTAGAAAAATAACATTACTTAACAAAAAAGTCACTAATTTATTAGAAATATTTATTCGACATATTTATTCGGCATACCACTTAGATTATGTTAGACAGAACATGAATATGACTGCTTTATGTGTGTCTTTCATACCAGCTTGAATAAACTAGGCATTTAACAAATGTCAACTCTTTTTTGGTAAAAACTTCAACATATATATATATATATATATATATATATATATATATATATATATATATATATATATATTTTTTTTTTTTTTTTTTTTTTTTAAAGAGGACATCGTTGTTAGCTGAGTTTTTACTTATTTATTATGATAAAAGATTATCAATGGGAAAGTAAAAGGAAAACCACCTCTGTGGCTTAGTAACAGTTGTGAGAAAGCACCTTACCGCACTTTCACAAACCACATTTTCCACCGTGGGTGAAAGAAGAACTGATACAACTGTACATGTCCAGGGGTGAAATTTTGGTTTAAACCAACAATGCATACTGTATATACTTTCAAACCACTGGTTAAAAACCAAAGTTGTGGATCTGCATTTGAATACCAATTAAGTAACCAGAACTTAAATAATGAGATGATGCAACTACAGTACTGTATTTCGCCCTTTTTTCATCAAACGTTAGTGAGATATGAAAGAAGATAAACTGTGTCTGGCAGTATTTTATGCATAGAGTAGTCTGCAGGTTACAGTAGATTAAAAACTCTTGAGATTATTTTACTCATGCAGGCAGGATCACAGGTCAGATGAAAATGATCAAAAGATAATACGTTTTTTTTTTCCAATATTTTTAATACACCTCTTTTAAAAATCTAAAAAATCAGCTACAACATATTTGCTGAAGAGTGCGGCATGTCACAAAGGCTCTATGGTGCTTTTACTAGGTTTGTACTCTAAACCTGTATTCATCTAAAATATAATAATAATAATTCTTAAACCATACTGTCACCAATTTATTGTGGGTAAAGTGGCTTGGTGAAAAGAGCTCCAAAGGATTGTTTTTTCATGTTTTCTTATATCAAAAGTTCATGTAAGTTACATTACAATAGGTCCTTCCTGCTCTGCTTAATCTGAAAAAAAAAGCACTTTGGAAACTGAGAAACTGTGAAATTTGTCACCCAGAACACAATATAACGCAAATTAACACCAAATTCCACAAGCCTCATTCTATGCAGTAATGCATTACAATGTTTAGCTGAGACTCATAGGAAGATTCTGAACTAAATCAAGTTGAGTTACAGTATATTAAACACTTTTCTTTCCTCGGAACTAGTTTCACTTAGCCCTGTGGCTAGTTCTGTAGAGAAAAAGGATTTTAACTTGTACTAAATAAATCATAACTTCAACATGTACTCGATTTACATCTGTGGGACTGAAGAAACTCCGTCAAAGTCTCAGCTGAACTTCGGAATGCATTTTTGCATGAAACAGGGTTGTGGAATTATTTACACCGATTACAGAACTTACACATCGTGCTCCATGTGGCAAACGTCAGAGCAGAAAAACTTATACTGACCAAGATCTATTGTCATGCATGTACATTATATGCACACAAATATTTAAACAGACTTTATAAAAAAAACGGACAATCTGATTTGGACTTTTTGGATTCGGCGCATCGCCACTTTTTCAACTCATCTGAAAAAAAAAAATTGCTGAAACTGAAACTGAATTGCTCTTCCTTCCTTTTTACAGTAGTGTCCATCTTTCTTATTTCTTCCATTTTAGTGACACACATAAGAGTTTAAAATATGAAAACATTTCTGTAATTTTTTTATTGATTTTTTTTTTTTTTTGCATCTTTGGAGGTCCTGTTTGAACGGGTGACTTTTGACTTGGAAGAACTTCAGGAGGCTATACGCATCATTGACAAAGATGTTCCAAGAACTGATAGAGACCTGGCCTACTACACGTATGTCCTGTCAATTTCTTTCTTCCTAGGAAATTCCTGTACCCCATATTATTTATTTACAATGTCTGATTCTGCTGGTGATTCTCCCACTGAAGTCACAATGCCTCTAATATTCCTTGATAATATCAGGGAAGGACTTTATGCTTACTCTATATCTTAGTATATGTTTTAACTGCAAACAGCTGTTATTGACATACTACCGGCATGTCCTTGCTGCCACACCACTCGATCAAACAACCTTAGAATTTAAATAAAAATATATGCAGTATCATCTGTCTCCCATGTCAAATGACACACCTTACATTCCAGTCGCACTGAAGTAAAACATTAATGATATGAAAAAATGATAAGACTAAGGATTGGGAAGATTCTCCATTATAAGTAAGTCCTTTGGTAAGGAAAGTCACAATAGACACTTTTTGCATAGATATTTGCAAGTACAGTTACAGTAACTTTTAACAGTTATAAACATTATGGTGTATTTTAACAGTTTGACATACACAAACAAAGGCACAAGCAATGCCTAGAGGCCTGACACCAGTACATACAAATACAAACCAACATGCAAGTTAATCTGTTACACATACAGTAACAACATCTAAAGTAAATGCACACTGTGGAAGAAACAGCACAAAAGAGAGATTAAATCAATTAAAAAAACGAAACAATTTCTAAGCATTATATATTTAATTTGATACTCATCTTTCAGCGTAAATAACCATTTAGAATAAATTGAAATGTATCTTTATGTTCCACAAGGTACAAACCGGATTCCAAAAAAGTTGGGACACTAAACAAATTGTGAATAAAAACTGAATGCAATGATGTGGAGATGGCAAATGTCAATATTTTATTCAGAATCAAATCAAATCAAATCAAATCAAATTTATTTGTCACATACACAGTCATACAGTATGAAATGCAGTGAAATGCTTTTTGCGACCACAGGGTCGCGACGGCAGCCATTTCCCAGGCGCCATCATAGAAAACAAGGAATCAGATACATTAGGATAACGAGGGTAAAAAAATCCCCTCCCAGACTGTCCTTCGGAGAGGGCAGTGTGGGATCAGGGGTACAAAAAACTACCTCAGCAGCAAGCACAGAAAAACATGTAACAAGACATCAACATTGCAACATTAAGGGTACAGGGATAAGAATGTCCAATGTAGGCAAACAGCTCCAGTCCCTGCAGCTAAAGAGCGCTGGTCCCGATTCCGTCTGCCCACACCGAGGGGAATAAGCACACGAAGGCGTTGGAAATGGGGAAGGTAGAGTGTCTATCTGTAGCTGTTCTGTGAGTGTGTGCGTGCATGTCAGTTTGTAAGCCTGTAACATCCCGTAATAGTCTGCGCCAGGTGACCTTGAAGGGGGAGGGGGGTAGATTCCAGAGCGTCTCGTTATCTTGGTCTTCGGGGAATTGTTATGTCTCCAGCCACTGCCTTGAAATGCAGTAGCTGGAAAGAAGGGCAGAAAAAAAAAAAAAAAAAGTCCAAATTTCGATCAATACCTGCCAATTTCACAGATATTTAATGTCCATCACTGGTCTCCAGGTCCGTCCAAATTCCGTTGTATAGCTGCCAGTCTCCCCAAGATGGTATCCAATTTGCGGTCCATAACCACAGTCTGATTACTGACAGCTCTCGTCACCATTATTTCCCAGCCAGCCAGTCTCTTGGGGTTGAGACTGACTGCTTTTAAGATTTTTCGATATCCAAGTAATCCACCTAATCCAATCAGCAGAATCCCAGTTATCAGAGTTCCGAATAGGTAAATATCTTCAACGTCCTCCAGAGACAGTGCGGCCAGGCACACAATGCGCCACTTCTCCCAACCGTCCATCGTGTATCCAGCAGCAAACGTCCCATCAGGACAAGTAGGTTCCCCAGAACCCACACTTCTCGTCGAGAAGATCGTGTCAATTGCATTCAGAGACCACTTGATCAAATCCATTCCTTTTATTTCAAGAGCAAGACGAGGAGAGTCTCTGAATAGTATTTCACAAGACAGACAAGAGAAGCAAGCGGGGAGAGATAAGGGAGGGAAAGCAGATGCGACCGCCTTCGTCAAGAGCCAAGAGAGTCTTAGAATAGAACATAGATGACAGATCAAAAGTTTAATCTGAGAAAATGTATCATTTTAAAGGAAAAATATGTTGATTCCAAATTTCACTGTGTCAACAAATCCCAAAAAAGTTGGGACAAGTAGCAATAAGAGGCTGGAAAAAGTAAATTTGAGCATAACGAAGAGCTGGAACACCAATTAACAGTAATTAGGTTAATTGGCAACATGATTGGGTATAAAAAGAGCTTCTCAGAGTGGCAGTATCTCTCAGAAGCCAAGATGGGTAGAGGATCACCAATTCCCACAATGTTGCGCAGAAAGATAGTGGAGCAATATCAGAAAGGTGTTACCTAGCGAAAAATTGCAAAGACTTTGCAGTTATCATCATCAACTGTGCATAATATCATCCGAAGATTCAGAGAATCTGGAACAATCTCTGTGCGTAAGGGTCAAGGGCGTAAAACCATACTGGATGCCCGTGATCTCCGGGCCCTTAAACGACACTGCACCACAAACAGGAATGCTACTGTAAAGGAAATCACAGAATGGGCTCAGGAATACTTCCAGAAACCATCGTCAGTGAACACAATCCACCGTGCCATCCGCCATCGCCAGCTGAAACTCTACAGCGCAAAGAAGAAGCCATTTCTAAGCAAGATCCACAAGCACAGGCGTTTTCATTGGGCCAGGGATCATTTAAGGTAGTGTGGCAAAATGGAAGACTGTTCTGTGGTCAGACGAGTCACGATTCGAAGTTCTTGTTGGAAATGTGGGACGCCATGTCATCCGGACCAAAGAGGACAAGGACAACCCAAGTTGTTATCAACGCTCAGTTCAGAAGCCTGCATCTCTGATGGTATGGGGTTGCATGAGTGCGTGTGGCATGGGCAGCTTGCATGTCTGGAAAGGCACCATCAATGCAGAAAAATATATTCAGGTTCTAGAACAACATCTAGTCATCTCTTTCAGGGAAGACCCTGCATTTTTCAACAAGATAATGCCAGACCACATTCTGCATCAATCACAACATCATGGCTGCGTAGGAGAAGGATCCGGGTACTGAAATGGCCAGTCTGCAGTCCAGATCTTTCCCCTATAGAGAACATTTAGCGCATCATAAAGAGGAAGGTGCGACAAAGAAGGCCCGAGACGATTGAACAGTTAGAGGCCTGTATTAGACAAGAATGGGAGAGCATTCCTATTTCTAAACTTGAGAAACTGGTCTCCTCGGTCCCCAGACGTCTGTTGAGTGTTGTAAGAAGAAGGGGAGATGCCACACAGTGGTGAAAATGGCCTTGTCCCAACTTTTTTGGGATTTGTTGACACCATGACCTTTTGATTCACCATATTTTTCCCTTAAAATGATACATTTTCTCAGTTTAAACTTTTGATCTGTCATCTATGTTCTATTCTGAATAAAATATTGACATTTGCCATCTCCACATCATTGCATTCAGTTCTTATTCACAATTTGATTAGTGTCGCAACTTTTTTGGAATCCGGTTTGTACATAAAGTTACAAGGTATTATATAATACACTGTTAGTACAGCTAACACAAGGCAGCAATGGCACACAGTTAGAGAAGCCATTCAGGAAAAGCCAGTTGCTCAGAAACCTCTAACCATCTATTTCCTCCACATGCCAGGAAATTGAACGTCCCCCAATCATAAGATATCATGGCATCTTTGCAGAAGGGTTACTGGTACAGTAGTGTCTATCGGGGCTTTGCTTGAGGCAAACTTAAGAAAAAGAGCAGTAAGTGTAGAAAGTTAAAATAAACACAAATACGAAAAGATATATTTTTAGAGAATTAAGGCTTGAGAAAGAAAGAAAGAAAGAAAGAAAGATAATAATTCAGATGATATATATTGTATACAGTCTGTCACGATTCCCTCTCTGAGGTCTGCGTCTGGCGTGTGTTCGTGGCATGAATGCGAGAGGAGGCGAGCTGACGGTTCATTAAAGTCTTTTATTTAAACTTAAACAAAAGTCAAACACCAAACACAAACGAATCATAACATAACTAAAGACAATTAATGCTAGACGCCTGACTGGAGTTCAGCCAGGCTATTTATAATAAACATAAACATCATTAACTCATTAACTTCCCTCGGTTCAGGTGAGCTTCTACGTCACCTGACCGAGGGGCAAACTGGGAAATGAAGTCTTTAACTCAAACTCAAACAAACTACAACATAAACCAAAAACCAAAAACGGGCGTTAGGCGCCCTCTAGGGGTTGACCGTCACAGTATCCCCCCTCAAAAAAATGCTCCTCCGGAGCATCACCGGAGGCCCCGGACACCCAACCCAATGTTCTACCTTTCGCCTCCTATCCAGGAGGCTGGGTGACGGGGCTGGAGGCATGCTCTGCGGCTGCAGGGCTGGAAGCGTGCTCGGCGGCTGCAGGGCTGGAGAAGTGCTCGCCGAAGGCGTTGGAGCGATCACTGCGCTCGACGAAGGCGTTGGAGCGGTCACTGCGCTCGACGAAGGCGTGGGAGCGGTCACTGCGCTCGTAGACGGCGTGGGAGCGGTCACTGCGCTCGTAGACGGCGTGGGAGCGGTCACTGTGCTCGTAGACGGCGTGGGAGCGGTCACTGCGCTCGTAGACGGCGTGGGAGCGGTCACTGCGCTCGTAGACGGCGTGGGAGCGGTCACTGCGCTCGTAGACGGCGTGGGAGCGGTCACTGCGCTCGTAGACGGCGTGGGAGCGTGCAGTGCGCTCAATGATGGCTCCACGACGTTCTCAAAGCCGGGGGGCGGCGGCAGAACAGGTGTGTCGGTCAGCGGCTGCTCACCCGCCGGCTCGCTGTCCTCAAAGCCGAAAGGCGGCGTCAGAACAGGTGCGTCGGTCAGCGGCTGCTGACACGCTGGTTCGCTGTCCTCGAAACCGGGAGGCGGCGGCAGCACGGGAGCGTCGGTCAGCTGCTGCTGACACGCTGGTTCGCTGTCCTCGAAACCGGGAGGCGGCGGCAGAACGGGTGCGTCGGACAGCGGCTGCTGACACGCTAGCTCGCTGTCATCGATGCTGGAAGGCGGCGGCAGGATGAGTGCATTGCATAGCGGCTGCTGACATGTCTGCTCGCTGCTGAGCGTTGGCGAGGGAGGCGAAAGCTCCGAGACCGCTTCGCGGCCATCCCGGAAGTGGAGGATCAGCTGCTGGAGCTCCTTCACCTGCTCCTGCATTCCTCTCACCTGCTCCGGAATCCACCACATGAGCTCCTTGTGCTGCTGCTCCGCCTGGGGTTCTCTTTCCCCCTCGTCACCGCCGTACTTGGGCTTCCTCGCCCTTCTCTTCCGGCCGGTGCGGGGAACCACGTGACCCCGTGCCGCATCGCCCCTGAATGGCGTCCGCCGAATGGCGAGCCTGCAGCCCTCCCAGCTCTGTGGTGTGTCTCTCTCTCTCTCCTTGCTGCTCTCCCAGTCGTGCTCCTGCTCCTGTTTTACCAGCTGGTTGTATTTCCAGCTCCTGAGCAGATCTACCTCGCCGTTCTCCAACCAGCAGTAATCCCACTCGCCGTACTCCTCTTCCTCGCTGTTCTCCTGCCAGTTCGCCAGCTCGGGCGAGATGGTCTTCGCGCCCCCCCAAAAAAACTCCAGGGGGAAATCCTCCGCCATGCCACTTGTTAGGTCTAGCATTCTGTCACGATTCCCTCTCTGAGGTCTGCGTCTGGCGTGTGTTCGTGGCATGAATGCGAGAAGAAGAAGAAGAATATTCAATTATTGTCACATGTACTTTTTACAGCACAGCGAAATTTCTTCTTCGCATATCCCAATTAGGAAACTGGGGTCAGAGCGCAGGGTCAGCCAGCTTACAGCGCCCCTGGAGCAGATAGGGTTAAGGGCCTTGCTCAAGGGCTCAACAGTGGCAACTTGCCGATGCTGGGGTTCGAACCCCCGACCTTCTGATCAGTAACCCAGTAACCCACAGCCTTAACCGATTGAGCCACCACTGCCCCAGAGAGGAGGCGAGCTGACGGTTCATTAAAGTCTTTTATTTAAACTTAAACAAAAGTCAAACACCAAACACAAATGAATCATAACATAACTAAAGACAATTAATGCTAGACGCCTGACTGGAGTTCAGCCAGGCTATTTATAATAAACATAAACATCATTAACTCATTAACTTCCCTCGGTTCAGGTGAGCTTCTACGTCACCTGACCGAGGGGCAAACTGGGAAATGAAGTCTTTAACTCAAACTCAAACAAACTACAACATAAACCAAAAACCAAAAACGGGCGTTAGGCGCCCTCTAGGGGTTGACCGTCACACAGTCCATCTGAATAAATTAGAATATTGTGGAAAGTTTGTATTATAATATTTGAATATAAATACAGTAATCCCTCGTTTATCGCGGGGGTTACGTTCCGAAAATGACCCGCGATAAGTGAAATCCGCGAAATAGAAAACTTTATTTTTTTTTTACAATTAGCAACTATTACATGTATACAAATACAGTGACTCACGTGTAGGCCGTTTCACTGCTCTTCAGACTGGGCCGCTGCATCCTGACTGCGCTCTGCAGTGTTCTCTTCTTCTGAAGCCCGCGGTGCAGGTGTGTTTGTTCGGGAGAAGAACATAGTGATAGGCAGCTGTTGTCGCTCTTTTTTCTTCTTTGCAAAAAGATCCTTGTACACCGACATGCCACCATCGATTACGTTGGAGAACTGTAATGAACGGCTCATCAAAGGGTCCCATTCCTCAGCTACTCGCTTAAGTTCAGTGGCCATTCGCACCATGGTTGCTAAGCGACCAAGCCTTAGTCCTTCCTCCTCATCTCTCGTGTCCTCTTCTCCCTCTTCTCTTTCATCGTCGTTTTGTTTTTTAGTTTTTAACGAATCAGAATGCAGAACACAATGCACCAAAAAAAAAAAAAAATGCATTATGAAAATCCGCGAAATAGCGAATCCGCGATAAGTGAACCGCGAAGTGGCGAGGGATCACTGTAATACATATGAAGTGAAATGTATTAAGCCTTTTTTTTTTTTTTTTTTTAGTTTTGTTTCAGTTTCAATGATTATGTTTTAGAGCTCATTACAGCTATGGCTTACAGCTCAGTAAAAAAAAATTACAATTATTACAAAATATTACAATTACTTCCTAAGATTAATCAAAAAGGATGTACAATACAGAAATGTCCAACGTCTGAAAAATATGTTCATTTGTGCACTTGGTCTGAGCTCCTTTAGCACAACTTACTGTATCAGCGCGGATTGAACAGAGGCAATTAACCTGTGGCACTGTTGAGGCATCAGCATGAAGTGCTCTAAAATCTCCTGGTAGATTTTCAAGCATTAGCTTTGGACTTCGATAAAACACAACTGACCCACACCAAAATATGAAAGCGCATCCCGAATCATAACCAACTTTGGAAACTTCTCACTGGACTTCTCCAGTTTTCCTGCAGACTCTGGGATCTTGATTTCCAAATGAAATGCAAAATTAACTATTCTAATTTAAAAAAAAAAAAAGTACTTTGGACCACTGAGCAACCATCCAGTTCTTTTTCTTCTTAGACTGGGTTAGACACTTCTGATGTTCTCTCTGGTTTAGGAGTGGCTTGATAGTGGCTCTTGATGCACTGACTCCAGCCTCGCTCCATTCCTCATGAAAATCTTCATAATGCTGCGATCGTCCCAGTTGCTTGTGCACTTTTTCCTACATCATTTTTCCCTTCACACTCTGCAGACAGCCGGTCCTTTCAGCAATGGCCAATGTGGCTTACTGCCCTCTTCTGGACAACTTCAAGTTAGCAGTCTTCTCCATAACTGTGGTTGTGTCTACTGAACTAGACCAAGATGTACATGGTAGTTATAATAATCTACTCAAACTAGAAATTAAATATTTTAATAGTTGGAGATTCTGAGTTTTTGAAAAACAGTAATTAATTATCGATATTTAAAAAAAAGGGCTTGACATTTTCACTTTACATGTAATGAGCCTAGAATATATAAGTATAATATAATACAGTATATACAAATAAATATACCTATATATATTTTTTTTATTAAATTGGAAAAAAAAAACTTTTTCACAATATAATAATTTATTAAGATGGCCTATATACTGTACACTATATAAGCGAAAACGTACCCCTATATTCTAAGATTCAGGAGCTCATTTTTTTGTGTGTGTGTGTATTATTTTTTCATTGTCTACTTTAGAAGTATCCTTTTGTTTGTCCACACAGTTTTGGTGACTCAGTTGCTTGTTTGTCGTATCTTTTCTTGACTCAATTTTATTGGAATTCCACATGAATGACAGTGGGGATGGTGTGTTCAGAGTGATGTGCAGTGTTAGTTTTCCGCCACATATAGCAATTTTGCATTTTGGCCAAAAAGTTCCATTTTGGTCTCATCTGACCAGAGCACCTTCTTCCACATGTTTGCTGTGCAAACGGGACTTCTTATGGTTTTCTGTTAACAATGGCTTTCTTCTTGCCACTCTTCCATAAAGGCCAACTTTGTGCAGTGCACGACTAATAGTTGTCCTATGGACAGATTCCCCCACCTGAGCTGTAGATCTCTGCAGCTCGTCCAGAGTCACCATGGGCCTCTTGGCTGCATTTCTGATCAGCGCTCTCCTTGTTCGGCCTGTGAGTTTAGGTGGACGGCCTTGTCTCGGTAGGTTTACAGTTGTGCCATACTCCTTCCATTTCTGAATGATCGCTTGAACAGTGGCTCTGTGGGATGTTCAAGGCTTTGGAAATCTTTTTGTAGCCTAAGCCTGCTTTAAATTTCTCAATAACTTTATCCCTGACCTGTCCGTTCTTTGGACTTCATGGTGTTGTTGCTCCCAATATTCTCTTAGACAACCTCTGAGGCAGTCACAGAGCAGCTGTATTTGTACTGACATTAGACATTAGCCTAAGCCTGCTTTAAATTTCTAACTAAGTCGGCATATAAATTTATGACTTTATCCCTGAACTGCACTCAGACCAAAGGGGGCTGAATAATTACGCACACCCCACTTTTCAGTTATTTACTTGTAAAAAATGTTTGGAATCATGTATGTTGTTGTTATTTTTTTTTTCAATAGGAATGAGGGCCTGGGTAATCTACTGGTGCTGAGAGATATCCTGATTACCTTTGCTGCTTTTCACCAAGGCAAGAAAGGCTAAAATACCAGACCTATTTTGTCTAGTCAGGATAAACTGTCCAAATTTTAGACATTTTGTTAATTATTTTACAAAAAATTGTAACATATGTAAATGTTTGTCTCTCAGAGGTCAGTTATGCCCAGGGTATGAATGATCTATGCAGTCGCTTCCTGGAGGTTTTGGATTCAGAGGTGGACACATACTGGAGCTTTTGCTGTTACATGGAGAAATTTTCAAGAGACTTCTGTGCTGATGGCCTGCACCGCAAAATTGGTGGGTTTCTATATTGGAAGAACAAGTGTAGCTGTATTCCCATTTTATAGAGTAAATATAAAACTTGGTTATTATTATTTTCAATGATCAGCCATAACATTTACACCACATAAAATTAATACATTAACATTGATTCCACTAAATATATACTGTATACTATAAACAAGATCATGGGCTCCTAAAGCTCTTTAATGCCTGTGGTGATCAAAAGGATAGTTTGTCTGCTTTGATCACACAGCACAGCACAATATTCCAAAAAAGTCATGCTGGTGATGATAGAATAGCACCAGGACCTCCAGTGCACCACAGCCTGGTGCACATTGGGCTTGCAGGCAAAGAGACCATGGCCACTGACCCAGTCCCAAAACTCATACCCAAAGATATTGAGCAGTCATGCACTGAGGGGCCAGAGCTACCCCAGTGGTACAAGAGGAACACGTTATTGTGAATATTGTTTTGCGTAGTAATGTTATGGCTGATCAGTGTACAGTATATCCCGTATATGTACTGTATATCTTCTGATTGGACAGAAGAAGTAGATTTTTTTATATATATAACAGGAGATTTGTAGTGATAATACATACCGTTGTATACAGTTAACTACGTTCCTAAGTAGGGCACCGGAGAATTTTGAAAAACCAAAAAAGAAAAAAAAGGCCTATAAATACATATTTTTATAGTTTAAACCCTAAATATTCCCCCAAAACACTTTAATTTCATTTCAAACTCAGCTTAATACAGTAAACCCATATACTATACATTACTGTACTGCTGTAATGTCTCCCGCACTGCTAAAATGTAAAACACAGATGGTACCACTATACAGTATGTACTCTAATTCATGCACAGTAAGTACAGGAATAATTCATCATCCCAAGCCGCGTTTTCCTCTAAGGTTGCTTTGTGTTCTCTATACAGTACTAAAAAAGTTATACATTATTACATTTTATAAGACAAAGAAGAAGAAGAAGATATGGAAATTCATGTACACTTATAAAGTGTTTAGTTCGAAGGATTTTATAGTTTGTGTTTGGAGAATTTTAATAGTGTAAGAGAAATGGATGGAAAATATAGGAGAATAATTGACTTTTTTTTAACAGAATTGGAGGCGGCTCTGCTGAAAGAGTTGGATCCTCATCTTCATGCTCATATTATAACAGACAATATGGATAAACTGACATTCTGTCACAGGTAGATATTAGCTTCACTGCTCTAATTTCAAATATATCTAAGTATGTGTAGTAAGCCTTCTGTCTTTCTCTTTTTATCGCTCTTATGTCCCTTTCTTTTAAAAGTATTTGTCTCTGTGGCCGTGTTTCTGGGCAGGTGGCTGCTGTTGGGTTTCCAGCGCGAGTTTGAGCACAGTGATGCTCTACGGCTGTTTGAGATTCTTAGCTGTGATCATCTGGAGCTCATTTCCCAGCAGGTGGACAGGGCACGCTATCAGGAGAGACTGGAGCACAGCTTTCGTAAGAATTCTCAAACCCCCAGTATTAAATGTAACAATAAGCTTTGTTCAGTTATTTATTATTGGTATAGTATAAGGATGTAACTCACCTGTTCTTATGCACTTGTCAGCCGCTTTACCACATCCATCAGACAGGAACCTTCAAAGATTTACCACAGAATGAATATTATTTAGTGGGTTATTCTCAGTACACCAGAGACATACTGTACTGTAGCAAGAAACTGGAATGGGATTGTGTGTGTGATTTGGTGCGTAATGATGTACAATTCTTGCAGAGGATGAGCCAGAGACAGAACCTCAAGGCATTAACAGAGAGTTCACGTTTGAACTCTTCATCTGTGCTACTATTCTTCTGGAGAACAGAGATTCACTGCTCAGCTGCAGAAATGAGGTCCAGCTCCTGCAGTTCATAAACAGGTCACTCTTTTCCCTCTTACACCAGTCCTGTCCCAGACAGAACCTTATTCGTTAAGTTTAAATTTCTTTAGAAATCCATTTAAGGGTAATATGTGTACATTTTTCTTTCAGTCTTTAAAAGCATCTTGGTAGTTTCTGAAAAAATAAAGAATACATTAAATTAGATCATTCTGAGAAAGTAATGTAAATTCTTTATAGTAAATTACTTACAGCCTCATGCACACCTGTTCACACAAAATCTGATCATACGCCTAACATAATATGCAATTACACTACATGCAGTTAAAAGTGTATTAAGGGCATGTGGGTTGCTCATAACTATCATAACAATCATAACTAAGACAGACCATGATCTTACTGGCCTTGTGAATACATGTAAATAAGGACTGCAATTTTTATTATTATTATTATTATTATTATTATTATTGCTTTGTTAATTTGTTAATAATTAACAAATTTACAAAATAATTTGCTCCTACCACACAGTAGGAGTGTGCTGTGCTGCCTGCCAATGTGCAAACAGTTTAGAGCACAACATGTGTAGGATTAGACCGGAACAGCAACATTTCATTAAGTCAGATGCAAACATATTTAAATTGAAATTAATTTAAGTCAGTGTGGTGATACATGAACTGCCACACAAAACAATCATAATCCATCACTGAATATTTTTTTTCTGAATATCTATTCTGAATAGTATCTTATTTGCCAGACTTTTCCCATGTGAGACTTACTGTTTCCTGTCTGTGTCCAGCTTGCAGGGGACTCTGGATTTAAATAGCTGCTTGAAGAAAGCTGAGGAGCAGTTCTATAACTACTGTAAGCGTTCCGTCAGGGATTGCCTTAATGAGCGTTACCGGAGACACAAGAGCAAAGGGGAGCCCTTCCTCTACCAGCTGCGCCACCTGTTCTCTGGAAACTAGGGTTGTCTGAGTATTTCTGGAAAAGCCCTGTTAAAAAGAATGATACCTGAAAGTTGGTTTGTTTGCTCATGTTTGGATTTCTGGTCCTTTCCAAGAAAAGAACTTTGCTGTAGTGCATGGAAATGTTAACATGGGTTAAAACTGAATAATGCTGCTTAAATAAGTATTTGGTTTATGGAGAGAGTTTGTGGCTCCCAATCTCAGTTTTGATGAGTCTTTACAGTAAAATTACCAGCATTAAATGAACACTGATAGTGATATTTAATCTTGGGAGCTTTGCTGTACATGAATCACAGTGTTAGACATCGAAAACACTTGACACATTTGGGCTCAAAAACTAAAATGCTGAAATGTAGAGGACAACATGTCCACAAATATCAGAACGTAGGTTGGGAACAATTCATCTATTATTTGCAGCGACTAGAGGTATTTACATTGTTTTTTGTTTTTTACTTTATGTATTATAGTTTTTAATAAAATGCTGCAGTGATAAATACTATAATGTTGAATACATTTTGAATCATGTGAAATGTATAATTATAATGTGCGATTTTTATGTTTGTAATGTGAAAGTGATTCAAGAAAGGTTATTATTAAAAATCCTATTAAATGACTTATGGTAAGTTGAGGTTGACAAGATAATATACTATATATATATATATATATATATATATATATATATATACATATATATATATATATATATATATATATATATATATATATATATATCTGTGTGTGTCTATGTCTGTGCACTATATTGCCCAATTATATACAGTATTGCCAATATTGCCCTTTTTAATCCATATGGTTTAATATGATGTTGGCCCACCTTTTGTAGCAGCTTCAACTTTTCTGGGAAGGCTTTCCACAGGGTTTAGGAGTGTGTTTATCAGAATTTTTTCACCATTCTTCCAGAAGCACATTCGTCAGACACTGATGTTGGATGAGAAGTCCTGGCTTACAGTCTCCACTCTAATTTATATTTAGGGTGTTCTATCAGGTTGAGGTCAGGACTCTGTCCAGCCCAGTTCTTCCGCATCAAACTCACTCGTCTATGTCTTTATGGACCTTGCTTTGTGCACTGGTGTGCAGTCAAGCTGGAACTTGTGAAGGGTTGTTTTTCAGTCACTGGACATGACCCCTTATTTCCAGTGAAAGGAACTCTTAATGCTTCAGCATACCAAAACATTTTGGACAATTTCATGCTCCCAACTTTGTGGGAACAGTTTGGGGATGGACCCTCCCAATTCCAACATGACTGCACATTAATGGTCTCCACGGTCACTAGTTGGATCACTACAGAGGTTGGTAGATGGATCTGCGTATAGTATAGTTGCACTCAAAATTATTCAACCCTCAGTGAAAATTAGATTTTTGGCCAAAACAGCTGCAAGTTGTTTAATAAAAAAAATGAAAAATAAAAAAAACTACATTTCAATGGGGATTGAATAATTTCAAGTGCAACTATACAGTATATATACTTGCACTTATCATTACTAGTTATCATTACTAGTGTGTGTATGTGTGTATATACAGTATATACTGTATAAGAAGCATAAAAATAAAAGGACTATATCTGCTTGATGTCTGAATCAGATTAGATCAGTATGCAATAATAGAGTCACACACGTGTGTCTGTTGGCGATGTTCTCAATAAAAACATATGTGTAAGGTGACCAGCCCACTGCTCCTTCTAGAAAAGCCTCTGCGACGAACCACAGTCAATAGTTAGCAATGCTCAAGTGTCAGTGGGACAAAAATGGATGTCGCGCTGGGACGTTCTCTTTTTTGGGAAGATGTGTCCCTCAGACATAATTTGCTGCTCAGCATGACATCAAGGAAATTGGAAAATACTTGTAAATAGTTTGAATGCTTGGGAAAGTTTTTTTTTTAATGTTTTTCAAGTTTAAACACACAAACAAGGGGTCCTCGTATGACTGTGCTGAGGTGATTTGAGGGAATGGGATTGTCATCTGTGTTTTATTTTAAGATTACAGTGACATTTAAGTAACCTTGGCCATGTGAGTCAAGGAATTACGGAATAGAGGCAAGAAAATATAAACTTTTATTTGTTATTGACTAAAACTAAAGTGTAATATGCAGTTATGTTTTTCTGAAGCTAAAAAAAATTATCAGTTTTTGAGTTTGGCTGGTTCTGAGCTTATCACCTCCGAGCAAACCCTTATCTATCTATCGCTCTACAGCAGAGCCAGTCAACAACTGTAAGCTAACAGATAGCTTAAAAAGAAGACTTTAAAAATTAAATATCATACTTTATTATGAATATCAACTATTATATTATATTATGTATTATATTATATTTATTACAAATATTGAAATGAGAAATATTTAGTCAAAAATCATTGAAGGAAGTCCCTCAGAGCATTATTTTAGCATTAGTGCTAGCAGCGTCAGCGCAGTGTGAGTGTGCTGCAGGCAGAGGAGCACACATGCGGAGTGCAGTCTGGAACTTTCTCTGTGTGGTGGGATCAGGTGACCGAGTGCTGGAATCTCTCTGGCTGCTGTGGCTATATACACAGAAGTGTCTAGAGCCTCTGTCTCTGATTCCAGCAGGACGGGAGTGTGAACACACCAGCAGTGTTCAGTTCGGGCTAAAGCCAACCTTCATACTCCATACAGTTATCTCTGTCTCTGACTTTCCAGAAAAGGTAAAAGTTTGCCTAAGAGGTGTTGGCCTGCAAAAGTGGCTTTGCTTCGTGCTTTAGTCTGTTATGTCATTTTATTTGTGGCTTTATATTGCTGATGGTTTTTGGCTGTTGGCTTCTGCTGCAGAATGTCGTACCATTTATTACAGCACATTCTGTATTTTCACTGAGTGCTTGATTTAAAAAAAAGAAAACTAATATGAGAAATTTCCAATCATTTATGTACTCTAATTTATCCATGGAAATACTGTAGTTAATATGGATTATATGTCAAACGCATATCTATCAAACATTTTTTTGAATAAAAAAAGGATAAATAATAGGAATACAATATTTGCATCAAGGCATTTCTTACAATACAATTTAGTCCTGGAATGTACTACTCTGTCTGTCTGTCTCTCACTCTCTCTCTCTCTTGTTGAATTGTAACTGCAAAGTACAACAAGGCTATGGTGGAATAAAGAATAAATGATCATAAGAATACTAAAGATTTCAACAATCTGTAACAATCAATAAAAAAAGAAAGAAGCATAAAAAAACTGTGTTGAATTTTGTCAAATGGACTTCTTATAACAGCTATTGATTAAGTTTAATAAGATTTAACGTGGTTTGTTAATGTTTTATCTGGAGTTTTATGCCATCCTAAACAGTCCAATACTCCAATCTGGCAACCATCTTCCTCTCACCTCATTTGCTGCAATCAACCTATCTCAGATTTGTATTTTTTATTCTGATTTAAGTTTTTTGTCGCTGTTTGTAATTTGCTGAAGAATGATGATCATCAACCGTCTTTAGGTCTATGGTGGCATTGCAGTTTTCATTAAGCAATCATTGCAAACTAGTAGAAAGTTAGACGCAGAGAGAGAGACAGCAATGTTACTGTAGTTTTCCATCTTGCTTGCATATCTTCTAAGGCCATTCTGGGGAAACAACCTGCTGCTAAATTTTTTCAGATAAATTTCTCTCCATTGAAATATACAAAGGCAGTTATAGGTCTAGCTTATGTTTACAGTACATTTGAAGGTCATCATCTGTTTTTTTTTCTGTCTGGATCTGTCATAAATAACATTGGGAATAAGAAAAGTTTAATATTTTCATGAATGGTAGCATAATGATTTACAACGTTGGAAATTAGACATGCTCTCATCGGACATGATTGAGGCACACATTAATATGGGTCTTCCTATTACAGAGTTACACAGTCAAGCAGGTGCTTACTAGCACATTCTATATCTGTGGGCAGTGTGCCCATGTTATATCCTATTTATGACAACAGCTGGACCTGAGTACCCTTTCTGCCTATCTCTCTATTTCAGAAATAATGTCTAAAGGTCCAGCAGTAGGCATTGACCTGGGCACCACCTACTCATGCGTTGGCATTTTTCAGCATGGCAAGGTGGAGATCATTGCCAATGACCAAGGAAACAGAACTACGCCCAGTTATGTTGCCTTTACAGACACTGAGAGACTGATTGGAGATGCTGCTAAGAACCAGGTGGCCATGAACCCTAACAACACTGTGTTTGGTAAGACAGAGTATAGTAAAGTAAACCATGATGGGAGCTCTTACTGTATGTAGCCTGTATTAAATACCCATAATTGATGTGGAGATCTCAGGCAACCTGGAAAAAGAAATCATGTACACATTACACTAGATGACATAAAAACTATATGGAAACAGTAAACTGCAAGGGTGTTCAAAAGAGGGTTTAGTGAAAAGTACTTATCTTGGTTAGCTTCACATGTTTTTAAAAGATTTAAAAATCTGTGAAACATCTGCATTGTACTATAGCAATCCTTTCCAGCATTAGAAATAATGTTAACTCTTGGGCTCTAGCAGATGTGTCATGCATAATTTTTTTTAGGTAGCACAATTCCACGGCATTGTCGTATAAAAAATGATACATGACATTCATAATTTATCATGTAACAATATGTTTGGTTATGCTTTTGTTCATATTCAAAAATAAAAAACAAAAACTGCTATTTATCATTAGCAGTGTATGTATTAGAAAAGCTAATTAAAGCACCTACTATAAAAACAGAATGGAAACGTTTCTCAAGTCATCTAATCTGAAAACCTCTACAATCTATACAAACTTACATGTATTAATTATATTATAGATTATATTGTACCCTGTTGCAAACGATCACAATTTTTCTACCCAGATGCCAAGCGTTTGATTGGTCGACGATTTGATGACACTGTGGTGCAGTTAGATATGAAGCACTGGCCTTTCAGGGTGGTGAATGATGGAGGAAAACCAAAGGTGGAGGTGGAATACAAGGGAGAGATGAAGACGTTTTATCCTGAAGAGGTGTCATCTATGGTCCTCACCAAAATGAAGGAGATTTCAGAGGCTTATCTGGGCAAAGTAAGACGAATCAGAAAAGCTAAAGAGAATTTCTTATGATAACTACAAATAATTGTGTCACTTACAACAATTGTACAACAACAATAACATTGAAGGAACATTCTCAGTGAATATCTGTCCATGTTCATCAGAAATAATTTTTTTCAGAAAAAAATGATGTTGGATAAAATTATGTTGGATCAAGTAGATTTACCTTATTCTTTACTTCTCGATTGCTTGTCTCTTTAGACCATAACAAACGCTGTTATCACAGTTCCTGCCTACTTCAACGACTCCCAAAGGCAAGCCACCAAAGATGCTGGCACCATTGCTGGCCTGAATGTCCTCCGCATCATCAATGAGCCAACAGCAGCAGCCATTGCCTATGGGCTGGACAAGAAAGTAAATGTTTGAACCAGTATGCATGTAAAGCAACCTTAAAAAAATAACATTGTGATTTATATTGCTATGTACTGTATATATGCTGTGCTATATTTCTATATTGCTATTGACTAGACTCTACATGCACAAACTTAAACTGTGGTCCTTTGCCTCAGGTTGGTAGCGAACGTAATGTCCTCATTTTTGACCTGGGTGGTGGCACATTCGATGTGTCCATTCTGACCATTGAAGATGGCATTTTTGAGGTCAAGTCGACAGCCGGTGACACTCATCTCGGGGGTGAAGACTTTGACAACCGTATGGTCAACCACTTCATCACAGAATTTAAGCGTAAATTCAAGAAAGACATCACGGGCAATAAACGTGCAGTGCGTCGTTTGAGGACAGCTTGTGAACGTGCCAAGCGCACGCTGTCCTCCAGCACACAGGCCAGCATCGAGATTGACTCACTTTATGAGGGTTCTGACTTCTACACCTCTGTTACACGAGCACGTTTTGAGGAGCTCAATGCTGACCTGTTCCGTGGTACTCTAGAGCCTGTTGAGAAGTCCTTACGTGATGCCAAGATGGACAAGAGCCAGATCCATGACATTGTCCTTGTTGGAGGTTCCACTCGCATTCCCAAGATCCAGAAACTACTGCAAGACTTTTTCAATGGTCGTGATCTCAATAAGAGCATTAACCCTGATGAAGCAGTGGCCTATGGAGCAGGTATGTGAAACTTCATCCTCAAAGTGGTCTAGTTAGTACTTATTCATTGATCGATTTCAAATCTCTCATCATACAGTATGATGCACTGTGACTTTTAAACCTTTCCGTATAGCTGTCCAGGCAGCAATTTTGTCAGGCGATAAATCAGAAAATGTTCAAGACCTTCTTCTGCTGGATGTCACTCCTTTGTCTCTGGGAATTGAGACAGCTGGCGGTGTTATGACTGTGCTCATTAAGAGGAATACCACCATTCCTACCAAACAAACTCAAACCTTTACAACCTACTCAGACAACCAGCCTGGTGTGCTGATCCAGGTACCCCATGTTGACAGATACCCAGTCATAAGTCAATAGCTTTACCAGTGTATTTTGCTATAATAAAGTGTTTTTTGCTTGTCAGGTATATGAAGGAGAACGAGCCATGACCAAGGACAACAATATTTTGGGCAAGTTTGAGCTTACAGGTATTCCCCCTGCCCCCCGAGGTGTGCCACAGATCGAAGTGACCTTTGATATTGATGCCAATGGCATTCTCAACGTGTCTGCAGTGGACAAGAGCACTGGCAAGGAGAACAAGATAACTATCACTAATGACAAAGGTACCAGCACAACTGAGATTTAGAAACACACCTAGATTTTTCTATTTTATTTCTCAGCTCTAATAACGTCTGGCTCTTTCAGGCCGCCTGTCCAAGGAGGACATTGAACGAATGGTGCAGGAGGCTGATAAATACCGTTCAGAGGATGATGCTCAAAGGGATAAGGTCACAGCCAAGAATGCTCTCGAGTCCTTGGCCTTTAATATGAAAAGCACAGTGGAGGATGAAAAACTCAAGGACAAGATCAGTCCTGAGGACAAGAAGACAATTGTGGACAAGTGCAATGAAGTTATTGCCTGGCTGGATAGGAACCAGGTAAAGACATGAAACCAGCACAGATTTTGAGTTTTCCATCAAATATCTGAGTATATATAAAATATAAGAGCTTTTTCTAAAAAGAAACCAGAATATAAAAAGTGCTCATCATTCCACAGTGCTGAACATTGCATTTGTAGATATTTGATTTGTTGTTTTTTTTGTGCCAAAGACTGCAGAAAAGGATGAGTACGAGCATCAGCAGAAAGAGCTGGAGAAAGTGTGTAACCCCATAATCAGCAAGCTCTACCAAGGTGCTGGGGGAATGCCAGGAGGAATGCCAGGAGGAATGCCAGGTGGCGCAGGTGGGTTCCCTGGAGGTGCAAGTGGGAGTGCTTCCTCTGGCCCCACCATCGAGGAGGTTGACTAAACCAAACACCACACCAGAAGAAGAGAGAGAGAAATCCCAGTATCAGCTACATGCAAACAGCACATTTTACACTGCACTCTCATAAGTCCTTGTTAATGCCAGCCAGTGCCAACTGAGACCAACATACATCTTGTGACCAAATCTGGTATTTCTGTGACATGTGTTGTTGTTGCTTTTTTTTTTAGTGCATCTTGTAGTGATTGGTGTTCTTTAGGTTAAGCTGAGATTATTTGTGCCATTACATCCTCTTTTGTAGCTGTACTTCCTTACAGATGTCCTCCTCAGTTCTCTACAGTTCTGTGGTGGCTCATTAATAAAATAAAAAGGATTCTCTTTATCTTCGGCTTGTGTGTTTGTGTGCAGTGAACATTTGAGTTATGTTGTAATGCTATTTAAGCCCTAAAAAATATAAAACATACAAAATCAAGTAATGTAAATGCTGTGCCAGCAGGATGATTCAGAGGCCTTTGTCCATCTCTATGAATGTGCTGTGTTAGCATGTGAATTGGCAGGAAGACCGTTGTTTGTTTGACTGCCACCCTGAAAATAGAAAAAGCCCAACTACCCATGCAGTAGCTTTCTTTGGTAAATCAACAGGGTTTTAAAAAAAGTGATCAGTCAACAGTGCCAGAGGTTCAGGACCCTGACCATCAGTGAGGAGTGGCTGACCCAACATCTTTGGCCTGCGAATTCGAAATACCTAACACAAATAGCTGCTGAACATAGAACATCAAGTTTGTGTGTGAATCTACGGTATGCGTGTCATCAAGAGTCTTAGCTGTTTAATTAGGCTTCACCACTTTGGGATTTACTGACAGGAGGCAGATACAGTATGTTGTTTATAAATTTTAACGTGTTTGATCATTATTGAAGCTCACGCACTTTTGCGTCTTTTGCATATTTTTGCATTTCAGTTTGGGAGAGAACAAGGAATCAACTCACAGTTTATGAGATATAGTTAAAAAATTAAAAAATGAAGGGGGTCTCCGAGTGGCGCAGTGGTAAAGTGCTCGCCCTATCATCCGGAGATCGCTGGTTCGGTTCCCGGGTGATGCTGTAAACTCTCACAGCCGGAGGTCTCGAGGGAACTAAATTGGCCGAGCTCTCTCAGCGGGGAGGGATGAGAGGGACTTAGTGCTCCCACATTAATCACGGCTCTACGCCATTCGGGGCGTCTGTGAGCTCGTGCACGCAGAGGGAGCGGACAGCACTGACCTCCAAGTGTGTTATGCCGCCCCCAACGGTGCGTGAGCGAGCAGTTAGAAAAAAAAAAGAGGTCGGCTGGGGTCACGTGGTGCGGAGGAAACACGTGACAACCCTCGGCCCACCTAGCTGAATGGTAGTAAGTAGCCTTAATGTGGGAGCCGCCCCACATTAAGGTGGGGGGAAGGAATTAGACACTACTAAATTGGGGAGAAAATTGCGGGGTGGGGGAATAAATATAAAATACAAAATAAATTTAAACAATATTCTATAGAAGCACCATTAGGTCAACTTTCAAGTTAGCAGTTATTAAGCCGCTTCTTAAAAAATCTAATTTGGACGCGAATGAAATAAAAAATTACAGACCGATCTCAAACCTCCCGTTCATATCAAAAATACTAGAAAAAGTAGTATCAGCTCAAATTTGCACATTCTTGCAGGATAACAACATCCTTGAAGAATTTCAGTCAGGTTTCAGGCCCCATCATAGCACAGAAACTGCACTAGTTAAGATTACAAATGACTTGTTTTTAGCTTCAGACCAAGGCTGCATCTCATTGCTAGTCCTGCTCGATCTTAGTGCTGCATTCGACACTATAGATCATAATATTCTCATAGATCGCTTACAAAATTATATAGGCATTCAGGGACAGGCACTAAAATGGTTTAGATCTTACCTGTCTGATCGCTACCATTTTGTAGCTCTAAATGGAGAACTGTCTGGTATAATGCCAGTGAAATATGGGGTCCCACAAGGGTCAGTTTTAGGACCTCTGTTGTTCTCAATATACATGCTTCCCTTGGGTAACATCATTAGAAGACATGGGATTAGTTTCCATTGTTATGCTGATGATACCCAATTATATTCATTCATTCATTCATCTTCTATACCGCTTAATCCTGTGTTCAGGGTCGCGGGGGACCTGGAGCCTATCCCAGGAGACTTCGGGCACTAGGCGGGGTACACCCTGGACAGGGTGCCAATCCATCGCAGGGCACACACACATACACACACTCACACACCCAATCACACACTACGGGCAATTTAGGAACGCCAATTAGCCTAACCTGCATATCTTTGGACTGTGGGAGGAAACCGGAGTACCCGGAGGAAACCCACCAAGCACGGGGAGAACATGCAAACTCCATGCACACAGAGACGGGAATCGAGCCTGGCCGGGGAATCGAACCCAGACCCTGGAGGTGCAAGGCGACAGTGCTAACCACTACACCACCGCGCCGCCTACCCAATTATATATCTCAACTAAACCAGACGAAATACCTAAGTTGTCTAGATTAACTGAGTGTGTCCAGGACATAAAAGATTGGATGACCAATAACTTTCTTTTATTAAATTCAGATAAGACAGAGATATTACTTATTGGCCCAAAAACCAGCACACAACAGCTTTCACAATTCAGCTTGCGCTTAGAAGGATGTACTGTTATTACCAGCTCAGCAGTAAAAGATCTGGGAGTAATATTAGACAGTAACTTGTCTTTTGAAAATCACATTTCAAATATCACAAAAACAGCCTTTTTCCATCTTCGAAATATTGCTAAACTTAGGAACATCTTATCCGTATCTGATGCAGAAAAACTAGTTCATGCATTCATGACCTCCAGACTGGACTATTGTAATGCATTACTAGGTGGTTGTCCTGCATCCTCAATAAACAAGCTTCAGTTAATCCAAAATGCAGCTGCCAGGGTTCTCACTAGATCCAGAAAATATGATCATATAACCCCAATATTATCATCCCTGCACTGGCTACCTGTTCAGTTTAGAATAAATTACAAAATAGTATTACTTACATACAAGGCCTTAAATGGTTTAGCTCCCACATACCTAACCAGTCTTCTGATACGCTACAATCCACCACGCGCCTTAAGATCACAAAACTCCGGACTTCTGGTAGTTCCCAGAATTTCTAAATCTACAAAAGGGGGTAGGGCTTTTTCATATTTAGCTCCAAAGCTTTGGAATAGCCTTCCAGACAGTGTTCGGGGAGCAGACACGGTTTCTCAGTTCAAAAGTAGACTCATGACGCATCTTTTTAATCTGGCATACACATAACTCATCCCAGTACTCATACTCCAGTACACCTATACCGAATGGCAACTACGCTAATTCTCCCCATCTGTTCTGTATTTCTCTACCCATCCCGAGGCATCGGGAGATTTTGCCAGCTTCAGTAGACAAAGGCCGACCCTGCGAGGTTCCTGAGGCATCCAGAGAAGGACCAGCTCCAACTGGATTCAGCTTTATGATGGTTGGAGCTACACATGCTGCTCCTGTGCTTCCAGTGATCCAGACCTCATCTGCCCTCTGCACCTACTGACTCGTCCCTATGCTGAACTGGTCTTCATGACAATTTAAATAATTTCTGTCATATTGAATTTTCACCTGCACAACACACAAGATGTTATATCATTTCTATCTGTTATCGCCCAAATGAGGATGGGTTCCCTGTTGAGTCTGGTTCCTCTCAAGGTTTCTTCCTAATGCCATCTCAGGGAGTTTTTCCTTGCCACCGTCGCCGTCACCCTTGGCTTGCTCATCAGAGAAATTTCATTCATTCGTCTCATTATTATCTGCACATTTTTCTCACACATCCACACTTTCAATTATTTTCTTTTCTATAATTATTATTATTATTTGTTTTTATTTATTTATTTTCTATTATAATTTTATTTATTTATTTATTACTTTATATATAATTATTCTATATATATATAAAATATATAATTATTATAATTTTTTTTTGTTAAATTTCTTTAATTCTTGTGAAGCTGCTTTGAGACAATGACCATTGTTAAAAGCGCTATATAAATAAAATTGAATTGAATTGAATTGAAATTGAACTGTGCTTAGTCAATATGTGTCTCTCAAACTCGTCATAGAATGTGCAAAACAAACATAAACTAGGAGAAACACGAAAACCAGAGCGCTCCCTCTGATGCAACATGCATCCTTAACAAATAATTAACCGCATGTCAATGATATCATGATTGTCACATTGACACTGTGGCCATCACACTTTTATTAAAACCTAATGTTCCTGTAGCTAAGGCTGCTTCAATCTGTTCCCACATCAAGTCAGTTTCCTTTGCCAAACAGCATTATGAGCACAGACGTTTATATGAACCAATCAGTTATATAGTACTGTATACTGTAAGGACAAACATTATCATTTCAGTCCATCATATCAACTAGAAATGTGTAGTGGTAGCTCAGAGGGCTAAGAGCAAGTTACTGATTGGATGACTGATGGTTTGATCCCCAGCTCTCACAAGGGTGACATTGTTGAGTTCTTGAGCAAATTAAAATTACATTTTTCACATACACAGTCATACATAGTACAATATGCAGTGAAACGCTTATACGGCCACCTTAAAATCTAATTATTAATAAGAAATAAATAGGAAATGGAATAAGAATAAGAATAAAAGATCGAAAATTTAACTGCAGAGAAAAATAGAACAACAAAATATAAAATATAGGATAGAAAAAATATTTTTTAAACTTTTCATTCATTTTCTATACCGCTTAATCCTGTGTTCAGGGTCGCGGGGGACCTGGAGCCTATCCCAGGAGACTTCGGGCACTAGGCGGGGTACACCCTGGACAGGGTGCCAATCCATCGCAGGGCACACACACATACACACACTCACACACCCAATCACACACTACGGGCAATTTAGGAACGCCAATTAGCCTAACCTGCATATCTTTGGACTGTGGGAGGAAACCAGAGTACCCGGAGGAAACCCACCAAGCACGGGGAGAACATGCAAACTCCATGCACACAGAGACGGGAATCGAGCCTGGCCGGGGAATCGAACCCAGACCCTGGAGGTGCAAGGCGACAGTGCTAACCACTACACCACTGTGCCGCCTTTTTAAAACTTAGCTATACAAAATATAGACAATAACGGCAAATATGAAACAAATATGAAAATTCTGGAAAAATGTGCAATGTGCAAAAGTATGCAAAATGAAATTAAATTAATAGAAACGTTCAGAAACTATGCAAAATGAAATAGAGCAAGGCCCTTAACCGTATCTGCTCCCAGAGCACTGTATCATGGCTGACTCTGTGCTCTAACCCCAGTTACACTCCTTACACAGTACATCACACACAGTACATACAGTTACACAGTACATCATGTGGATGACTGGGTGCCAGGACATCGCCTGGCACCCAGCCATATGAAGTCATATCATATGGATGTTAATTAGATGCGTACCACCTACCTAAACATTGTTGCAGACCAAGTACACCCCTTCATCAGCAGGATAATGCACATTGCCACAGTTCAAAACGTTATTCAGGAATTGTTTTAAGAACCTGATATGATGAGTTTGAGCATCGGTGGGGTCTACCGGACACGCAAGTCGGATCCATGGAGGTTCCACTTTGCAACTTACAGGATCTGCTGCTGACAGAGTTGTTTTGGCAGCACAAGAGGCATCAATAATGCAAACGAAGGGTCTGGAAAGGGCAGGAATAAGAACAAACAGGATACAGTAAAACACATGATGGTCATCCAAATGAACATGGCATGTTAATAATAAGGATTTACAATGTGCCTAGGGGTCGTTTGTCTTTTATGTGGGAACTCAGATCATTCGTTCCCACATGAATTACACATGTCCCCTAGGCATGTTGCAAATGAGCTGAGTTACAAAGGAGTCTTTTAACATTTAGGGGAATTAAGGCACTCTCTGGTGTTCTGATGGTGAATTGTCTAAGCAGCGTGTTACACCTCAACTATGCAAGCTGGCCTGGATTTAGTAACCTTGTGACGTGCAGAATTAAACTATGTGAAATTGACATGATGTGAGAGACTGATAGTCATACAGGAAACTATTATTTCTTGTTATTGCTGCTACACGTGGATCGGCAAGCTCCTGGATCATGAGGGTTCTTAGTATTGTCCACTTTTTTTCCTTTCTTTTTTTTTTGCCTTCATTTATGTTAAATAAATAGTGGCAAGAAGAAAAAGGTTATATGTTGTTGTTCATCTGAGGTTGTATCTGCCTTCTACGATCCGATGCTTTTACAGAAAAACATATCATTAAAAGAGGGACTTTTGACCATGACTGCACATACAGTACCAGACTATGTAATATATCAGTCAAAACTTTGGACCCAGCTTTTAATTCCATGGTCTTTCCTGATTTTTATTTCTTTCTACACTATAAAACAACACTGAAGGCATCCAAAATATGCTGTTTGTTAATTGGTGATTCCTGAAGCCGGTGACTCTAAATGAACGTCTCCTCTGCAGCAGAGGTAAGTTTTGGTCTTGCTTTCCTGTCATGGTCATCATGAGAGCCAGTTTCATTATGGGACTTGATGGGTTTTGCAAATGCAAGAACTGTTCCTGAAAAGCTGACCTTCATGTTGTTTTTGTTGTGGTTGTCCTTGATTAATTACCTAATGACATTTGTGTTACCTAATAGTTTTCGAAGAAGAAAAAAAGCAGTATGTTTCATGTAGAAAATAAATCCCAACTTGAGTCAAAGTTTCTGACTAGTACAATAATACTGTCAGTTTTTAGTTATTATGGTGTTTTGTCACTTTGTAACCAGTGTTCTCATAATACATTCTGTAACCACAATGACCTTGTGTGGTATAAAGTGATAATTATATCAGTACTCATAATTTATGCAATTTATAACATATGTTAATGTACTTATCACTTTATACCACATTGGGTCTGTGAGATTACAGAATGTATCTGGTTACAAAGTGACAAAATACAAGGGAGTACATATTTTAAAGGTGATAATATATCTGGACACTCGGAGGGGGAATTATGTGAAAATGCTCTTCATCGACTACAGCTTTGCATTTAATACCATAATTCCCTCCACACTCACCACCAAGCTGGAGCACCTGGGACTCAGCTCATCTATGTGTCAGTGGATCTCCAACTTCCTAACTGGCAGACCACAGGCAGTAAGGATGGGCGGACATGTCTCAGCCTCCCTCACTCTCAGCACTGGAGCCCCCCAGGGTTGTGTTCTGAGCCCCCTGCTGTACACTCTGTACACCTATGCAAGCGGTGCTGGACCAAGGCCAGGAAGATCGTGAAGGACCTCAGCCATCCCAACAATGGACTGTTCACTCTGTTGCGGTCTGGAAAACAATTCCACTCCCTGAAGGCCAACACAGAGAGACTGAGGAGGAGCTTCTTCCCGCAGGCGATAAGGTCTCTCAATCACAATCACACCTCCACACAGGACTAATAACATCTTTTAAACATTGACTGGACAATCATGGACACATTCATACACACTTGCACTACATATTTATACTCAGCAAAAAAAGAAACGTCCTCTGACTTTCAACTGTTTTTACTTTCAGTAAACTTAATGTGTAAATATTTGTATGAACACTAAAAGAGTCGACACCATAAGACATAAAGTAAAAATGTTTCACAATGTGTCCCTGAATGAAGGGAGGCTCAAAATCTGTCAGTAGCAGTCAGTATCTGTTGTGGCCACCAGCTGCTTGAAGTACTGCAGTGCATCTCCTCCTCATGGACTGGACCAGATTTGTCAGTTCTTGCTGTGAGATGGAGGGATTGTGTGTTCCTGATGTGACTCGGGCAGTTGTTGTGGCCATCCTGTACCTGTCACGCAGGTGTG
This sequence comes from Channallabes apus, assembly GCA_030522415.1. Taxonomy (NCBI): domain Eukaryota; kingdom Metazoa; phylum Chordata; class Actinopteri; order Siluriformes; family Clariidae; genus Channallabes; species Channallabes apus. The sequence continues at coordinate 28,062,524 of CM060126.1, forward strand.
ATATTCGGATGTACCCATCCTGTGCAGATGTTGTTACACGTGGTCTTCCACTGTTAGGATGATCAGCTGTCCTTCCTGTCTCCCTGTAGCGCCGTCTTAGGCGTCTCACAGTGCGGACATGGCAATTTACTGTTGGTGACGTAGCTTCCTGTTTTCGTATCGTTGCCGCGAAAGTTTTGCGTTTAAATTACATCGCTTTATACAATAACAATATTAATAGCAACTAGCTTTTACATCTCCATATTATTCGGCTTCGCCTTTTTTCTGCAATTTTTGGAGAACGCGCGAGTTTCCTCGTCTAAGAACAACGAACGGAATTCATCTCCAAACAACTAAAACTCCGACACAGAGGTACGTTTTCAAACTCGGATCATACTGAATGCGCAGCCGGCACCTCTGATCTGAAGCTAGGACTGTTAAATATTAGATCTCTCGCATCAAAGGCAGTTATTGTTAATGAAATTATCACAGATCAGGTGTTTGATATACTCTGTTTAACTGAAACATGGGTTAAACAGGATGAGTATGTAGCTCTAAATGAAGCTAGTCCTCCTGGATACAGCTACACCAGCCTCGGTTAACTGGTAGAGGAGGAGGCGTCGCAGTTATTCATGATGATAATCTGTCTATCGTACAAAAACACGGACACAAATTTAACTAATTTGAAATTCTCTATAGTAACATAAGTGTATTTAAGTATATTAAGTCAGCTCAGTCGATTCCACTAATTATAATTTACAGACCTCCAGGGCCGTATTCTGAATTTCTTAGTGAATTTGCGGATTTCATCTCATACCTGGTCGTTTCTGTAGACAAAGTGTTAATTGCCGGAGATTTTAACATTCATTTTGAGAATCCAGAAGACCCTCTGAGAACAGCATTTAAGTCCATACTGGACTCCGTAGGTGTAAATCAGTGTGTAGTAGGACCCACTCATAAAGCAGGTCACACTTTAGATTTAGTAATATTCTTCGGATTAATTATAAGAAATGTATTCACAATTCCACTGTCGGAAATTATCTCAGATCACTATCTTGTCTCCATTCAAGTGTGTCACAGTGATAATGTACGCACAGCACCGCGCTACCGTATTAAACGTACATTCACATCAACTACCACACAGAGTTTTATCAGTAATCTCCCAGAGTTACCAACTTCGATTAGGCCACCGTCTGACCCCACAGAACTCGATCAGGCGACTGAATATTTAGAGTCATCATTTTGTTGTACCTTAGATAATGTAGCTCCAGCTAAAAGAAAAATTATTAGAGATAAGAAACTCGCTCCCTGGTATACCGATCACACGCGCACTTTAAAACAGACTGCTCGGAAATTAGAGCGTAAATGGCGTCAAACTAAATTGTTGGTATTTCAAATAGCATGGAAAGAGAGCATCCTGAACTATAGGAAAGCTCTTAGTGTAGCTAGATCAACGCATCTCTCCACTCTTATAGAAGAAAATAAAAATAATCCTAGATTTTTATTTAATACCGTAGCCAAATTAACCAGAAATAAGACCACTACAGAAATCTCCACAACAACATCATGCAATAGTGAGGACTTCATGAACTTTTTTAATAATAAAATTGTAAATATCAGGCATAAAATTGAGGCTTTGAAACCGAACAATGTAATTGATACAGATGTTAACCTAGCCATGTCAGATTCAAACCTAGAATACTTTACTCCTCTTGAAGAGAATGAACTAATTTCACTCATCTCTTCTGCAAATTCATCAACCTGTATATTAGATCCTATACCGACACATTTTCTTAAACAGATAGTACCAGTAATAACAGAACCGCTGTTGAGAATAATTCATTCCTCACTCAGCATTGGTTATGTTCCAGAATCTTTTAAAGTAGCAGTTATCAAACCAATAATTAAGAAACCTGACCTCGACCCCTGTCAGCTGTCCAATTACAGGCCAATATCAAACCTTTATCTCTAAGATTCTGGAAAAGATAGTAGCGGAGCAGCTATACTCATATCTACATAGAAATGGCATACATGAACTGTATCAGTCAGGATTTAGGCCTCATCACAGGACAGAAACATTCATTCATTCATTCATTTTCTATACCGCTTAATCCTGTGTTCAGGGTCGCGGGGACCTGGAGCCTATCCCAGGAGACTTCGGGCACTAGGCGGGGTACACCCTGGACAGGGTGCCAATCCATCGCAGGGCACACACACATACACACTCACACACCCATTCACACACTACGGGCAATTTGGGAACGCCAATTAGTCTAACCTGCATATCTTTGGACTGTGGGAGGAAACCGGAGTACCCGGAGGAAACCCACCAAGCACGGGGAGAACATGCAAACTCCATGCACACAGAGACGGGAATCGAACCCAGACCCTGGAGGTGCAAGGCGACAGTGCTAACCACTACACCACCGTGCCGCCTAGCACAGAAACAGCACTCGTTAAAGTAGTAAATGACCTCCTATTGGCCTCTGATCAGGGTTGTGTAACTATGCTTGTATTCCCCAGTGAAAAAAAAATACACTTTAGTGTATTACAAATATATTGAAATCCTCGATAATACACTGCTAATATACTAACAAAAAATTGTACCATCAGTTAATATATAAAAAGTATACTAACATCATGCTTTTACCAAATTTTGGAATTAAACTTTAAATATACTTAAAAAATTACTGTATTATAGTACACATTCCAAAGATATATTATTGGAAAATATACTTTAAGTGAAAGGCTGGTCTAATTTCCAAAATATACTTATTTAAACTTGTTTTTCAATATATTTTTGGTATATTTTAAAAAATATATATGCTCGAAATAATCATTGTACAAATGTACAGAAAGTATATATTAGAATACACATTTTAATATATGGTAGTCTCAGTATATTATCAGTTAAATGTAAATGTACTTATATTGAGTGCACTACTCTCTCATGCGCGCGCTTTTAGACTCGTTTTTGCACGCTGAATCTCTCCCTCGCGCGCGCGATCTCAAACTCGTTCCTGCGCGCTGAAAATCACTTTTGCCGTTCAAGATAATTTATGTTTTTACTCTCTCACTCTTCTGTCCGCTCACTGTCATAAAGCGACACACAAACTGCAGCAGGGTTGTAAACTTTACGACTATTCCAGCCAACCGGAGACTAGACAGCGCCCCACCAGCCAATCAGAGGCTGGAGGCGGGCAGATTCGGACTGTCCGTTCTCTGATTGGCTCCCCAGTTCTCCACTTCTAGTTTGAATTAACGGCTGAAGCTGCATCATCGCGTGCGTTAGTTCGTATCGTTATTATTTTATTTTCATCGGCATAAGGTCAATTTTACGGTTTTAAATTAAGTACATACTTTAATCTATTGTGTGTATTGTCTAATGTGTTGTTGTTAATGTGTTCTGTGCTTTGCTTGTGGTATAATGGCTCTGTAGCTCTCGGCCTGTTTTCAGTCTCTGTGTAACAGAATCAACACACCAGGTTTAAACTAATACTGTACCTGTAGATTCTAATACTAATGTCTGTCTGTGTTCACACACCAGGTTTAAACTAATACTGTACCTGTAGAGTCTAATACTGATGTCTGTCTGTGTTCACACACCAGGTTATATTTTAGTTTGTGTGTTTGTGAGACAACCTGACTTTTGTTGAGCACAAATAAACTATAGTAGTGCTTTTTTGTAACCTGTGTGTGTGTGTGTGTGTGTGTGTGTGAGTGTGAGTGAGTGAGTGGGTGCACGCGCGCGCTCCCAGTCATTACATTGTGTAGCCAGAAAACTCACTCGTCCTCCAAGTTCCCTGCTAGGGCCGAAAAACGCTACAGTATTATAGGAGGTTGTGTGTACTGTATGATACAATAAAGTATATTTGTATTAACCACAAAGTGTACTTTTTTAGTATTTGTAATTGTCCAGAAGTATAACAGCATGCTACTGCTGCAATAAGAATATACTCATAGTACATTAATCATGTATTTGTAATACAGTAAAAATAGCTGTAATGTACTTATAATACATTAAATATATACTTAAATTGTATTAATAATACTGTAAGGTATGTACGTTAGTACACACGCAGCCATATACTTTAAGTGTACTAAAGTATACTTAAAGTTGTTCCACTTTAGCACACAAAAGTATACTTAATACACTTGAAATTGTGCTTTTGTACAATTTAATTACAACTTAAATACACTTAGTACAAAATTAGTTGTTCCAAAATAGCAAACTTCAAGAATACTAGTCATTAGTCTGGCTGCAAGTACATTTAAGTATGCTTTGGCATGCTAGGATTTAATATACTTAGCATACTTTTTTTTTACTTGGGTTACTCGACCTCAGTGCAGCTTTTGACACTATTGATCATGCTATTCTTCTTCACAGATTAGAAAATGTAGTAGGAATTAAGGTGTAAGGATTTCTTGTTTTTGCTAGACCCCGTCTAGTCAGTGCTCAGCCTGTATTTTGCTTCCCGCCTGGATCCAGGGAACCCCTCAATAATACACAAGTCCGTGATCAGTGAGACGTTCCAAGTTTATTGTGGAAGACACCAGTATATATAGCACACACACACAAAGAACCAAAGAAGAGGGTGCAGAAGTGTTTACATTTGAGCAGGAATGTTTAGAAAAGATAAGGAAAAAGAAGAACATAAAATTTGGGAGTAGCTCTGCATTTACGAGCGTTTAACAGTTTTACGACCTTTAACATAAACTACTATAGGATGTGTTTATTGAAAGTGCAGCTTGTGTCGAGGTAAGAGAAAGAAGTAACATTCTGTTCTCACGCACACAGAATATCATGAAACATACTAAAAATCAAATATTCCCTACAGTTCCCCCCTTTTATTCATAAGAAACATCGTTGAATAAAACTCAGAACTTTCAAGAAGTCGCCGGCGGATAATAGGTCATCGGACGTGGCGCAGGAACATAACCTGAAACATACTTATACAAAAGATCTTGCACACAGCGAAGAATGCATGGATCTAAAATACACAACAGGTCTGAATCATTGGTATATCGCTTAGCGGTCCAATTAGCGAATCGCCAAAAAACATTATCATGTGGATGAGGTTGCACTATGTACAACAATCTCTCATTCAAGATTAAGAGGACAAAAAGAAACTTCATTCTAAGGCGGGAGAGGTTACCACCTTACTCCAAGTGCTGTTCTATAAACTCTACAGAATGAAGAATACACAGAAATATAACAGGTTGAGTGTAAACCTGTGTGTGTGAAAAATCTTGTTCACAATGTCAAACATATAAATAACTACTAGTGGTGAACTATTGCCTTTCTTGACGCTACAGTGCTCAGAGAGCGGGCACGCCCAATCCGCACTCTTCCCACCTTACGAGGCGCTAAGACACCACCAGGAATGGTAAACTAATAGCAATAGTGAAGTCGTCCCGTGGCAACCCAAGACAATCCCTCTGTGTCACGTCACGGGTTGGTCATCACTGCAGCACGTCTTCAGTCTAGGAAACAACAAAAATCACAGAGAAAGAAAGATAATATTACACAAACATTTATTCATCCTTTGATCTCACGCCGACAGGACATCTCTTCAGCCTAGTAGCATGGATCCACTGTGGAAAAAGATCAGTTAGGACAGCAGTACGAGTAATTGCGATTATTTCTGCTGGTCCATCATATTTACAATCTCCCAGTTTTCTGGGGGTCAAAGATCTTACCAGAACAGTATCTCCCACATTAAAAGGATGTGTGGGTTTTGTTGAGGGTACTGGAGTCACATTAGCAATTCGTTCATAATGTTTGTTCAGAGTATCTATTAGAGCAGCAGAATATTCAGCAATATGTACATCAAGATCAGTTGTTCCTATCGCGGGTTTACCTTTCCTCCATGGCACGGGAAAAGGTCTGCCAAATATAATTTCATGTGGTGACATGTGCACATCTTTTCTTGGTGTCATTCTCATTTCAGCTAGAACAGCAGGTAACAGATCAACCCAGTTTTTACTCCCCATAGTTTGCATTGCTTTAGTCAGTTTTTCTTTCAGTGTCCTATTTGTTCTTTCTACTATACCTGATGACTGTGGATGATAAGGAATGTGAAAATGCCAGGACAGTGAAAGATATTTACACAAATTCTGTGTTACCTGTGATGTAAAAGGTGTTCCTTTATCCGAGTCAATAGCATGAGGAACGCCATAACGAGGTATTATTTCTTTCGCTAAGACTCGGGTCACCACCTTTGCATTCTCTCGAGCACACGGGAAAGCTTCCACCCACCTTGAAAACTTGTCTACCAAAACCAGAAGATATTTGACTGGGCCAAATGCAGGCATATGTGTAAAATCAATTTGCCACTCTGCAAACGGAGCAGTAGGTAAAGGAAGACTTTCGTGTTTACCTAAACCCTTTGTCACATTATTCTGAGCACACACCAAACATCTAGATATTAATAAATCTATTGTTCCAAGCATGTTAGCTATGCAAAAGAGTTTTTTCATATCGTCCTTAACCCCCCTTCGTGCACGATGTGTAACACCGTGGAACTCGCGCACGAGGAACGGAAGACAATGAGATGGCAGGCACAAACGGCCATCAGCACAATTCCATAAACCATCAGAAGCAACGTAGGCACCCTGAGCTTGCCAAAAAGAGGAATCATTCGGCGTGGCTGAAGCTTGCAAAGACAATAAATCTACATCGGGAATCAAAGAGCTAGCAAGAAAAGATGTATTGATCAAATCAGAACCAGAATCAGGAAAGAAAATCTGTTTTTGAGCTGCTTTTTTAGCAATACGATCAGCTAGCGAATTTCCTCGTACTTCCATAGAATCACCAGAAGAATGAGCCTTAGTTTTTACAATAGCAAGAGTACCAGGTAGATGGCATGCGTCTATTAAATCCTGAACAAGGGAAGAATGAGAAATTAGCTTACCCTCAGCAGAACGAAAACCCCTGGATTGCCAGATGCGGCCAAAGTCGTGAGCGATACCAAAAGCGTAACGAGAATCAGTGTATATAGTGACATCTTTTCCTTCAGAAAGAACACACGCACGAGTTAGAGCAAAAAGTTCAGCTGCCTGAGCAGATGAGAAAGGGAGAGAGTAAGCTTCAATGGTGATATCTGGCAGTGCACACACAGAATAACCACAGAGAAATTTCCCATCATATGGTTTTGAACAGGAACCATCTACAAACAAAGTGTCACCAGTTGTTAATGGAGTAGAAGATAGATCAGGACGTATACTAGTGGAGTGAATAATCTCTGAACAACAGTCATGATCTGTGTCTATTAGCGTGTCGTCCTGTGCATTGATCAAGCGTGCCAGAGCATATCCGAGGGTGTCAAAAGAAGAGGTGGTTTTTATCTCTAAGTTACTCGTAGAACACAGGATAATCTCATACCCAGACCGTCTCTGAGCCGTCATGTGTTGTGTTTGAATGTTCTGCAGCACTTGTTTAACCTGATGTGGAGAATACAAAATTAAAGGATTAGAGAGAACAATCTTTTCAGCATCTTGTACCATCACCGCACAGGCGGCCACAGCCCTGAGACAGGCAGGCATACCTTGTGCCACAGCATCTAAAGTTTTAGATAAGAAAGCACATCGTTTAACGACACCTTGCTTGAGCAATGAGCTTAAAATTTCATCTATTCCTGAGGCCTTGGCCTCGGAGAGTGGATATTGTTTGATGTACACAGGTTGCAAATGTTTTAATTTAGCTTCATAAGGAACACAGTGTACTAACCCCACCTCATCCTTATGTTCAGCCCACAGACTGCTCGGCACACATTCAAGGGCAGCAGGAATAGAGCTGTTCTGTGAAGAAAGGAAACAATTATTTACACGCATATTTGTGAGGTGGGAAAAAGGAACTGAATCAGGCACTTCAACAGTGAGTTTTGCGCCAGAAAAAGTCAAGGACATGTGTAATCTGCTCATTAAATCGCGTCCTAGCAGATTAAAAGGATAATCAGGCATACAGACAAAACGATGAGAGAGATGAATTCCTTTATCTAAAGGACATGTTACAGTTACCTGAGGAGTGAAATAATTTCGTTGAGCAACCCCTTCAATTCCCACAGAGCTGATACTTTTATTCGAGAGCGGTCCCTCATAATCACGACCTAAAGACGACATTGTAGCTCCCGTATCCACCAAAAAAGAGAATACAGAACCATCTATACACAATTCTATAAAGGGCAACTCATTAATCTGAGGTGACTCGAAAGTACAAAGTAACATCGCGGGGCTGGAACTCTGCGGGCATCCCTATGCATCATATGCTCCTACCTGCATCCCTGAGAAGGGATTGGGTCTATATTCCTGCTGCTGTTGTTGTGGTTGTACTCGCTGTGGTGGCTGCTGTGAAGGATTAGGAGAAAACACCTTATTAGCATCATGCCACTGATCATCATTCAATCGATTGTACACATTTTGTCCACTACGTCCCTCATCAAGGGCCTTCGTGCGACATTCACGAGCCCAATGACCTTCTTTATAACAATAATAACAATAACCAGATCTACGGGGTGCACTCTGACCCTGCAGGCCTCCTCTACCCCCCTTTTGTCCACCTCTGTGTCCTTCACTCTCCACAAACAAACATGCCACTTGTCTGTTTTTTAAAATACCGTCTCCTTCCAGTGTTCTCACACGCTCACCTAATTTTTTAATAGTTGTTGTAGAACGGTCTGACAATTGAAACTTTAAAATCTTCATGATTTCTGGTCGACAATTATTCAAGAAGGTGGTAAGAAAAAGTGGGTTAGGGTTTTCTTCAGGGAGGGGCATACCACCCAAAAGGGTCCAGGTCTCTCGAAACCTCTCCAGAAACCTGGATGTGGTCTCACTCTTTTCTTGTTTACAATTAGTTACCTGTGACAGATCCTGACTAGCTTGTTGACGTGCAAGAAGATAAGTAGTTAGCTCATCTTTTAAAAGTTTCATAGCCTCATTAGAATTACCCCAAAGAAAATCATATTCCTTCTTTTTTCGTCTCCCCCCTCCCTCTACGTCTTCATGTTTCACCACTACAGTCCATCTGTCTTTTTCAGGATCTAAACATTTTACCGTCTTTATCAAATCAGCCTCATCGTACCCATCTCCCAAAACCGATTGCGAAATAAAGCGATAATCCGCACCCACGAGCTGACAGTGCCTGGAAGCCTTTATCAGCATATCAACAAAATGCAAAGGTTTGTTGGGAGAAGGGAGCATCTTAATAATGTCCTTCAGCGTGCTTACGGATGGTGGAAGGATTTTTGGACCCTTTGGTCCCATAGAGAAAACAAACGCAGTGTTTTCTTGTCGAGGTTTGGGGCGAGACCTCTCATCCGGACCTTCATCGTCCGAGTTATCAAAATCCTCACCATCAGTATCCTCGGGATCATCCGAAAGAGGGCTCTCAGGAGTTCGTCCTGACACCTTCTTGGGAGTCTTTCCCTTTCCTGAGGCACACACTTCCGACGAAGGTGAGCACGGTTTTGTGGGTACGGGAGAGACAGGCACAGATGGGCAGCTCACAAAATGATTAGTGGGATTCAAATTAGGATAAATTTTCTCAATTATTTGTTGGTTAGATGCTGATGTTACTATGTCAACATGATATGGAGGAGGGATCGGAAAGGTTGAATGAACGGGCGGCTTGAATTTAGTTTCGGATGTGACCTTTGGAATCTTTTTCTTCTGTATTTTAGTTTCTTTTATGTCTAAGTATTTATCCCAAAGAGCTTTCATTTCTACCCATTTTTGATAACATGAACCCATGTAAGGATAATCCCATCCTGGGTCACCCATACCCTCATATATCTGAGAGTAAGCAGAGGCTAGATATTCAGGCTTAAAAGTACCTCCGCGTGGATAGGTTAAAAATTTAAATTGTGGTTCAGTCCACCCTGATAAATTATCAAGCCAAGGTGTGGTAAAATAAGTGAGTCCACACCTATTCATCCAGTCGCGCGGAACCTCTTCTGGGTCCGGCTTTGGATAAGTAGTTGTGTTCTTATTACCCATTTTATAAATGTGAATTAACCCGCGACAGAAAGAACCAATATCTTCAACAAAAAACACACAATACAACAACAAAAGACAACAAAAAGAGCTCAACAAAGACAAAAAAACAAAAAAGAGTGGGCAACAGAATACAGCTTCCACACTATGCTTCAGTTCAAGGAACCTTTCAGAAGCGAGCGCGCGCTATACTGGCGTAAAAGCCACAAGACAATCCTCCCCCGTACTATATATGGTCCAGATACCAAAAACCAGGGAGCGTGCTTGCTCTATCCTTATAGAGAAAAATAAAAAAGCAGCACTCACCTGATTAGAGGTATCCCGGACGAGCCCCCAAATTGTAAGGATTTCTTATTTTTGCTAGACCCCGTCTAGTCAGTGCTCAGCCTGTATTTTGCTTCCCGCCTGGATCCAGGGAACCCCTCAATAATACACAAGTCCGTGATCAGTGAGACGTTCCAAGTTTATTGTGGAAGACACCAGTATATATAGCACACACACACAAAGAACCAAAGAAGAGGGTGCAGAAGTGTTTACATTTGAGCAGGAATGTTTAGAAAAGATAAGGAAAAAGAAGAACATAAAATTTGGGAGTAGCTCTGCATTTACGAGCGTTTAACAGTTTTACGACCTTTAACATAAACTACTATAGGATGTGTTTATTGAAAGTGCAGCTTGTGTCGAGGTAAGAGAAAGAAGTAACATTCTGTTCTCACGCACACAGAATATCATGAAACATACTAAAAATCAAATATTCCCTACATAAGGGTACAGCCCTCTCCTGGCTCAGATCCTATTTGACCGATCGTTATCAGTATGTAGACTTAAATGGTGATTATTCTGCATGTTCTCTAGTGGAGTTTGGCGTTCCGCAGGGTTCAGCTTTAGGCCCACTGCTTTTTTCTCTTTACATGCTTCCTCTGGGCAACATAATCCGTAAGCATGGTATTAGTTTTCATTGTTATGCTGATGACACACAGCTATACATCTCAACAAAACCTGATGAGAAAAACCATCTTACTAAAGTTGAGCAATGTGTGCAGGACATAAGAAATTGGATGCTAATTAACTTCCTTCTGCTTAATCCGGATAAGACAGAAGTTCTAGTCATAGGACCGCATACAGCTAGAAGTAAAATCTTAGATCACACTGTAACTTTAGATGGCCTTTCTGTTCCATCAAGTGCAACAGTAAAAGACCTCGGCCTTTCATTTGAAGCTCATGTAGATAATATCACCAGGATAGCATTCTTTCACCTCAGAAATATTGCCAAGATAAGAAATATATTGTCGCTAAATGATGCAGAAAAACTAGTTCATGCTTTTATCACTTCTAGGTTGGACTATTGTAATGCCTTACTGTCTGGTTGTTCAGTTGGGTGCATAAACAAGCTTCAGCTAGTCCAGAATGCAGCAGCGCGAGTCCTCACTAGAACCAGAAGATATGAGCACATCACCCCTATCCTATCTTTACTGCATTGGCTCCCTGTGAAATTTCGCATTGATTTTAAAATACTACTCTTGACATATAAAGCATTAAATGGTCTCGCGCCGCAGTATCTGAGCGAACTGCTAGTGTCTTACGATCCGCCACGCCTACTTCGGTCAAAGGATGCAGGCTGCTTATCAGTACCGCGTATTATGAAAACTACAGCTGGGGGCAGAGCTTTTTCTTACAAAGCCCCAAAATTATGGAATAGTCTTCCAAATAGTGTTCGGGACTCAGACACAGTCTCAGTGTTTAAGTCTAGGCTAAAAACCTATTTATTTAGCCAAGCATTTTTATAAATAGATTTGCCATAAGGTAAAGGAGCAGATCTGGGGGACTCATGGATGTGGAGTATTATGGTGAACTGGTATGTTTAGATGCTGTCTTCCTCACTCTCATTTGATCACTCAGGTTTGTTGACGGTGAGGTGATTGTTTGCTTTACATCTCAGTTCCCCCTCATGTTTGTGTTTCCTTCTGGCTCTCCCTTTTAGTTATGCTGTCATAGTTAGTCCTGCCGGAGTCCCTGCTTGCAGTCTACAGTAAATATACATTCACATTATACATTGTGACTGTGACCATATCTAACTGCCATCTCTCCTCCTCTTCTCTTTCTCCCCTCTTTCTCTTTCCTCTCTCCCCCTGTCTCCCCCTTTCACTCTTTCTCTCTCTCTCTCTCTCTCTCTCTCTGTCGAGCTACACATGTTGTTCCTGAGCTGCCAGTGATCCAGACTCCCTCTGCCCTCCGGACCTGTCTGATCCATCCTGGTGCCCCGTTTCTGGTTGGAGGTCTCGTCGCATGGATGCCCCGTGTGTCTCTTTGGGATGCGTCTGGTGTCTGGGGATGATTCTATCTACTTAGAAGATGGTTCTGGCCTCGACTGGTGTTGTCAGCTGTTTCTCTGAGGACTTGACAATTCGATAGTTCAGGACTGGAACTTTCTACAAGTCTATTTGAGTCTCCAATAACTACTGGACTCCATTTTACATCAACTATTATAACATCAATTAACATCAACTATTATAGCTGAACCTAACACTTAACACTGTATAAATGCAGATCATTTCCTGCTATCTGTTTCACCCAGATGAGGATGGGTTCCCTGTTGAGTCTGGTTCCTCTCAAGGTTTCTTCCTATTACCATCTCAGGGAGTTTTTCCTTGCCACTGTCGCCCTCGGGCTTGCTCACCAGGGACTATCTGAACATTTTGATTCATACACATTCACATTCCATACAAACTTAAATAATTCTTTTGATTGTGTAAAGCTGTTTTGAGACAATGTCAATTGTTAAAAGCGCTATACAAATAAAACTGAATTGAATTGAATTGAATTTATTGCCCTATAGCCACATCAGCAGTCCTCATGCCTCCCTGCAGCATGCCTAATGCACGTTCACGCAGATGAGCAGGGACCCTGGGCATCTTTCTTTGGGTGTTTTTCACAGTCGGTAGACGAGTCTCTTTAGTGTCCTGCGTTTTTACAACTGTGACCTTAAATGCCTACTTTCTGTAAGCCGTTAAGGTCTTAACGACTATTCCACAGGTGCATGTTAATTAATTGATTATGTAAGGGTATTAATAAACCCTTTACAATGAAGATCTGATTTTTACAACATTATTGTCGAAATACACAGTCCTGGGCGTTTCTTTTTTTGCTGAATGTATACAGTATATCTGGACCATTGCACAAGACACTTTAATAAGTCACTTTTTAATGCATATTTGTACAACCACTACCACTTTCAAATTTTATATAATATACTTTATATATATATATATATATATATTTTTTTTTTTTTTTTTTTTTTTTTTTTTTTATCATGCCCTTATTAGTACAGTTTATCTTACTAGTTAAGTTAACTTCTTTGCTTGTGAACTTTTCATATCTGTAGGTGAGTGTTACGAAAGAATGCAGTGCACAGATGTCACAAATAACCCGCTATGGGTGAACTGAGTTTAAAGTGCACTTTTTTAACAAAACTATAAACAAAGACGAAACTATAAACAAAGACAAAACTAAATAAAAACATTTACCGGACATGACAGCTATATAATGTATTTATTGAATATGGTCTAATTGTAAATTGTCTAAAATTTACAGGGTGCCCCTCTTCAGCTTGGAGGAATTGATTGTGGGGTATTCATGTTGATGGTAAGTGGTCTTATAATTGCTATGCAGCTGTGTTTGTGTGCTAAACACCACATTCGTTAATAAAGTTTTGGTTTGTTTTTTAGTATGCACTCCATGTTACGCTCTCAAAGCCATTTGATTTTGCTGCGGTGAGTTTGCATCAATTTATGGTTATTTATAAAGCAAATAAGCCTTTCAATTGCTATCTTTTATTAGTCTGACATGCCTATAATCAGGAAGTGGTGGTGCTATCAGTTAATTCAGACATTTCCTCTGACAAGGTATGGTACTGATAATCATACTTTTGATTTAAACATCCATACTGTGGATTTCCAGTGTGCAGACAATATATAAACAATGCATGCCTAAAACCATGCCTAATGTTTGTCACTTGCCACAGTCAAATCCAACAACTAGTCACCCAGGAACAACTACCAAATCCAGATGACATGATGGAAGTCACTCCAGCTGAGTCAGATAGCATGGAGATCACCCCAACCACAGGAATCTACAGTGGTGTGAAAAACTATTTGCCCCCCTCCTGATTTCTTATTCTTTTGCATGTTTGTCACACAAAATGTTTCTGATCATCAAACACATTTAACTATTAGTCAAAGATAACACAAGTAAACACAAAATGCAGTTTTTAAATGAGGGGTTTTATTATTTAGGGAGAAAAATAATCCAAACCTACATGGCCCTGTGTGAAAAAGTAATTGCCCCCTGAACCTAATAACTGGTTGGGCCAGCCTTAGCAGCAATAACTGCAATCAAGCGTTTGTGATACCTTGCAACGAGTCTTTTACAGCGCTCTGGAGGAATTTTGGCCCACTCATCTTTGCAGAATTGTTGTAATTCAGCTTTATTTGAGGGTTTTCTAGCATGAACCGCCTTTTTAAGGTCATGCCACAACATCTCAATAGGATTCAGGTCAGGACTTTGACTAGGCCACTCCAAAGTCTTCATTTTGTTTTTCTTCAGCCATTCAGAGGTGGATTTGCTGGTGTGTTTTGGGTCATTGTCCTGCTGCAGCACCCAAGATCGCTTCAGCTTGAGTTGATGAACAGATGGCCGGACATTCTCCTTCAGGATTTTTTGGTAGACAGTAGAATTCATGGTTCCATCTATCACAGCAAGCCTTCCAGGTCCTGAAGCAGCAAAACAACCCCAGACCATCACACTACCACCACCATATTTTACTGTTGGTATGATGTTCTTTTTCTGAAATGCTGTGTTACTTTTACGCCAGATGTAACGGGACACGCACCTTCCAAAAAGTTCAACTTTTGTCTCGTCGGTCCACAAGGTATTTTCCCAAAAGTCTTGGCAATCATTGAGATGTTTTTTAGCAAAATTGAGACGAGCCTTAATGTTTTTTTTGCTTAAAAGTGGTTTGCGCCTTGGAAATCTGCCATGCAGGCCGTTTTTGCCCAGTCTCTTTCTTATGGTGGAGTCGTGAACACTGACCTTAATTGAGGCAAGTGAGGCCTGCAGTTCTTTAGATGTTGTCCTGGGGTCTTTTGCGGCCTCTCGGATGAGTTGTCTCTGCGATCTTGGGGTAATTTTGGTCGGCCGGCCACTCCTGGGAAGGTTCACCACTGTTCCATGTTTTTGCCATTTGTGGATAATGGCTCTCACTGTGGTTCGCTGGAGTCCCAAAGCTTTAGAAATGGCTTTATAACCTTTACCAGACTGATAGATCTCAATTACTTTTGTTCTCATTTGTTCCTGAATTTCTTTGGATCTTGGCATGATGTCTAGCTTTTGAGGTGCTTTTGGTCTACTTCTCTGTGTCAGGTAGCTCCTATTTAAGTGATTTCTTGATTGAAACAGGTGTGGCAGTAATCAGGCCTGGGGGTGACTACAGAAATTGAACTCAGGTGTGATAAACCACAGTTAAGTTATTTTTTAACAAGGGGGGGGGCAATCACTTTTTCACACAGGGCCATGTAGATTTGGAGTTTTTTTTCTCCCTTAATAACGTAAACCTTCATTTAAAAACTGCATTTTGTGTTCAATTATGTTATCTTTGACTAATAGTTAACGGTTTTTGATGAGCAGAAACATTTAAGTGTGACAAACATGCAAAAGAATAAGAAATCAGGAAGGGGGCAAATAGTTTTCACACCACTGTATGTATGTAGACACAATGTTTATGTATTGCTTAAATCGTTTATGCATTTACCTTTTCTGTTTTATATAGGTGTTTATAAGCAGAACTTCACTAATTACATTATTATTGGAATCCTTATCTTGCACACAGGACTCAGTGGTGATGAAAAACATTTTGCTGGCCTGTAAGTGGGTGGAGGAGAACCAACACCAATTTGCTGGGAAAATTGAACTTGCAAAGATCCTGAAGATGAAGGAGGAAGATGCATTGTTGGCTATCACAATGCGAGACTTGTTCCTAAACACAATGTTTTATGAAGGTGAAAGGGATGAAGAAGAAATTTGGGCTCCCTTTCTTTTTACTTTTCAGAGAGTTGAGGACATGGACATTTTCTTGCAGGAAGTACGAGACAAAAGAGACATCCGTGTGTCTTGTTTACACAACCCTCACTTGTGAATGTACTAGTGGGGTACTGTAATGTAAATATTGATTTTTGTGTTGTGTTTTTGAAATATATTTATTTATTTTAATATATTGTTAGACTATTAAAATCTTGTGTGAAAAGAAGTGTTGTGTTCTTGAAATATATTTATAATTTTATGACTTCTTATTATGACATTTTATCTAAATTTAAGATTTATTTTTTGTTTAGATGCACATTTTCCTGTTTTAGGTTAACAGAAACAAATAAATCGAGCAAAAAACTTGTAGGTCAGTGGAGTTTGTGACCATTAAATGAAGTTGCATGGCTGGTTTTAGGCTACTGGACTGGTCACTTATTTCCATTTAAAATAATAATAATAAAACGTAAAAAATAGCATAATGTGTAGCCTATCACATAAAGGTGGAGTCTGTTTAAAATTATAGTCAAAATTCAATTTAAATAAACTTCATTATTTATTACATTATTAATCAGATGCTTTAGAATAGTTGATGAATTAAAGAGGGGTGCACAGATAGTTAGCAAACGGTTTTATCCAAAGCGACTTAAAAAGTGAGGAAACTATTCATCCTTATAAGTAGTAAATAAGACAAGCTTACATAAATACAACGTTTAGAAAGTTATTAGAAACACACACATATATAGTGTGAGTAATGTTCGTATCAAGTATTTGCGTAAAACTACACTATTTGTGGGCAATAAAGCATTATTAAAATATTTACGTAATGCCGTTAGTCACAAAAATGGTACTGGCCATGCTGAAAAGAATAAATCCTAATCTTGACAAATATTAGAGAAAGATAAGCATTTACTTCCGTTATGGTTGAACCTGCACTGACATTAACATCCACTTGGTAGCGCTTGATAGCGTCTCAAGCCCCGCCCACTAGATTTAGCGAGGGGGAGCTAGAGCTCCAGCTCCTCCCATTTGGCTCTGCAGCGAGCACCACTTGGGATTTTTACAGGTGTGCCAGACCACTGACATTTTCCCAGTTGTATCAGCTTCTGCAAGGACTATAAAGCCAGTATCAGGTCCGCTGGAATAGCAGGATAGTGTCTCAGCTACACAATGCTGTGGATCATTAGTTGCCTTGCTCTCGTGGCCTCCACACTAGGCAAGTTTTCTGAGACATAATGTAATCAACTCCATTGTAAGATTTTCTCCTTAACTTTGATTTAAACTTCATTTGTGAGTTTCTGTTTGTTTCTTTTTCATAGGATGTGGAGTGCCCGCAATTAAACCTCAAGTTAGTGGCTACAACAGGATTGTGAACGGTGAGAACGCAGTGTCTGGATCCTGGCCCTGGCAGGTTTCACTCCAGGTAACAAGATATTTCAGGGAACATTTAACTGGATGTGTTAATACTGGATGTGAAAATATTCTCATTTTAATTAACTATTTTGAAGAAGCATCATATATACAGTACAGTGGTGTGAAAAAGTGTTTGCCCCCTTACTGATTTCCTCTTTTATTGCATGTTTGTCACACTTTAATGTTTCAGATCATCAAACTAATTTAAATATCAGTCAAAGATAACACAAGTAAACACATCATGCAGTTTTTATATGAAGGTTTTTATTATCAAGGGAAAACTAAATCCAAAACTACATAGCCCTGTGTGAAAAAGTGTTTGCCCCTCCTGTTAAAACATAACTTAACTATGGTTTATTGAACCTGAGTTCAATTTCTCTAGCCACAGCCAGTCCTGATATGTTTGCAATTAAGAAATAATTTAAATAGGACCTGCCTGACAAAGTGAAGTAGACCAAAAGATCCTCAAAAACAAAGAAAGAAAGTAATTGAGATCTATCAGTCTGGTAAAGGTTCTAAAGCCATTTCTAAAGCTTTGGGACTCCAGTGAACCACAGTGAGAGCCATTATCCACAAATGGCAAAAACATGGAACAGTGGTGAACCTTCCCAGGAGTGGCCGGCCGACCAAAATTACCCCAAGAGCGCAGAGACGACTCATCCGAGAGGCCACAAAAGACCCCAGGACAACATCTAAAGAACTGCAGGCCTCACTTGCCTCAGTTAAGATGAGTGTTCACGACTCCACCATAATAAAGATACTGGGGGGAAAAATGGTTTGCATGGCAGAATTCCAAGACAAAAGTCACTGCTGAGCAAAAAGAACATAAAGACTCATCTTTTGCCAGAAAACATCCTGATGATCCCCAAGACTTTTGGGAAAATACTCTGTGGACTGACGAGACAAACCTTGAACTTTTTGGAAGGTGTATGTCCCATTATGTGTGGTGTATAAGTAACACCAAATTTCAGAAAAAGAACATCATACCAACAGTAAAATATGGTAGTGTGATGATTTGGGGCTGTTTTGCTGCTTCAGGACCTGGAAGACTTGCTGTGATAAATGTAACCATGAATTCTGCTGTCTACCAAAATATCAGGAGAATGTCCTGCCATCTGTTTGTGACCGCAAGCTGAAACGAACTTGGGTTCTGCAGCAGGACAATGATCCAAAGAACACCAGCAAGTGAATTTCTAGTTCCATGAATGGCTGAAGAAAAGCAAAATGAAGACTTCAGAGTTGCCTAGTCAAAGTCCTGACCTGAATCCAATTGAGATGCTGTAGCATGACCTTAAAAAGGCAGTTCATGCTCGAAAACCCTCCAATGTGGCTGAATTATAACAATTCTGCAAAGATGAGCGGGCCAAAATTCCTCCACAGTGCTGTAACAGACTCATTGCACGTTATCGAAAACGCTTGATTGCAGTTGTTGCTGCTGAAGGGTGGCCCAACCAGTTATTAGGTTTAGGGGGCAAACACTTTTTCACACAGGGCTATGTAGTTTGGGATTTTGTTTTCCCTTAATAAAAAAAACCTTTATTTAAAAATTGCATGATGTGTTAGCTTGTGTTATTTTTGACTAATATGTAAATGTGTTTGATGATTTGAAACATTAAAGTGTGACAAACATGCAAAAACAAACACTTTCTCAAACAACTGTATATGAATGTACATATATATAGAAAGAGAGAGAGAGTCAGTTATACAATGTATACACACTTCAAGAAAATTGGATCATTAAAATATATTAGCATATTATCAATTATGATTATAATAATATAATATATATATATATATTTATATATACAGTATATATCAAAGTGTAAATATATTTAATTGAATCAATATATCATTTTATATATGTATGTATATATAATATACTACAGTATATACTAAAGTATATATAAGTTAATTCAAAAATAAAAACAGAAATTGCCTAAGAGGATCATTAACGTGTAACTTTTCAAACTAGGACACAACTGGCTTCCATTTCTGTGGAGGATCCCTCATCAGCCAGTACTGGGTCGTCACAGCTGCCCACTGTAGTGTGGTGTAAATAACAGTGTCCATATTCCCTCACCATTATCATGCTGCACATTGTAATTTGGGGATCTGTCTTAAATTACCTTCATTCTTACCTGTTTTCCGTGTAGGCCCTCACGTCACCGTGTTATTCTCGGTGAGCATGATCGTGCATCTAGTGCTGAGCAAATTCAAATCAGAACCATTGCCAAGGTATTCATTTATGTTTTTAATTTCCTTATAACATTTTGATATTTATCTGTAGATGAAAAGTTTCATTATCTAAAGAAACAAGAAGTTGAAACAGATAGTCACTTGAGATGTCTTGATCTGTTGTATCCTTCTTTAGGCGTTTTTCTTCTCTTCTCATTGAATGCCAGCATATTAGTAAATGTTTCCAGATCTATGTTATGTATATACTGTATATGTCAAACTTCTACAGGCCATCACCCACCCGTACTATAACAGCCAGAACTTGAACAATGATATCACCCTGCTGAAGCTGTCCTATCCAGCTCAGCTGACCAACCGCGTGTCTCCTGTGTGCTTGGCCACTTCTGTTACCAATGTTCCCACTGGCACACGCTGTGTAACCACTGGCTGGGGCAAAACAGCTTTCACATGTGAGTGCATTTACTAGCATGTCAGCTATAGATATCTACAAATAAAGCAGCTTCTTTGAGGGAGAATCTGAATGGTGGTAGCTTCTGGTTAAGCCACGTGAAAAAAGAGCTTCATAACAAATTTTAGGTGAATTGATTCTCTCAACCTCTTTATTTAGTATATGTAAGACATTATTGGGCAAATGAGGCCTACTGTGCCGTGCCAACATTGAGGAAAACAAATCAAGACCTACATCATCTATACCGAGAGAAACTCTGCACCCCGTGGACACCGCAGTCCATCACAGGGCACATATGCCGTCTATGGATCACACTCTCATTCACACATGCTACGGGCAAGTTGGGAACGCCAATTATCTTAATCTGCATATTTTTGGAGGAAACCAGAGTACCCGGAGGAAACCCACCAAGCACAGGAAGAACATGCACACTCCATGCATGCAGACCCAAGGAATCGAACACATATCCTGGTTGTGCATGTGACAGTGCAAACAACTGCACCACCATCATCTCCCTCTCCAAATTCACAACTATGTAAAGTTTCACACCAAACGCAAACAGTTGATCTCAATTTGATGGTCAAGTTCTGCCTGGCTATGAATGCGAAAATATTTTTTATAGCCTTATAGAATTGATCTGCAATTCCCACTACTAATGCAATAAAACTAAAAACAATATTTATTTATATTTTTATTTTATTTATATTTTATCATAATGTTGCTTTCAGCATTCTTGCATTACTGCACGTCACCTTTTTCAGATCGGTGATTTCTGTTAATGTCCATGCTCTTCTCATTTTATTTACTCACTGTAATTTTTTTCTGTTTGTTTGTTTAGCGAGCCCAAATATTCTGCAGCAGACCGCCCTTCCTATAGTGAGCTTAGCAAAGTGCTTTTATGATTCTATGATTCATGATTCTATGATTTGTGCTGGAGCCTCTGGTGTTTCCTCTTGCCAGGTGAGCTGAAATGGACAAACACATTTTTTTCTTCTTTTCGACACCACTGTGATTATATGGAATGTGACCTACTGGAATATGTGGCCCGTGCACAGTATGTCCTGTACTGTCACTTTTTCATACCGCTAATGTGTTTGGTGCTGGTGATATGTGCAGGGTGACTCTGGTGGCCCTCTGGTTTGTCAGAGTGGTGGTGCCTGGCATCAAGTCGGAATTGTGTCTTGGGGAACAGCCAACTGCAACGTGCGTGCCCCTGCTGTTTATTCCCGTGTTTCGTACTTCCGTAACTGGATCAACCAGATTGTTGCCAGCAACTAGGCAGCCAACAGCTTCATGGTGACCTTGAGGATCTGTGTTCCTGTGTTCCTTATCAACAGCTGAGGTTACTCTCCATCAGCTTCATTAGAAACTCCTAATAAAGGTTCAAGAAGCAATGCATACCAGATTGTGTGTGTGTAACTGATTCCTTTATAACTACGCCACATATAACGGGGTATCAAAAAAGACTAAGTATTTAAGTAAGTACCAACAGATGGCAGCACAAGGCTGCAAGCACAGTCACAGAGAGCTCCAACACTCCTAGTCAGTGTGCCAAAAGGCATAAGGGTTGACGGAACCTGTGAACAGAACTACTGTAATCTCGAACTTTTTTGACACCATCTCATAAATTTTAAAAGTTGAATTTGAATGTGGGAAAACTTTTGTAAAAAGCATTTAAGAATGTTATGCTAGTTTAAAATTATGAGAAAACAATTTTTTTATTAGTATAATTAAATAAAAGTAGCTTGCAGATGTAGCTGAGTATGCTTCAAAATGGTATGACAGGTTAAGTTTTTTTTTTTTTAGAGCATAAAATTATAAAATACAGGTTAAAGTTTAAAACAGCACCACTTGTTGGACAAAACCAGATTACAAAAAAGACAAAAATGAGAGATGGGCTTTTTGATAGAGATAGAAGTAATTCAGTTATGTATCTGTGTTGGGTTTTTTGTTCATGTATCACCACACTGACTCCAGAATGTTTTTTTTAACTTATATCTGTTTCCACCAGAGGTGCCAAAATCAGGGGGGGGGGGGAACTGAGCACTGAATTGGATTTTTTTTTTAACATCGTATTTACAAAATGGCAATTCAAATCAAATTGGCATTTAGGTTTCATTATATCATATTGACTAATCCCTGGTGATTCCTACTTTTAACATTTTTCTTTTGTCATCACGAAAGAGAAAAAAAAATGTTTTAGGGGTTTAGTAAATAGATTATAGGTCAGATTACATATTTTTTCTTTTATCATTCAAAGGAGCTCATGTCTCCTTTAAGGGGAATTAACCCTGTTGTTTTATTTAGTGTGCAATAACCAAATTGAACCAATGAAAGTACATTAATTCGCAGCCACTTGGAATCTGGTGAATATATATATAATTCCTTGCTGTGTCTATAATGGCAGCCACTAAGGTAATGCTTAACAACTCTTTCTGATAGAAGCACTGAGACCAAAATAATCAAACAAGACTGAGATTTTCCACCAATAAACAAGAAACACACCTGAAGCAGACATGCAGTTAAATGCATGGGTTTAAATAAAGGGCTTATCTAAATATTGTCATTCATTAAATATGGAATTTACCCGTGTGTGAAACCTCTTACATACTGAGGGTTTTTTTCTTTTTTTTTGGCTAATCCTATTTTAATGTTTTAGAAGAAGAGGTAGTGCAACAGATGCTGAGAATTCAAAACCTAGTCCACGTTTTTGGGTTTTCATGTGCAAATTGTGCTTTGTTTTGTTATAAAGATTCTGTGTTTATTAGAATTAATGAGCAAGTGAGCAAATTAAACCGTGTGTAGTCAATTGAGGAAGAAATGTATAGACAATTTATAGACAATTGGAAGACCTTTGAGGGCAAAGCTGGCCTGTTAGGGCAGGACGGTGTCCATCCCACTCGGGAAGGTGCTGCTATCATTTCCTGTAGTATAGCTCATAGTCTCAGTAGAGGTCTAGTTAATCGGTGACAATCCAGAGCCCAGGCCAGGGAGCAGACAGACAGGCTAAACCAACCGTCTGCTAGCTGCATAGAGTCGTCACTCAGGGTTCACCATATTGAGACTGTGTCTGTTCCCCAATCTAAGCAAAAATATAGAAAGACTCAGAAAGTCTGTTTCAATAATCTAATTAACATAAAGACCACAAACTCAGATCATACTGAATGCGCAGCCGGCACCTCTGATCTGAAGCTAGGACTGTTAAATATTAGATCTCTCGCATCAAAGGCAGTTATTGTTAATGAAATTATCACAGATCAGCCGTTTGATATACTCTGTTTAACTGAAACATGGGTTAAACAGGACGAGTATGTAGCTCTAAAATTTAGAGTCTAAATGAAGCTAGTCCTCCTGGATACAGCTACATACACCAGCCTCGGTTAACTGGTAGAGGAGGAGGCGTCGCAGTTATTCATAATGATAATCTGTCTATCGTACAAAAACACGGACACAAATTTAACTCATTTGAAATTCTCTATAGTAACATAAGTCTATTTAAGTATATTAAATCAGCTCAGTCGATTCCACTAATTATAATTTACAGACCTCCAGGGCCGTATTCTGAATTTCTTAGTGAATTTGCAGATTTCATCTCAGACCTGGTCATTTCTGTAGACAAAGTGTTAATTGCCGGAGATTTTAACATTCATTTTGAGAATCCAGAAGACCCTCTGAGAACAGCATTTATATCCATACTGGACTCCGTAGGTGTAAATCAGTGTGTAGTAGGACCCACTCATAAAGCAGGTCACACTTTAGATTTAGTAATATTCTTCGGATTAAGTATAAGAAATGTATTCACAATTCCACTGTCTGAAATTATCTCAGGTCACTATCTTGTCTCCATTCAAGTGTGTCACAGTGATAATGTACGCACAGCACCGCGCTACAGTATTAAACGTACATTCACATCAACTATCACACAGAGTTTTATCAGTAATCTCCCAGAGTTACCAACTTCGATTAGGCCACCGTCTGACCCCACAGAACTCGATCAGGCGACTGAATATTTAGAGTCGACGTTCTGTTATACCTTAGATAATGTAGCTCCAGCTAAAAGAAAAATTATTAGGGATAAGAAACTCGCTCCCTGGTATAACGATCACACGCGCACTTTAAAACAGACTGCTCGGAAATTAGAGCGTAAATGGCGTCAAACTAAATTGTTGGTATTTCAAATAGCATGGAAAGAGAGCATCCTGAACTATAGGAAAGCTCTTAGTGTAGCTAGATCAACGTATCTCTCCACTCTTATAGAAGAAAATAAAAATAATCCTAGATATTATTGAAAAATATACTTTAAGTGAAAGGCTGGTCTAATTTCCAAAGTATACTTATTTAAACTTGTTTTTCAATATATTTTTGGTATATTTAAAAAAAATATATGCTCGAACTAATCATTGTACAAATGTACAGAAAGTATATATTAGAATACAAATTTTAATATACGGTAGTCTCAGTATATAATCAGTTAAATGTAAATGTACTTATATTGAGTGCACTACTCTCTCATGCGCGCGCTTTTAGACTCGTTTTTGCACGCTGAATCTCTCCCTCGCGCGCGTGACCTCAAACTCGTTCCTGCGCGCTCAAAATCACTTTTGCCGTTCAAGATAATTTATGTTTTTACTCTCTCACTCTTCTGTCCGCTCACTGTCATAAAGCGACACACAAACGGCAGCAGGGTTGTAAACTTTACGACTATTCCAGCCAACCGGAGACTACACAGCGCCCCACCAGCCAATCAGAGGCTGGAGGCGGGCAGATTCGGACTGTCCATTCTCTGATTGGCTCCCCAGTTCTCCACTTCTAGTTTGAATTAACGGCTGAAGCTGCATCATCGCGTGCGTTAGTTCGTATCGTTATTATTTTATTTTCATCGGCATAAGGTCAATTTTACGGTTTTAAATTAAGTACATACTTTAATCTATTGTGTGTATTGTCTAATGTGTTGTTGTTAATGTGTTGTGTACTTTGCTTGTGGTATAATGGCTCTGTAGCTCTCGGCCTGTTTTCAGTCTCTGTGTAACAGAATCAACACACCAGGTTTAAACTAATACTGTACCTGTAGAGTCTAATACTAATGTCTGTCTGTGTTCACACACCAGTTTATATTTTAGTTTGTGTGTTTGTGAGACAACCTGACTTTTGTTGAGCACAAATAAACTATAGTAGTGCTTTTTTGTAACCTGTGTGTGTGTGTGTGTGAGTGGGTGCGCGCGCGCGCTCCCAGTCATTACATTGTGTAGCCAGAAAACTCACTCGTCCTCCAAGTTCTCTGCTAGGGCCGAAAAACGCTACAGTATTATAGAAGGTTGTGTGTACTGTATGATACAATAAAGTATATTTGTATTGACCACAAAGTGTACTTTTTTAGTATTTGTAATTGTCCAGAAGTATAACAGCATGCTACTGCTGCAATAAGAATATACTCATAGTACATTAATCATGTATTTGTAATACAGTAAAAATAGCTGTAATGTACTTATAATACATTAAATATATACTTAAATTGTATTAATAATACTGTCAGGTATGTACGTTAGTACACACACAGCCATATACTTTAAGTGTACTAAAGTATACTTAAAGTTGTTCCACTTTAGCACACAAAAGTATACTTAATACACTTAAAATTGTGCTTTTGTACAATTTAATTACAACTTAACCCTGGAGAACCCATGGGGTCATATTTGACCCAGACTTTTATTTTCATGGGTCTGGGTTTTCCAGGGTTAAATACACTTAGTACAAAATTAGTTGTTCCAAAATAGCAAACTTCAAGTATACTAGTCATTAGTCTGGCTGCAAGTACATTTAAGTATGCTTTGGCATGCTAGGATTTAATATACTTAGCATACTTTTTTTTTACTTGGGTTACTCGACCTCAGTGCAGCTTTTGACACTATTTTGACATTAGCTTTTGACACTATTGATCATGCTATTCTTCTTCACAGAAAATGTAGTAGGAATTGAGGGTACAGCCCTCTCCTGGCTCAGATCCTATTTGACCGATCGTTATCAGTATGTAGACTTAAATGGTGATTATTCTGCATGTTCTCTAGTGGAGTTTGGCGTTCCACAGGGTTCAGCTTTAGGCCCACTGCTTTTTTCTCTTTACATGCTTCCTCTGGGCAACATAAACCGTAAGCATGGTATTAGTTTTCATTGTTATGCTGACGACACACAGCTATACGTCTCAACAAAACCTGATGAGAAAAACCATCTTACTAAAGTTGAGCAATGTGTGCAGGACATAAGAAATTGGATGCTAATTAACTTCCTTCTGCTTAATCCGGATAAGACAGAAGTTCTAGTCATAGGACCGCATACAGCTAGAAGTAAAATCTTAGATCACACTGTAACTTTAGATGTAACTTTGGATAGAAAGCATTAAATGGTCTCGCGCCGCAGTATCTGAGCGAACTGCTAGTGTCTTACGATCCGCCACGCCTACTTCGGTCAAAGGATGCAGGCTGCTTATCAGTACCGCGTATTATGAAAACTACAGCTGGGGGCAGAGCTTTTTCTTACAAAGCCCCAAAATTATGGAATAGTCTTCCAAATAGTGTTCGGGACTCAGACACAGTCTCAGTGTTTAAGTCTAGGCTCAAAACCTATTTATTTAGCCAAGCATTTTTATAAATAGATTTGCCATAAGGTAAAGGAGCAGATCTGGGGGACTCATGGACGTAGAGTAT
The DNA here is from genome assembly GCA_030522415.1 of Channallabes apus. Lineage (NCBI taxonomy): Eukaryota > Metazoa > Chordata > Actinopteri > Siluriformes > Clariidae > Channallabes > Channallabes apus. The sequence continues at coordinate 28,089,329 of CM060126.1, forward strand.
TATGGTGAACTGGTATGTTTAGATGCTGTCTTCCTCACTCTCATTTGATCACTCAGGTTTGTTGACGGTGAGGTGATTGTTTGCTTTACATCTCAGTTCCCCCTCATGTTTGTGTTTCCTTCTGGCTCTCCCTTTTAGTTATGCTGTCATAGTTAGTCCTGCCGGAGTCCCTGCTTGCACTCTACAGTAAATATACATTCACATTAGACATTGTGACTGTGACCATACCTAATTGCAATCTCTCCTCCTCTTTCTCCCCTCTTTCTCTTTCCTCTCTCCCCCTGTCTCCCCCTTTCACTCTTTCTCTCTCTCTCTCTCTCTGTCGAGCTACACATGTCGTTCCTGAGCTGCCAGTGATCCAGACTCCCTCTGCCCTCCGGACCTGTCTGATCCATCCTGGTGCCCCGTTTCTGGTTGGAGGTCTCGTCGCATGGATGCCCCGTGTGTCTCTTTGGGATGCGTCTGGTGTCTGGGGATGATTCTATCTACTTAGAAGATCGTTCTGGCCTCGACTGGTGTTGTCAGCTGTTTCTCTGAGGACTTGACAATTCGATAGTTCAGGACTGGAACTTTCTACAAGTCTATTTGAGTCTCCAATAACTACTGGACTCCATTTTACATCAACTATTATAACATCAATTAACATCAACTATTATAGCTGAACCTAACACTTAACACTGTATAAATGCAGATAATTTCCTGCTATCTGTTTCACCCAGATGAGGATGGGTTCCCTGTTGAGTCTGGTTCCTCTCAAGGTTTCTTCCTATTACCATCTCAGGGAGTTTTTCCTTGCCACTGTCGCCCTCGGGCTTGCTCACCAGGGACTATCTGAACATTTTGATTCATACACATTCACATTCCATACAAACTTAAATAATTCTTTTGATTGTGTAAAGCTGTTTTGAGACAATGTCAATTGTTAAAAGCGCTATACAAATAAAACTGAATTGAATTGAATTGAATTTATTGCCCTATAGCCACATCAGCAGTCCTCATGCCCCCCTGCAGCATGCCTAATGCACGTTCACGCAGATGAGCAGCGACCCTGGGCATCTTTCTTTGGGTGTTTTTCACAGTCGGTAGACAAGTCTCTTTAGTGTCCTGCGTTTTTACAACTGTGACCTTAAATGCCTACTTTCTGTAAGCCGTTAAGGTCTTAACGACCATTCCACAGGTGCATGTTAATTAATTGATTATGGTTAATTGAACATGCATGGAAAACATTGTTTAAACCCTTTACAATGAAGATCTGATTTTTACAACATTATTGTTGAAATACACAGTCCTGGGCGTTTCTTTTTTTGCTGAATGTATATATCTGGACCATTGCACAAGACACTTTAATAAGTCACTTTTTATGCATATTTGTACAACCACTACCACTTTAAAATTTTATATAATATATATTTTTATCATGCCCTTATTTGTACAGTTTATCTTACTAGTTAAGTTTATTTTCTTTAGAATTTCTTTTTATTCATATTTATTCCTTACGTATAAGTTTTATTTTATTTAATTTTTAAGGTCGTATAAGCATTTCATTGCATTTTGTACTGTATATGACTGTAGGTGACAAATAATATTTGAATTTTTGAATTTGATATATTTTACATAATAATAATAATAATGATGATAATAATAATAATATAATTTATCAATAATCATTTGTTTGAATAAATATGAACAGATGATCTGAGAGCCTGGTTGAGATAATATTCTATATGTGACTATAATAAACATGATATGAATGTAAGTTATAAATATTCCTGGGTTGTGGGATTTTTACAGGTGTGCCAGACCACATTGACATTTTCCCAGTTGTATCAGCTTCTGCAAGGACTATAAAGCCAGTATCAGGTCCGCTGGAATAGCAGGATAGTGTCTCAGCTACACAATGCTGTGGATCATTAGTTGCCTTGCTCTCGTGGCCTCCACACTAGGCAAGTTTTCTGAGACATAATGTAATCAACTCCATTGTAAGATTTTCTCCTTAACTTTGATTTAAACTTCATTTGTGAGTTTCTGTTTATTTCTTTTTCATAGGATGTGGAGTGCCCGCAATTAAACCTCAAGTTAGTGGCTACAACAGGATTGTGAACGGTGAGAACGCAGTGTCTGGATCCTGGCCCTGGCAGGTTTCACTCCAGGTAACAAGATATTTCAGGGAACATTTAACTGGATGTGTTAATACTGGATGTGAAAATATTCTCATTTTAATTAAGTATTTTGAAGAAGCATCATATATACAGTACAGTGGTGTGAAAAAGTGTTTGCCCCCTTACTGATTTCCTCTTTTATTGCATGTTTGTCACACTTTAATGTTTCAGATCATCAAACTAATTTAAATATTAGTCAAAAATAACACAAGTAAACACATCATGGAGTTTTTATATGAAGGTTTTTATTATTAAGGGAAAACTAAATCCAAAACTACATAGCCCTGTGTGAAAAAGTGTTTGCCCCTCCTGTTAAAACATAACTTAACTATGGTTTATTGAACCTGAGTTCAATTTCTCTAGCCACAGCCAGTCCTGATATGTTTGCAATTAAGAAATAATTTAAATAGGTCCTGCCTGACAAAGTGAAGTAGACCAAAAGATCCTCAAAAACAAAGAAAGAAAATAATTGACATCCATCAGTCTGGTAAAGGTTATAAAGCCATTTCTAAAGCTTTGGGACTCCAGCGAACCACAGTCAGAGCCATTATCCACAAATGGCAAAAACATGGAACAGTGGTGAACCTTCCCAGGAGTGGCCGGCCGACCAAAATTACCCCAAGAGCGCAGAGACGACTCATCCGAGAGGCCACAAAAGACCCCAGGACAACATCTAAAGAACTGCAGGCCTCACTTGCCTCAGTTAAGATGAGTGTTCACGACTCCACCATAATAAAGATACTGGGGGCAAAAATGGTTTGCATGGCAGAATTCCAAGACAAAAGTCACTGCTGAGCAAAAAGAACATAAAGACTCATCTTTTGCCAGAAAACATCCTGATGATCCCCAAGACTTTTGGGAAAATACTCTGTGGACTGACGAGACAAAAGTTGAACTTTTTGGAAGGTGTATGTCCCATTATGTGTGGTGTATAAGTAACACCAAATTTCAGAAAAAGAACATCATACCAACAGTAAAATATGGTAGTGTGATGATTTGGGGCTGTTTTGCTGCTTCAGGACCTGGAAGACTTGCTGTGATAAATGGAACCATGAATTCTGCTGTCTACCAAAATATCAAGAGAATGTCCTGCCATCTGTTTGTGACCGCAAGCTGAAACGAACTTGGGTTCTGCAGCAGGACAGTGATCCAAAGCACACCAGCAAGTGAATTTCTGGTTCCATGAATGGCTGAAGAAAAGCAAAATGAAGACTTCAGAGTTGCCTAGTCAAAGTCCTGACCTGAATCCAATTGAGATGCTGTAGCATGACCTTAAAAAGGCAGTTCATGCTCGAAAACCCTCCAATGTGGCTGAATTATAACAATTCTGCAAAGATGAGCGGGCCAAAATTCCTCCACAGTGCTGTAACAGACTCATTGCACGTTATCGAAAACGCTTGATTGCAGTTGTTGCTGCTGAAGGGGGGCAAAACCAGTTATTAGGTTTAGGGGGCAAACACTTTTTCACACAGGGCTATGTAGTTTGGGATTTTGTTTTCCCTTAATAAAAAATAAAAACTTTATTTAAAAATTGCATGATGTGTTAGCTTGTGTTATTTTTGACTAATATGTAAATGTGTTTGATGATTTGAAACATTAAAGTGTGACAAACATGCAAAAACAAACACTTTCTCAAACAACTGTATATGAATGTACATATATATAGAAAGAGAGAGAGAGAGTCAGTTATACAATGTATACACACTTCAAGAAAATTGGATCATTAAAATATATTAGCATATTATCAATTATGATTATAATAATATAATATATATATATATATTTATATATACAGTATATATCAAAGTGTAAATATATTTAATTGAATCAATATATCATTTTATATATGTATGTATATATAATATACTACAGTATATACTAAAGTATATATAAGTTAATTAAAAAATAAAAACAGAAATTGCCTAAGAGGATCATTAACGTGTAACTTTTCAAACTAGGACACAACTGGCTTCCATTTCTGTGGAGGATCCCTCATCAGCCAGTACTGGGTCGTCACAGCTGCCCACTGTAGTGTGGTGTAAATAACAGTGTCCATATTCCCTCACCATTATCATGCTGCACATTGTAATTTGGGGATCTGTCTTAAATTACCTTCATTCTTACCTGTTTTCCGTGTAGGCCCTCACGTCACCGTGTTATTCTCGGTGAGCATGATCGTGCATCTAGTGCTGAGCAAATTCAAATCAGAACCATTGCCAAGGTATTCATTTATGTTTTTAATTTCCTTATAACATTTTGATATTTATCTGTAGATGAAAAGTTTCATTATCTAAAGAAACAAGAAGTTGAAAGAGATAGTCACTTGAGATGTCTTGATCTGTTGTATCCTTCTTTAGGCGTTTTTCTTCTCTTCTCATTGAATGCCAGCATATTAGTAAATGTTTCCAGATCTATGTTATGTATATACTGTATATGTCAAACTTCCACAGGCCATCACCCACCCGTACTATAACAGCCAGAACTTCAACAATGATATCACCCTGCTGAAGCTGTCCTATCCAGCTCAGCTGACCAACCGCGTGTCTCCTGTGTGCTTGGCCACTTCTGTTACCAATGTTCCCACTGGCACACGCTGTGTAACCACTGGCTGGGGCAAAACAGCTTTCACATGTGAGTGCATTTACTAGCATGTCAGCTATAGATATCTACAAATAAAGCAGCTTCTTTGAGGGAGAATCTGAATGGTGGTAGCTTCTGGTTAAGCCAAGTGAAAAAAGAGCTTCATAACAAATTTTAGGTGAATTGATTCTCTCAAAGAAACCTCTTTATTTAGTATATGTAAGACATTATTGGGCAAATGAGGCCTACTGTGCCGTGCCAACATTGAGGAAAACAAATCAAAACCTACATCATCTATACCGTGGACACCGCAGTCCATCACAGGGCACATATGCCTTATATGGATCACACTCTCATTCACACATGCTACGGGCAAGTTGGGAACGCCAATTATCTTAATCTGCATATTTTTGGAGGAAACCAGAGTACCCGGAGGAATCCCACCAAGCACAGGAAGAACATGCACACTCCATGCATGCAGACCCAAGGAATCGAACACATATCCTGGTTGTGCATGTGACAGTGCAAACAACTGCACCACCATCAGCTCCCTCTCCAAATTCACAACTATGTAAAGTTTCACACCACGCTTTGCAAACTGACTTTTCAACAGTTGATCTCAATTTGATGGTCAAGTTCTTCTGCCTGGCTATGAATGCGAAAATATTTTTCTACAGCGTTATAGAATTTATCTGCAATTCCCACTACTAATGCAATAAAACTAAAAACAATATTTATTTATATTTTTATTTTATTTATATTTTATCATAATGTTGCTTTCAGCATTCTTGCATTACTGCACGTCACCTTTTTCAGATCGGTGATTTCTGTTAATGTCCATGCTCTTCTCAATTTATTTACTCTCTGTAATTTTTTTCTGTTTGTTTGTTTAGCGAGCCCAAATATTCTGCAGCAGACCGCTCTTCCTATAGTGAGCTTAGCACAGTGCCAGCAGTACTGGGGCAACAGGATCTTTGATTCTATGATTTGTGCTGGAGCCTCTGGTGTTTCCTCTTGCCAGGTGAGCTGAAATGGACAAACACATTTTTTTATTCTTTTCGACACCACTGTGATTATATGGAATGTGACCTACTGGAATATGTGGCCCGTGCACAGTATGTCCTGTACTGTCACTTTTTCATACCGCTAATGTGTTTGGTGCTGGTGATATGTGCAGGGTGACTCTGGTGGCCCTCTGGTTTGTCAGAGTGGTGGTGCCTGGCATCAAGTCGGAATTGTGTCTTGGGGAACAACCAACTGCAACGTGCGTGCCCCTGCTGTTTATTCCCGTGTTTCTTACCTCCGTAACTGGATCAACCAGATTGTTGCCAGCAACTAGGCAGCCAACAGCTTCATGGTGACCTTGAGGATCTGTGTTCCTTATGTTCCTTATCAACAGCTGAGGTTACTCTCCATCAGCTTCATTAGAAACTCCTAATAAAGGTTCAAGAAGCAATGCATACCAGATTGTGTGTGTGTAACTGATTCCTTTATAACTACGCCACATATAACGGGGTATCAAAAAAGACTAAGTATTTAAGTAAGTACCAACAGATGGCAGCACAAGGCTGCAAGCACAGTCACAGAGAGCTCCAACACTCCTAGTCAGTGTGCCAAAAGGCATAAGGGTTGACGGAACCTGTAAACAGAACTACTGTAATCTCGAACTTTTTTGACACCATCTCATAAATTTTAAAAGTTGAATTTGAATGTGGGAAAACTTTTGTAAAAAGCATTTAAGAAATGTTATGCTAGTTTAAAATTATGAGAAAACTATTTTTTTTTGTATAATTAAATAAAAGTAGCTTGCAGATGTAGCTGAGTATGCTTCAAAATGGTATGACAGGTTAAGTTTTTTTTTTTTTTTAGAGCATAAAACTATAAAATACAGGTTAAAGTTTAAATCAGCACCACTTGTTGGACAAAACCAGATTACAAAAAAGACAAAAATGAGAGATGGGCTTTTTGATAGAGATAGAAGTAATTCAGTTATGTATCTGTGTTGGTTTTTTTTGTTCATGTATCACCACACTGACTCCAGAATGTTATTTTTAACTTATATCTGTTTCCACCAGAGGTGCCAAAATCAGGGGGGAAAAACTGAGCATTGAATTGGATTTTTTTTTTAACATCGTATTTACAAAATGGCAATTCAAATCAAATTGGCATTTAGGTTTCATTATATCATATTGACTAATCCCTGGTGATTCCTACTTTTAACATTTTTCTTTTGTCATCATGAAAGAGAAAAAATAATGTTTTAGGGGTTTAGTAAATAGATTATAGGTCAGATTACATATTTTTTCTTTTATCATTCAAAGGAGCTCATGTCTCCTTTAAGGGAAATTAACCCTGTTGTTTTATTTAGTGTGTAATAACCAAATTGAACCAATGAAAGTACATTAATTCGCAGCCACTTGGAATCTGGTGAATATATATATATAATTCCTTGCTGGGTCTATAATGGCAGACACTAAGGTAATGCTTAACAACTCTTTCTGATGGAAGCACTGAGACCAAAATAATCAAACAAGACTGAGTTTTTCCACCAATAAACAAGAAACGCACCTGATGCAGACATGCAGTTAAATGCATGGGTTTAAATAAAGGGCTTATCTAAATATCGTCATTCATTAAATATGGCATTTACCCGTGTGTGAAACCTCTTACATACTGAGGGTTCTTTTTTTTTTTTGGCTAATCCTATTTTAATGTTTTAGAAGAAGAGGTAGTGCAACAGATGCTGAGAATTCAAAACCTAGTCTACGTTTTTGGGTTTTCATGTGCAAATTGTGCTTTGTTTTGTTATAAAGATTCTGTGTTTATTAGAGTTAATGAGCAAGTGAGCAAATTAAACCTTGTGTCGTCAATTGAGGAGGAAATGTAAAAGTATTGTGGGACCTTACTAATATTATGTGATTAAACCAACTCTATATAACTCACTGGTTTGATAGCAGTCAGAGCCCAAGACACATTTACTGTAGCTGCATTCACACCTGTATCTGTTCAGATCATTTAAAAAAAGAGCCTTCCAAGAAGCACTTTGAACAAAGTAAGTTTTCAGCAGCTATAAAATCCATGCATGCTTAAAAACAAATCAACTATTTGAGCTCAAAAAATATATTTCAAGAAGGATGAAAGACAAGATTTGAAAACGTGTGGAAAAAGTGAACATTTATTTAGTTCACAAATGATCTTGTTATTATCAGACTGTAGAACACGCAGTCGTCTGACTCAACTAACCTCCATCGCAAAAGAAAACACAAACTCAAAATACATCATGCCTGTGCTTTTGCTACTGAAGGGCAGGCCCTTCTAACATTACTAACTTAAATATTTGATTATGAACAAATATAATTGTGCAGTTTTCTGCACGTTATTTTAATAAGTCCATTCTTGCTTCTAAAGTCCACCGCTCTGATTCGATGAAGTTTCATATGGAAGTCCATAACGGTCTCCTGATGCAGGGAATAAGGAAGAGCTAGCGCTCATACATCTCTTTCAGGATTTTAATGCTTTCACTGTAGCGCAGTTGGTTCTTATTAGAAGACTCTTTCCATCTAAATGGAAACAAACATTAATGCTTACATTAAAATCATATCATGGTTATTGAAATTAGCATGAAAGTACTGTACAAAATACTAGTTACTTGTTAAGGTTTTAAAGGTTTAATACTCTTACTTCTGTCTAATTTTCTTCCAGCGTTTCATGTGACTGCACATAAGAGTAGGGGATCCTGATGCAGCATCTGTGGACTGAAGAAAAATCTTATTATGTAAGGAATAAACAATAGGGCATATACGAGGGGGGGGGAAAGAAATAAAACAATAAAGGGAGAGCAGAGGGCTGTTACCACTAAACTTAATATTTCTTATTATACAACTAGTATAACTATATAAAAGTTAGTTCTGACTGAGTTTTCTGATTGGACAAAGGGCATTTCACAAATGATGATAACAGAACATAACTGCACTGGGGCAGTTAACTATACAGTATACACTGTATCACTCTGCATCACAGATGTTAATTGTTAACAATCGTTAATTAATTACGCTAACTGTTGGTCACCAGCATGGGTCAAAGTATGTTGGTTCAGTCTGCAGTACTGGAAAGAGGGAAGATCAGCTGCCTGCCAAAACCCACAATCAAAACCAGACGGGTAATTTGTACTGCTAGTCTCGGAAAGATGCAGTGTGTGTCTGTGAAGCTAAATAAGTACTTAAATAAATGAACAACTCATAATCTGTTGGTAACAAAAGACCTTTGTAAACTTATTGTATAAAAGCAATATTATATTCTACAACTAAAAACTTGTCATGTCAACTATAATGCAAAAGTTTGTCTTTTGACAAAAAAAAATATGTTACCACTTTCTGTTTACAGAATCCTGTATCTGTGTATTAATTACTATTGAAAACTAACCGTATTAGAAAGAAATTCGATTTGCCTTGCAGTCTTAAATAATGACTGAGCTGCTGTCAAAGAAAATGATGCAACAGTTTAACTGTGCTGTGCCAATATTTATAACAATAAACACATTTCTCATTCATTCACCTGACCCCATATATCATATACTGTATTACATGTGAGAAAAAATACATTAACATTTAATTTCAATAAAAACAGTGACAAGTAAACACTCTCAAAGCATCAATACCGTGTCATTATTCTGTTATTCATTATTCTGGTGACAAGTAAACAACTAGGTGTGAAATGTGGGCAACAAATGATGTTAAACAGAACATTTGTCAGCAGTGGTCACCCTCTCGACCTCACCTGGCTAATGGTGGGTTTCTCTGTGGGTGGAATCCTTAAGTTGACTGGATCACCAGACTCATTAACAGGACAAGATCCAGGGGTTGGAAGGTGGTAAACATTTTGAACTTTGCCATTCAGCATGTCTGACACCTGAAAGAGACAGTGGAAACAATCCATTCTGCATTCTCTCTGAGACATGAAAACACACATACAGTACACACTCAACACTATCACAGGATGCTATTTATGGCCCTTTAGGGCCATTATTCTGTAATTTGGCTGCAAATTTTTGCTGTTAAATAATCTATATTCTTTAATTATATAGCCTTTTCTGACTTGCACTGATTATTACTGCTGTGTGAGCGTTGCCTTTTATGGAGTGTTGTGGGAGTCACCAAATGAAAATTAGCTGTGCCATGCACAACTCTGGCAATTTATGGGTGATACATTTACAAACTACTTTACTATATAAAATAAATAAATAAATAAATGAATGAATGAATGAATGAATTAGGGCGATTGTTAATCCCACAGAGCAGATGGTAACAGTTTGATGATGATCTTACCTCCTCTTCTGCCATACTGTGAGGTGGACTGGACATTGGTCTCTCTCGTACAGTGGGGTTGTTCCTCATCCACGATCTGCAGATGGGGTAGAGTGAAGTGTTGCTATTGAACTGTGCCAAGTCCACACTGCGATCAAACAGCTTGATAATGTATGAATCTATAAAAAAATAAAAATAAAAACAGACACACAGGTCATTATAATAGTTTTATACTCATGCTAAATAATATTTTTAGTTTTAAACTCCAGAGTTATTGAGGAGAGAGAGAGAGGAAAAACTGAAATATATATTATGTTACAATACTACAAAAAATGTTTACAGTAGAGGAAATTTAAATTGTTTAATACTAGAACAGGTTAATCTACTGTGACATTACAAACTCACTTTCTGAGGGGATTAACAGATGTTTTAAACAAAAAGCTTTTTTAACTAAGATTTTTACTTTGTTTGTGTTGGTTAGTCTCAGACAAGCCGTCCTCCATCTCTTTGCGCTTCTTTCTCCGGTGTTGTGCAAAGCGTGAAGATGGCCTGTGGTTCAAAAAAAAAAGAAAAAAAGAAAAAAAAAAAGTCATAAAAAAAAAAAAAAACATTTTTTAAAAACCACTCCTATTATAAATCTCTAGTCCCCTATAAAACATTCATATAATCTATAAGATAGAATTCTTAACATGGAGCAACCATTTCTATAAGCTCTCATTGCCATTTACCATATAGCAAAAAAAAGAATCCACAGTGTTCCAAAAAAACTTAATGTTGATTCTAAAACATTTTTACTGAATATGAGAAACCATGCAATCTAAAAATGCTAAAGAACACAATGACAACATTTTAATAGGTGACAGAATGGCAAAAATCATATAAATGACTTAAGCTGTTTGCAAAAACAAAGAAAGAAAATTTTGGATTTTCTTACCTTTTTCCAAGAGAGGTTGGGGATAAATCCCTATAAAAAGCCAGAAACAGCACTCAAACTCTACTCATATGACATAAGAAACAGAACTCTATATATAATTTATATACCATTTCATTTTAAATAGCTATATACTGGGAAAAGATAACAACAATAAAAATAATAAATTTTATTAATAATAATAATTAACCAGTGCAAGGAAGCAACATGTGATGGGCTGAGTAAGTATATTAAAACATGCATATTTTATGGTGCCTTATGTTCTAATATTATTCATTAATTTATTTTATTACAATAATTGTAAACCATTCCTCTTTTTTTGTCACAAAAGCATAATTTTTAAGCCCCATGATGAATGCATTTAATGTTGACTAACATAAAATGTAAAATAGAAAAACAGTACAAAAGTAGATGAATTATTCACTTTTGAAAACAATTTCATATAATTCAATGGAGATTTCAGACACTCAGGTCATTTTGAAAGTCTCTTAGCTTTAAGCATTAGAAACTAGGCTTGTGGTTCAAACCAGAGGACATTTTATGAAGTCACTCTGGGTTTTTGGTAGATGTAGAAGATAAAGTTTATTTTCAGCGGAGGGTGTTAAGAGATATGACAGGCGGACTGCAAAGTATAACATCTGACCCCATGTCCTTTCTCTGTCACAGTTAACAACATGAACGAAGTGTTAAATATTCAGCATCAAAAATGTTTGAATAAATCTTGATTGTGTTGGCTATGTAAAAGAAGTAGCAGAAGGACATACTTGCCCATGGAGTCTGCAACCATTTTTCCTGAATCGTCCTCATTCTGATCTCTTTACAGGAAGGAACAAAGAACACAGATGATTAGAGAACAGGTACAACAGTCATTCCTAGGAAAAGCACATTTCCTGGGAAACAGGGACTGCAGTAATAATTTGAAAGATTCATACAAAAACATCATTTATCTGCATTTATGAATTTACACAGCTAACGCATTATTTCTACGTTTGTGCTCTCCAGTAATTTACTATTTGGCTAATCAAATTACAGAAGTCAAAAACATGATAAATAGTGTGTACGTATGTGTGGTAATGCTTAGAATCATAAAAAGAAAATAATACTGTCATGAAATCTACAAAGATATCTTGGATTACCTTTCTTCTTTCACCCAGTTTGTGCTGTTATACAATTGTCACAGAGAATATCCATGCTTGCTTGTTTTCCTTAACACTTATTATTAGAGCAAAGCAAATTACCCAACCTTCAGTTAAGTGCACTGCAATCACCAAATAAATCCGATTACCAAATGAGTCGAGGTCAGCAGGTAGCCTCCTGAAAACCTCTAAATAATAAACGCTGTAGCTGCTACAGAGTGATTTCTTTCTAACCATAGTGCCAAGTTCTCCTGAAACTGACCTCTCACTGTCACTTTTCTCCACCAGACCTTGCAGCACTGCATCCAGGCGATTTCGGGCAACAGTGCCCTCAGTATCTACAACAGAAAACCATTTACTCCAGACGTGTTAATGTGTCAGTAAAAGCATACATTAGGAGTCATACATAGATCAAGACACTCGCCTGAAGTTCAAACTGAGCATCAGAACAGTAAAGAAAAGTGATTTAAGTCACTTCGATCGTGGCATGATTGATAGTGGTCTGAGTATTTCTGAAACTGATGATCTACTGGGATGTCCATACACAAACATCTTTAGAGTTTACAGAGAATAGTCTGTAAAAGAAAATATCTAGTGAGTTCTCTAGGGAAAATGTCTTGTTGATGCCAGAGGTCTGAGGAGATTTGCCGGACTGGTTTAAGCTGGTAAGAAGGCAACAGTAACTCAAATATTGTCTCATGACTACTGCTGTATGTCAAAGAGCACCTCTGAAGGCACAACATGTCAAAGCACTCCTGTCATCTAAGAACAGGAAACTGAGGCTATACGTCACACAGACTCACCATGGCTGGTTTAAAAAGTCTTGATTTATACTGCGACATTCAGATGGAAGGGTCAGAATTTGCCATAAATACCATTAAAGCATGGCGCCATCCTGCCTTGGATCAACGGTTCAGGCTTGTGGAGGTAATTAACCACTGTTTACAAGAAACAGCCTGTATTGAGTTTTTTGGTGACCATCTCCGCCCCTTTATGACCACAGAATAATTCGTCATGTCACAGAAATAATCTTAAACTGGTTTATTGAACATGACAATGAGTTCACTATACTCAGATGGCCTCCGAAGTCACCAGATCATAATCCAATAGAATATAGATCATCATTGGGATGGGATGAGAGATTATCATCATGGATATGCAGCTGACAAATCTGCATGAACTGCGTTATGCCATGATGCTTCCAGCACCTTGTGGAATCTATGCCACAAATAATTAAGGCAGTTCTGAAGGCAGAATCCAACCGATTTTGGTCGATCCACCCCAGTACTAGCAAGGTGTACCTAATGAAGTGACCAGTGAATGTTTTTTTGTTTAAATCATGAGAAAGTGACATGCAAGCGTTATTTACCTGGCTTCTCCATCTTAACTTTCATGTGAAGCATTTTGATTGCAGACTTGTCCTTATTCACAAACACTTTGTATTTCACTGCTACAATTCCATTAACCAACCCTGCCTCAAAAACAAAACAAAAACAGAAGTATGGATTAACTCCAGTGCTCTAAAATGTTAATTTAGAGGATTTACAGACCGCATGTTGTGTCAATATGTACACACTTATGTTTATAAGCAGTAATAAGTGCTTCACCTTCAACCACTTCACCTGTGGTTTTAATGTTATGGCTGATCACTGTCTAGATTATATTGTAGGCGTTAAAAATACAACTGATCAGCAAACGCTATATGACGCATCCGTGTGTAAACTAAGTAAAGCTTGCTAGTTAAATAACAGCGTTATTTAGCTGGAATTGTAAGTCTACTTGTCATTACAAATACAAAGCTAACTGGCTGCTTAAACTGTTCCAGTTTGTGATATACTGTAATAAGCGTAAAGGATATATAATCGTTTGAAACGCCTATCCGAATGAGGAATGGAAACAGCTGACTCATTCATACATACATACAATAGACAAACTGCTAGCTAGAGGCTAACCTAATCAACTGATGTTTGCTAGCCAGCTAGCTAACTACGTTAAATTACAGTCATACTTACATATTAACCCAATTTTAATCGAACGCTTAGTAATTTAAACTTTAAACAATGTGTATTATCGAATTATAAATGTTTAAACTACTTACATTATCTACCCAAATCACGTAAATCCACAGACTTTAGCATTTAGCTTTGTGTGGCTATAATCTATTTTCAGTTCATTTGACTTTCCTCTTCCGCGCGCAAGTGAATCCCTCTTTCCTCATTGGTCAGTGCTGTTAACGGTTCTTTAATCTTATTGGGTCAAAGATCTGCCCGTCATCCTGTACAACAACTGATTGGTTGCTAGAGGGCCACTTACATTGTGTAAACAGATTTCAAGTTAAAGGACAAGGTTAGCGAGATTTTATTTGACTTTTCTTGAAATACCAGTGAAGATAGATTCTGTACAATCTCTAATATATATCTAAAATGTACTTATAGTTTAATTTATACATTGTAGACTTGCCTGTTTATCGTTTTTGACTCCCTGGTGACACACTGGGTGCTTGTATACAAAGCTTAGTGGTGTGTAATGTGTGTTTAGCTTCAGCTGAAGCAGGTGGTTTGTACTGAGCTGAAATTCATGAGAATAGAATGATTAAACATCTGTATTAACTTCCAATGTAATTAAATAATAGTTAAGAGTAAAAGTGATTTATTTCAACATGGTAACTCTTCAATACAAATGCTTTTGTAGATACAGAAGGCCTTAGAAGATAACTCATGGTGTTCAGTTTCTAACCCTGCATCATGAAATCAAGGTGAGAAACAAATATATAATAAATAAATATGTTTGTTGCTTGTGCCTTGAGAATGAATGCCAAGACTATTAAAATGTACTGATCAATAATCTTAATTCTTGTTTTAGTGAGGCTGTTTTCACCAAAAAGAATCCCTTTCCTCCAGAACGACACAGAACTAAAAACCATTACAGTCCATCTAGAGCAAAGAAGATCCCCAAACAACAGAAAAAGCTGGTGAGAGAACTCATTTGAGGAGAAAGAAAGACCAATCAGAAATTACTTGCATCAAAAACAATCACAATAATAATTCGATATGTTCCAGGCGCTGAGCCCTGTCCGGTTTACACCGTCAGCCAGTCCTGCAGATTCTCCTCCTCCTCCTCCTCACGGTGCGTCTCTCAGACCAGAGGACCGGCACTTTCTTGAAGGATCGCACCGTGTCCTTCTCTGTCCTCCTCCATCTGTGACAGGGCAGCAGAACTACTCAGAGTCCTGGCCCTCTACCGATCAGAGTTCTTCTCCTTCCAGCACTGATGGTCAACATCCACGACACACACCGACCGGTGAAACACAGGAGCCTTCTGTGCTGGCAAAGTATGAGATATGATCTAGCTGTGCTTTATTTACTAATACAGCATGACCTCGAATGTGATACTGCTTTTAAACAACTGTTACACAAATGGCACTTATTATCTACAGATTATGATTTGTTTCTTTATTTAACAAATTGTTTTGCTTTTCCAACACATATCTTTCTGCTGATAGAACTAACTAACCATAATTACTAATTAATATAATTGGTAATTGGGTGAATTGGTAAAAATAAGGTGTATTATAAAAATATTAATAATACAATGGTGCCAACTTGGGTCATACTGTAGTTTGAGATGTTTAAATTCTAGAAAGTTTGATTTTTATAGTATTTTTCATTCTACATGACAATGGTTTTCTAAAATAACAATATTGTATTTAATATCGCAAAGACATATATAATTAATATGTATAATAATAGCATGTTTAACATTTATTAATGTTAGATTAAAGCTCTTTGAGAGGGACTAAATGATTTTGGTTTTAGATGATAATTTTTGAGGAGACTTAATTTTATTATTATTATTATTATTATTTATATATATATTTTTAATCTCTCCTAGGTACATTGATCGCTTCCGTTATGGAAGGCCTCAAAGCCGTGGAGAAAGACAGAAGTTGGCAGCTGATGGTGCAGACAGTCAGTCATTTTGGTGGATGTCCTCAAATCCTTCACAGCCATCCAGCTCAACTCCAACCCGGACATCTAAACAATGCTTTGGAGGTGTGTTACAGGAAAATAGCAATGCTTAATTCACCCCCTCCCCCCAAACAAAATACCCAAAAAGTCTGTATGTGTAATTTTTTCATAGACGTTAGAAGTTTTGTTGTTTTCACATTTTAATCATGCAAATTTAAAAATTGTTCAATATGGATCTGAACATGTTTGCTAAGTTTCTTTACTGTTTTTACAGGATCATTTGAGTGTAGAAATGATGGCACAGGTAGTGCACAAGACCTGCTCAGACATCGAGCAGACTCTTCACTTTCTCCCTCCAGAGGCCTGCTTGACCTGAGTGCACTTGTAAGATCTTTACAGAATCTTTCAAATGTATTAATGGTTGTGTAGTAATAATAATAGTGATGCACATTTACACCTAAACACTCAATCACTCATCGTCTATACCGCTTTATCCTGTCTCCTGGGTCATGGGAGGCCTGGAGCCTATCCCAGGAGACTTGGGGCATAAGGCGGGGTTCACTCTGGACAGAGTGCCAATCCATCACAGGGCACACACTCATTCACACACTACAGTATGGGCAATTCGGGAACGCCAGTTAGCATAATTTGCATGTCTTTGGACTGTGGGAGGAAACCTGGGTAGCCGGAGGAAACCCGCCAAGCACGAGGAGAACATGCAAACTCCATGCACACAGAGACGGGAATTGAACTTGGCTGGAAATCAAACCCGGACCCTGGAAGTGCAAGGTGATAGGACTAGCCACTAAGCTACCGTGTTGCCTACTTAAATACAATGAGTATTTAATTACTGTACGTTATTTTAAATAAAGCATAGGCAGCATGATGGTGTAGTGGTTAGCACTGGGGCATGGCACTTCCAGGGTCGTGGGATTTGCATGTTTCTCCTCATGCTTGGTAGGTGCAATTCCTGTAATTGCCCATGTTGTGTGTTAGAGAGGGGAGGTTTGGCTCATTTTACCGACTCTGTGCTTTGAGTCTCGCTTAGCAAAATAAACAAATCTTTTTCCCGTGTCATTTCATTCATTTCAGCAAAATGTAATTAAAAACAGATGAACTAATTCCTGTACTGAACCTATGATATTCCACATAGGCAAGTGAACACATCGTTCTTCTCAAGTCACACTTAAGATTTGTTCAAGAACGACTCATCATTATTGTGTGTGTGTGTTAGGGCTGCAACTAACTATTATTTTGATAATCGATTATTTTATTGATTAATCGGGTAGAAGCTAAATGCTTCTTTAATTTGATGTTTTGCTCATTTACATTTACATTTAGGCATTTGGCAGAGCGACTTACATTTTTATCTCATTATACATCTGAGCAGTTGAGGGTTAAGTTGAGGCTCAAGGGCCCAACAGTGGCAACTTGGTGGTTGTGGGGTTTGAACCTGGGATCTTCCGAACCGTAGTCCAATGCCTTAACCACTGAGCTACACCTGCAAAATCAACATTTGTTTTGTTTTTAACAATAACTGCAGATGGCAAGTTGACAATATATATATATATATATATATATATATATATATATATATATATATATAAAAATACACAAAAATACACTGACATTCAGTTGTTAAGATATAAACAGCTAAAATAATGTAATTTTGTGTAATAAACCACAGTAAATTTCGTTTGAAAACACATTTGCTAGTTAACAAGTTAACTTTGTCCTGGACTATAAAAAAATTGTAGAAATGCAAAATGCTAATAGTCACAAATGTACTGTTATTTGCATTCGCTGAAACCCACAACAATCACTAAATGTAATATTCTACTGTTATTCCCACCGTGTAATTTAATCTAAAGTAGCGCCATTTAACTAGTCACTAGCCACTTTTACACGATGAATAGATAGTTGTTACGTACTCTGCTGATGTTTTGCCATCCAGAACACCAACATGTTTTCTTTTTAAGTGTTCGTGCATGACTGTGGTGCTGCCATGCCATGAAAGCCCGGTCTTGCATAGCGTGCAGGTTACGATGGAATTTACCATCTTTTTAGAGGCGTTTAATGTACTTGGGGCGCGCGCTTTGTCCTGCAGACGCTTCTGTAACCGCCATTGCGCGAGCGGCTGTGTATCTGTGTGTATTTGTAGATCTTGTGGTCGCGCTCCTCAGTAACGTGAGCAGCCCAACAAATCGATAACGGCATTAGTTGACAACGAATTTCATTATTGATAATTATCGATTTTATCGTTTAGTTGTTGCAGCCCTAGTGTGTGTGTGTGTGTGTGTGTGTGTGTGTGTGTGTGTGTGTGTGTTTCTGATTCAGTTTGTTTGGTTTGGTTTTTGTTTTGGATTTTTACGGGGGTGAGTCAAGTGTCACCTGGACTTGGGTTATATTTTAACCTATTTATTACCGAGACACGTCTGTGGAAATGCAACCGCACCAAGGAATGGATTCACATTTTAATTGAAAAAACCTTTCTCAATATTTACTATATTCTTGTTCTGTTTGATGAGATTAACAATTGTTGCCTAATCGACTGGCAAATAATAATAGCAATCATATCTTAATATCTTTCAGTACAGTGTGCAGTTTATTAGGCATTCTTCTATTATTTTGGTAATAGCTGTATACAGTGGAACTTCGGATTGCGAGTAACGCGGTTTACGAGTGTACCGCAAGACGAGCAAAGCTTTGTAAAAAAAATTTGACTTGAAAAACGAGCAAGTCTTGGTTTATGTGTACCGAGCATCATGTAGCACACGTGCGCTTCTTGTTTTGATGCCAAGCATCATGTGATCACAGCTGAGCCAATGTTTTCTCTCTCTTGCGCTGCAGAATTGTGGGTAATCGTCTCCCCTGCTGGGTCTTAGTGCTCGTCTCTTACTGGTATAATCAACATCCGTGCATGCGTGTACTGTTTACTATAACACTGTGACCACATGTATGCGCGTAAACCATATTTTATTTTGTCTTTGTCAGCGTGTGTGTACATCGTGCGTGTACTGTTTATTATAACACACTTGTGTGCGTGTGTAAGCAAAAGAAAGTCTCATTAGAGATGTTAAAGATCCATTTTCTCTCTTTCCCTCTCTCTCTCAGCCTGTCATTATGTGTGCTTGCATGTCATTGAACAACGTTCCCCTTCTCACACACACACACACACACACACACACACACACACACACACACACACACACACACACACACACACACACAAAAACTCTCTGCTCTACACAGACAAAGTGCTCTGTCACGATTCTAAAGGTAAAGTGCAGGTTAATTTGATTTATTTTTACTTTCCAGAAGTGATTCTGTTAGTATGTGCTCGTGCAAGTGTTATTAGTGAATTTTTTTGATAAAACAGTCTTTCCGTTAATAATATATATATAGATATGTATGTGTGTGTGTGTGTGTGTGTGAAACTTAAATAAGAGAGGAGGAGGGGTTATCGTGTAAGGTACTTTACTTTATATTTTGTATTAATTATTTTTATGTTTACATTTTTTTGGGCTGTGGAACGAATAATTTAAGTTTCCATTATTTTTTATTGGAAAATTTGTTTAAGTTTCTGGAACGAATTAGGCTCGTAATCGAAGGTTCCACTGTATATGGTATAAAATAAGACGTTGATAATATACACAGCTACATGCTTATAAAGGAATGTTGCTGCAACAAGTAAATTACACTACAAATTCCTTCTTATATTTCTTATAATATGCCTGCTAGGTATTTTTGTCAGCAATTCTGGCATCTCAGTAGCTATGTCATTAGAGGCACTTTTTAGACATATATTTAAAGTCATTTTAATCTAGTATGTGACACTTCATTTCATTTCATGTGACTAAACATTGCCTCTTAGTGGTCCTAATGTGAAGCACATCTACCGTACATGTCCTTTGTTTGCAGGACCTAAAGCGGCTTGGCACGTACAGTGTTTAAAAATCACTTCTCTGTGGTTTCTCAGTCCAACGCCTTGGCATTAAAGGAAGAAGAGGTTCCCTCCTCAGCTCACTGCACTTGTACTGTACCTCGTGCTGTCGTTGTTCAGTGTCACGTTGTATATTTATGAATTCTTCGCGGACAGTCGTGCAGCCGGTTATGTAATGTACTGTTGCTGTTCTAGCACATTTGGTGGTGTTTTATTTGAGATGGTTATTATTACATTTAAAACATTATGATTGGAAATCAAATGTATGCAAAGCAATCTGGTCTCATAAAGAGATACTTTTTAATCTAAAATGGCAAAATAAAAAAAAAAATGTAAATCTCATTGATCTGAGTTTTCGCACTGCAGCAGAGTTTCAGTCTTCAGTTTCTCTCACAGTCAGTCGCCGCTTATGCAGCAAACAGACTAATTAGTATTACCTTATTGAGGCAAAGTCCAGCTAAGGATGCAGACGGAAGACTTAAAATAAATCATGTGTATGGCAGTACTCGCTTTTTAAAGGCTTCTGGCTTGTTGTGCTTGCTGTGTTCTAGACCTTATCTGATTCCTCACACTGTGAGCAAGGAGAGCCAGAAATCCTTCAGCTGCAGGAGAGAGCCAGAAGACTTCTGCAGAAAAGGTACCATACGATACAAAGTGTTCATTCTCTGACTCAATACACTAGCCATAGCTGTTGTAAATTAATTTTGTCATATAAATCATCGAACATGTCAAAAGTAAGGTTAATTAGTGCAGAAAATTATATACAGACCACTGTTGAGGTATTCGCTCTACTTAAATATTTTTAAATGTTTGACAAATCTGTGTTGATTGATGCATAATTGTGATTGACAGAAATATGACTGAAAACATGTTTGTTTGTTTGTTTGTTCTTCCAAGTGAGCACTCACTGAGCAGTGGATCCAGCTGCGTACCCATCAGTTCTGAAGGCCTGGGTTGCTCTGATTTCTCCTCTCCTGTTAGTGTCGATGAGCCGGTCCGAAAGCTCACAGTTCCCAGCTTGATAGATAACGCCACCTGTAAGTGCACGCAGGACTTACTGTATTATTCATGCAGTTTGTTTATTCAAGGTGTTCACTCTGTGCGTCTTAGTGTTCATACTTCCGCTGGGGTAAATTATTGTAATTTGTGAAGACGACACATGCTTCGAGATATTTGAATAGATTAACTTTACTTTGACACTTTGTTAACTTTGTAAATATTAATGATACAGGAATTCTTTTGGATGTATAAAAAAGGACCATATAAATAAGTTGAATGTAGTCCTGATGATGTTTAATGTAAGGATTTTTTTTTTTAAATTAAATCCAATTCTGTTTATCTTATATTTTTTCCAATTCAATATATATTTTTAGATTTCTTTCCTCGATGCAATGATTTCCATAATATTAATTACAATGCACTTTTATCTTAGCTCACTTTACTATACGTCCACTTCCTGCTGCCGCTGCTCCAGGCCCTGTAGGATCACGACCTCGGCAAGAGGATGACATTCTGTTTCAGTGGCGTCTGCGGAGGAAGATGGAGCAGGCCAGACAGTGGAGTCACACCGCATCCAATAGTTCAGCTCTTCATCATTCTCAGCCCTTACTGAGCAGGCTGCCATTGCAAGTAAATAAACATAGATGATAATGCAGTTATGATCTCATATTTGCTCTGTCATTGCAACAATACCAATTTTTTGTTTTGTTTTTTTCCACAAAAGACACAGCCTGGACGTTCTTTTACACCAGCACCTGTGGAGGCAACAGGCAGCATGAGCACTCCTGACTCCCGGACAGTTCATGACCCAGTGACCAGCCAAATCCACCCTGCATCCAGTATCCATGCCATGACTGAGTCCATCACTCCGAGTCACTTGGTTTCAGTTAGATTATGTGACGGAGAGAAGAGCACTAATCAGCCCCAGACAGCCCATTCCTTCCCTCAGCTCTGTCTAAGAGCACAGGCTTGCTCTTCAGAGGGCTCACAAAATCTGTGCAGTAAGCAGCAGTATTCATCTTCTCCATCTCCATCTCTTTCTCCACAACCTGCTCAGAGCTCAGAGGGAGATGGAGGGAGCATGAAGTCCAGCAGCAGGGCAGAGAGGGATAGGGGCAGGACAAAATCCGTGCCATTTACCCAAAAGAAGAAAGCAGACAGGTACACATGCTTTACGCATTTACACAAGGAGTTAAAGTGAGTAGAAAGTGTTTCCTTACCAACAATGAGTTTTTTTTTTTTTTTTTTTTTTAACAGTATGTAATTTTATAGGTATTATAAGCCGTTGCATTACCCCTGATATCTTGGAATGAGTGATGTGGGCGATATGAGCTGAAATCAATATCACAATTCATTTTACAATTGACCTTGATTATGATTACTGAATGATTTCCCACCCATAGTTCACTGACGAGGCTTGTACTATAAATATGCTCAAATATTAAAACTGTGATATTCTTTTATAATGAAAAAAATGTTCCTCCATGTAGCTTCCATGTCACAAACTGGGCATGGTGGAGTCCGCACATGCAGTAGTACAGTATGTTTTGCTACACTGGCTGGTATTGAGAGTTTTGTTTTTTGCAGGCATGTGGAAGACAGACGAGATATGGTTGAGAGGAATCAACAGGTTGTCAAGGCCAGAGACCGGCACGCTAAGGGGCAAGACAAGGTTCGCGCGAAAAACAAAGAGAATTCAGGAAGCAGAGAGAGTCAGAGTTCAACGCAAGCTGTTCGTCCACGGGGTTCATCATCACCAATACACAGCACTCTCGGCCAGGTCAGTGCATCAACACGGCTTGTCATCATCACAGTACTAATGTATCTGTGTGTATCTGACCAAGGAAGAACAGATACAGTATAAGTAAATCTACTAATAGTAGACATATAGAGCATGTTCTCTCTGTATAAGCTTTTGTTTTCTCGTACGATGCCAGACTTATTAGACACACTACATGTGGAACCAGCAATGTTAATTGTATCATAGAGTAATTCTATTTAATATTGTTTTTTTTATTATTATTTTGACATGTTTAAACAACACAGAGTTGTTAAGTTTAATATATTTTTTATGTGAGAATATTATTCTTGATGTTAACCTTGTGGTTTTTTTTTTTTATTGATTATTATTGATTATTTTATTATTACAAGGTTGTTTCTGAGGTGTTATTCCCCAGTGCTGATTCACCAGTCCAGCCCAGAACCCCACGCTCGTCCACCTCTCCCATATCCACACCTCCAGCACCTCCTCATTCCCCGACACCTTCCCCTCAGTGCTCATCGAGTGAGGTCATAGGTCAGCTCATGCAGGAGGCACAAGGTGAGAATGTTGCCATCATGAAACTTTAGCCGCTCTTAGTTAATGATGTCACGTGTGTGTGTGTGAGGTCAACAATGAGCAACTTAACTGTTTTAGCCTCCACCTGTTATAGTGGACAGCACCGTTCTTTAAATAACTTGTACAATGCACATATCTTAAACTATTATAGTGTTACTGCGGTAGGCATGCACATACCCTAGTACATAGTATACTTCACGGATCATAATATTAAAACATGATTACAATATCATTCCCTCCTTGTAGAAAAGAAACACTCCAACAGAGAAAAAGTTATTTGTCTAAAAAAGTAATAAAAGAGAATAAAACACACATATCTCACAATCCAAAAACACTATAATATAGGTGGGCATAAATAAGACGAAAAGGAAGCTGATATTCATTCGTTCGTTCTAGACAAGCTTGGGTACATCCTGAATGCTGCTGTATTTCTTAGTAAAATGTATGAAATTTATAAATAGTGGTTTGCTGTATTAGAGAAATTTAAACTTCCAGCTACATACACAACACATTTTTGACTGCGGTGGTTATCCCTACATCATCTCTATATTATCTATACAGACTCAGATGGGATGGAATTTGAAGACGATCCCTTACTTTTAGTTCTTCGGCAGCAGAGAAACTGGGTGAAAGAGCAACTCTGGTGAGAAAACAGTTTATACCGTGTTTGGTAATGAATACATTTAGAAACCTTATGCTAGTGTTAAGCCTTTATGCCGTCTAAAAAATGTTATTATATGGTTATGTAAATATTTTTTCTTATGCAGTGAGGTTGACGTGATGCTGGATGAATTCCATGAAGACTGATCTACTGTGGACAAGAACGAAGCACCTAAACACACAATCATGTTTATTATTTCAATTCAATACACTGTCTATTTATTTTGTTGTTTGCAAATAGATATAAATGTGTTTACACTGTAAATAAACAATTTTGGAGAAAAAAAAATTTTATTTCAAGAATTCAAGATAACACAGCAGTTAAATTAGTGCATAGAATATCATAATTGTTACTCAATACTTACAAAACAAACAGTTATTAATGAATATGTACACTCATGAACTCAGCAATAACAATTTAGTTACTTTTGAGACTCAAAAGTCCATCAGTATCTGATATGTTCACCTGTTATTAAACAGCAATCCTACAATTTTAGAACAATCTGGAAAATTCGAGATGGATTATGAAATAAGCTCCGATATCTTTGGTACGCCTCGAAGTCTATCGTTATTAAAATGCCTAACAAATAGGACTAATGATGTGTTTGGCTTGGTATCAAACATGTTCGGAATTGGAATTTGGAAATATTACCCGCTAGCTTACATGCAAGAAGAAAATTGGTCTGTTTTTCTGATGCTCATCCTTTTGAGAGTTATAGAAATGCATCTTGGGGAGAAAAAAAAAATGACACAAATATTTGAAAGTCCATCTGTTGACTTGGAGGGTCTTTACACTCCTGACCCCGACTGTGTGGACGACTCAGCATTTTCAACCTTCAGCAGAGGGGCAGAAATAACCAGCATTCCCTCTGGCGACACTGCACACTCCAGATTCATGGCGTCCACTTCGTTTGGGATGCGGTACCTTTGGTTAAACTCCCGGGTCACTAATCCAGAACCATCCTACAGGACATTTTCAGCAAAGGCAACTTTTAGCATTTAGAACATGCAGCGTTAAATGTACACTAACTGAGAAGAACACTGAAGTCAAAAAGTTGTGAGGGTTTGAACTGACCTTTTTCTGCTCGTGTTTTCCCTCTACCACAACATAGTCGCCTTTGACTTTCACCATCAGCTCATCAGGATTGAAGTGTTTTACATCGAGTTGCACAGTAAATCCATTTTGATCACAAACGACCTGTATATATATATATATGGGTGGATGAAATATCATGCAATGAAAAATTTTAGTTACAATGGAAACCACATGGGTTCATGAGTAAATTTATACACTTTACAAATTTTTACTTACATTGCCCATGACATTTTAGTTTTTGACCTATATACAATTGAAACTTGTTGAAGACTTGATAAAATCTTATCAACTGTCACCTAAAAAAAGAGATTGTTGATGGTTCTGTTTTTTTTTTTGTTGTTGTTATTTTATTGGAATACTAGCAACATCATTAAATCTTCTATCAATCAGCCATAACATTAAAACACCTATGTTTTGGGTTCTCCTTGTGCCCCTGATCAGCTTTGACCCCTTGGGCCGTGGCCAGTGCATTCTTTGGGTGCTGTGAGTTATGCGGTGGGCTTCTATGGACTGGACTTGGTTGCCTGGTGCATCCCATTGGCGCTTGATTGGTTTGGGATCAATAGGCAGTCTTGGACTGTTTACCTGCTGGGCAGCATGTGCTGCAGGCTGTGGTGCACTGGATCTCCTGGTGTATTTCTATCATGGTCAGCATTGATATGTTCGCCAATTTGTGCTGCATTGGCTTATCTGTGGGACCGGACCAAACAAGCTGGCCAATGTTCATGGTGGGCCTAGGGTACCCATGATCCTCTCACCAGTTTACTTTTATCGAATATAATCAGTTTTAATGTTATGTGGTTTTAATGTTTTGGCTGATTGGTACTGTACCTTTTAAAAATACGGGATGTCCCAAAAGCCTGGCTTTATAGCCATTTTTTCCGGTATATTTAATTGAATGTGTCAGATCTAATGGAACAGGCTGAATGGAACAGGACCTAACACCACACTTTGAGGTCAGGTGACAGGATCAGGAGGACAACAGTGTAATATTTCTTAAATGTTAGGAAATGCTTTCAACAGTTCAGATTTTCAGCACATATACACAGATGCCATGATGTCAACGATCATCAATTTATGCACTTGCTCGAATTTTAAATATTTTTCGGCTATAGATTCAGACTTTTGGGCCACCCAGTATAGTAATACTTTCTTTAAGCTGGTACTGTACTATCAAGGGTACACTTTTGTACCATTAGTATAATTTACATGATGTATAAATAAATTGGGCCATAATTAGTTTTAGAGTAAAGCAAGAACAGGTATTATTATTATTTGTATTATTATTAATTTGTTTGTTTATATTATCTTCCTGATGATGCAATTTTATTAGTAGATATTATATTTGGAGAATACTCCAGTACTCCACAATCTATAATACATTCTAACAATGTGAAACAGCTTCAACCGTTATGAGAGTGTGTTACGCTTCATGAAATGAGAAGTTTCCCCACCTGTGCTGCTCCTGTGTGCTCTTTAACCGGGATCAGCAGCTCGCTCGGGGTCCATGCGCAAGATCCGAGTGTGTCCCCGAGCCGAGGCAGCATGGGCCGCAGAACCTTCTCCCAGATGATCCCGCTCACAGGTGCGCTGTGATGCAGGTCGAAAGCCATCCTTCAACAATACGACAAATAGAAAAATCGCAGAAGGGAAACGTTTGCTCTGCACAGAGCTAGTTCATGAGAACACTGTGGTTATTGCGCACAGGACGAGGGAGTCCCCTCCTGATGGAAATAGCTCTCCACCCCTCACTCCTGCACAAATATGGAATACAGGGACAGGTTAACCCTTTCCTGGATAAATGATTCACGCACATATTTTTACTCAATATTGTATTTTATATGTGTTGATCTGTCTGAATATCTAAGTATTATTAGTATTATTATTATTATTTATCTTTTGTAAATTTAGGTTTAAAATGTAATAAGAAGTCTATAAAATAGACTTTCATACATTTACATTTTCAAATATCAAATAACATCAACAGAAAGGTTTTAGTTGAGTACAGCCCCAAAAACAAATTAAAGTGTATTTAGTTGTAGAAAGATTAAGAGTAAACATACTTCAAACATTTTTCAATACTTTGAAAAGTATTTTTCATACTTCAAACAAACATTCTTCTCCAGACTGTAGCTACAAAATTGTAACCACAATACGCGAGTACAAAGCAAGCCCCATGAATACACCATTCCTGACATCTATGCTCTTTATTATAATGTAATTTATTATAATTGCAAAGGGGGGATAAATCTGGAAGGGGGTGTTCAGTAAAGAACATAAAGGTCATAAAGTATTGTGATTTTTTTTAGGTAAGAAAACAGGCTTTACACAGGTAAATTAGATTACAGAATACTTCAAAGAATGTTATTCTCAACACAATTTTGCTAACAATTACAATATTGAGGTTATTATATAGAACATTATATTGTGCTTTTTAGTCGTCATAAAAAAAGTCGCCCTTTCAGGATGGCCAAATTATTGGGCTGCATCACGCAATGGAAAAAATTAAAATGACTAGAATTGGGTTAACACATTATTAACACCTGGAAGGATAGGCTGAGCTGTGACCTTCACAGAAGAAATGTTGTCAGAATAAAATTATGAATGAGCGTCAGAGATCACTTAAATGCTTGAAGTTGCACTTTTTAAAAAAAAATCTACAGTATAAAATAGCTATGTTTAATAGTGAAAGTAAGAGCGTTTACACAATATGGGGGCGAACAGGCACTGGGACTAAACAGCCATGTGGCCATAAGAAAACCACTTAATACATAGTTGAGACTAATCAGAAAAAAGACTTGCTAGGGGTCATAAAATCATGTGGTCTGATGAGTCCAGACTGACCTTATTCCAGCACTATGTGTACATCAAGATAAGTATGAAGCAATGCACCCCTCCTGCATTATGGCCACTCTACAGGCCTCTGGAGGTGTTATGGTCTAGACTCGGCAACGTTATGTGACAATAAAATGAAGTCAGCTGATCTGAATGACCAGGTTCTCACATATCCCAGGACTCAGATTGTGAAAGAGTGCTTCTGGGAGCATGAGGAACCATGAACTGGCCACCACAATGGGCATCATAATCAAAGCTAAAGGTGGTCAATTATAGGATATTAGTATGTGGCGACTATTGTTTTTGGCCAGTGTAGTTGTGTAGTTTGTGTTATGCTACAGATTATAGCAGCTGGACAAAATATTTCCCTCACCAGCCTGTCTTTATTTTTGTCCTGAAATGAATAAGACAAAATGATGCTGTTTGTCATGTTACCAGTTAAGTGGAACGTGTCACCAGACGGTTATTTTACGAGTCAGATTTGAATTTGCTTTAAATGGTGCCTAGTATTAAGATCAAACATACAAGTGGGATTGTAAATAAGGGGGAAAATCAGAAAATTATATATAAAGTATATATATATATCAACACACTTGAGAAGCATTACATTTAAGAATTCATACGTGATGTTTTCAAATTACATTTACTGGACTAGTTAGTTACCCATCACAACCGTCCCACTGGAAACAAACCATCACTTATAACAGCATCATCATTTTATTTGGGTGGTGAACAATAGCAACAGATGGGTGCCTATTATGCTGATGTTATTCTTAATAGCATGATGTATTATCATGATGAAGTAGGTAATGAAAAAATAATAAATTGCACAATGCTACACGAGGGGAAACATGAGCCTGGGAGAACACCTTATCTGGTAACGAACGTTCTAGGTTGTTCAGGAGGAATTCGTTTGGTTCCAGAGTTGACGGCACAACTGTGGAGAGTGACAACAGGCCACTTTGCCTTTCTGGACTTAGCAGCTCTGTCTATAAATAAGTTAAAAGCCTTGGTAACAACTCAGTGAGGCTGTTTCACAAGTGCACGTGACTAGAAAAAGTCCCCATACGTTGTACCTCTTTACTGTAGGTCTTCCGTGATACGTGAAACCACCCAGGATTCCTGACAGAGCACGGATTTCTAGTAATGTTCCGCTACTTGGTTATAGTTATGTATTTACTGGGACGGTTATCTAAAGTAAGGACAACATCCTGGGCCAGAAAACTCATACGATGTAAAGAGATCTGGAAACAGTACACTCATGACATTTGGATATATGAACTACCTGCAATGCTTAGAGGACCATCAAGGTTATAATAATATTGTCAATGTGACTGTATTTTTGCTACAAAGGTCTCATAGGTTCACAACTCTATTGTCAGAAAATCAAACACAAGAAGTCAATTTTTAATTAAGATTAATGCTTTTATAGGTACGGCCAAAAGAAATGGTACAAGGAACAGAATCAGCTGTTGGTCAGCGTTCTGAGAAAGGAACGAAAGGAAACGTGTTGGCATGATGACATCATACTCTCAACATCAACCAACCAAATATAAACTGCCCTGACTCTATTCATGAACACGAACACGATGATCTGTCACGTAATGATTACTTGCTGGTCATTTTGGAAAAAACCTAGTTTGGATGCCTGACTGTAGAACTCAATCTTTTTTTTTTTTTTTTTAATTGTAAAGATGCCAAGTACTGATGGTGGGAAACATAGTTCACCTGCCATCAACAGTCTGACTAGAAGCTATTAAAAACAGCCTCGAGCGAGATCCCGGCTGGACGTGGGCTTAGAATTTGCCCGAACGCGAGCTCGGATTTCATAATAGGCACCAGTTATGAGTTACACATCAGAGAGAATTCATTTGTGGACATTAGAAAGTCTGGAATGTCAGTCATGTTGTTGGGATTATACGATTATAAGATTATGTAAATGAGGCGTGTGTGTGAATGTGTGTGTGAATAAGTTGTTTGTCTCACTCATTTCTTATCACATTGCTCAGAGTCGCTTTCGTTCTGACGTGTTTCATTCTTTCACTTTTACAACAAGTCAACAATAGTATGACATGTTTATCACACTGTTTAAGAAATTTTAAAATATCCTCAAGCCTTCCAGAGGAAATAACAGGTGAGTAAGGAAAGTCTCTTTATGGTGTTCCGAGAGGAATGGTGAAGGAGAGATAATCGGCCACTTCGCCCCAATCTGCTCGGAAATGCTGGAAGATGGTGATCCACGTGGTGAGCACGGCCACCCACAGCAATAACCCCAGCGCCGACCGCTTCACATCTGCATAGAGGACGTTGCGTTTATACATTCGCAAAGAAACAACATTTACAAGCAATGTTTAAAACACGAAACTCTATAGTACAGACAGAAGACGAAGACTCAGCAGAAGCTTGTAGCTCTGTAACAAGTCAGCTTTAAGAGGTGCTCGGTTTCTTACTCACAGATTTTGATCTGTGGTTGTTCTGTGTAGGCGGGTTTGACAAAGGCCTCTTTAAAAAACCACACAACGTTCACCAGCCACAGGAAAGGCAGAAAGGCAAAGCCACCTATAACAGGCATGAAATTGAAAAGGAAATGAAGATAAATGTCACTATAGATAAAAATATCTGACACAAAATTCACACAAATGTATATACAGTAGTAATATTAACTTATATAATATGACACCTAGCAAACTTTAAAAAAAAATAAAAAAATAAAAAAATCAGAAATGTTACAGACTGTTAAAGCTCAAACTAAAGACTTTGCTTAATTATACAAACATTAAATTTTATGGTCAGATTCCCGAACACCACCATGCTCACTTTTTCTTTAATTACAGACTTGGGCATATTATTATTTTTTTGTAAAAAAAAAATAAATAAAATTGGTATACATGTTTATCATGTCTGCATTATGATGTACAAAATAATTGAACATAACTTAAAAATTAATAAATAAATCACATTACAGCAGAATATTTTAAGACCTGGAAAGAAATTAGCATGTGTTTGAGCTAGTTCTTATACATTATTCTTTGTATATTATACTTTTTCTATTAGTCTTTCAGTTGAAGCATGGTTTGACGATCTTGCTAGTGCAGCTACATGTCTATTGTATTACTATCCTTGCTACTGGATGTTTGCTATTTCCTTCGGAAAAGTGTCAATGTACTGTATCTATCAATCGATATTACATGACAGGCCAATTTTCAGATGGAAACAGAAAAAAAAACCTAATGTAGGCTCCTGAGGTTTGCATGAAAATAGAAATGCGGAAGTGTGACGGTTAACAGAAGAACTCATTCTCCACAAAACCTAGCAACTGTTTTACTGCAAAATGTCTTGGGAACGTACGCAAAATGTGCCATAATCATATTTCTACTTAAAAGACAATACAAAGAGCACTAAATAATAGTAATAAAATAAACCGTCAGTAATTGGTGTGAAAACTCATTGCTTGAAAATAATCAGTAGTGTTGGATACAGATTTTTGCTGTTTTATAAGTTAAACAACTGTTAGGTTTTACTGAGTGTGCTGGAGAATATGAATAAGAACAAGATTTATTCTGGTAGCTTTGTCACACTCGCTGCTTTGTCAGAAATAATTGGTGCTCATCACATTCATAAACCAAGATTAATGGATTTTTTTTCCCCTCAGAAATAGAATTTCAGGCCTTATTGCGATATTTCACCAGGTGTCCTTGAAATGATAAATTGCAGTTATAGAATAATAGATTTAAATCAGAGAAAAACTAATTTCCATTTTTTTATGTTTCATGTTATATTACTATGTTACTAAGGAAATGCTTAGACATGGACTGTATAACATTATGTTTTTATGGGCTTAAAAAAAAAAAAAGGTTTTTCAAATTTATGATTTGGTAGAAAACTATTTTAGACGCCTGTTGGCATGGAAATTACAATAAACAAATAAATAAATGACATTTATTCGAGAAAGATTGACACAGTGACGTACCCAAATAATATTTTCGGCAAAGATTCAGTTTCTCCTCGTTGGAAACACGCTCCAAATTCATGATTTTCTGCAAGAAATGTTAAAATAAATGTTAAATAACCGCAGGCAACACTTATCGACATCATACATTTCATTCTACCGCCTTTACTGTTATTTCATAGAAAAAGTTTCCAGATTAGCTCTGCTTTTTTTTGCTGTATTTCCTCCTTCGACATCTTAAAACCTGGCAGTAGAATCCGATGCTAATGGTCTGGCCCCCTGGTCTGGCAATTTCCTGATGCCACAAACGTCAAAAAAGACCATTAGCATGCACTTGACCTCGCGTTAAATCAACGTTGTGGATTGTTCTCCGATGATCATCATGCAAATTTCCAAATAGTTTAGACATTTTCGGGGTTTGAGCTAGCTGAAGGTCGCTGCTCCCTATGACGGTTCATGCAGCCTTGTGCTGCCATCTGTTGGTGTTTTACAAAACTAGTCTCGAAACTTTTTTATACCACCTTGTACCACAATCCATTAATTGCACATTCTCCAGCAAAACCTAGCAACTGTTTTACTATCAGTACTGCAAAATGTCTTGGGAACGTACGCAAAATGTGCCATAATCATATTCCTACATTAAAGACAATACAAAGAGCACTAAATAATAGTAATAAAATAAACAAGTCAGTAATTGGTGTGAAAACTCATTGCTTGAAAATAATCAGTAGTGTTGGATACAGATTTTTGCTGTTTTATAAGTAAAACAACTGTTAGGTTTTACTGAGTGTGCTGGAGAATATGAATAAGAACAAGATTTCTTCTGGTAGCTTTGTCACACTCGCTGCTTTGTCAGAAATAATTGGTGCTCATCACATTCATAAACCAAGATTAAAGGATTTTTCCCCTCAGAAATAGAATTTCAGGCCTTATATATTTAATATGTCAATATATAGTCAAACATCATGCCTAGTAAATCCATCTCTGTCCATTTTTAGATTTTTTTTCCTCCCCTTACTGTTAGTTTGTGAAGCAAATTACCAAGTTACTTCCTTTGTATGATTGCATACTTTACTGTTAAGAAATGATTGATTGCTCATCATGAGGTAATAGACTAGTACACTTTGTCTGTAGAACTATAAAGTTGGTGCCACCTAGCGGCAAACAGCGAAATTACACAAATACACTCACTACGCAAGCCGTGCTTTAAAGCTAACATTTGCTCTACAAATCAGATTTAATAAATACGCGCAAAAAGTAACATAAGCTGTTAAAAGACAAATATATTTACACGTTATATACACACACTAGTCGCTGTTTAATCCCCCAGCGGATGTGTTAGCTCCTCTGCTCTGACTAGCGGCGACGCTTTTGTATCGAGACTACAACAGCTAACGGCGGCTAGATAGCGGAGCTAAAACAGGAATTTCTAAGTATTTACAACTCGGTGTGAAATCTAAAGCTGTATCGTCTGGTTAATGAAAATCAATACCTCTGTTGGGAACACGAATCAGTAAGCGGCTGCTCACAAAACGCAAGTTTGAAATCGAAAATGGCTTTTAGGCGAAGAAATAACTAACATCCGCTTCCGCATCAGGGGTGTGACATGACGTCAGAGCTGGCTGGTGTGATGGGAAATGTAGTTCGTGACACGAAAAGAGTTGTAGGACGTCAAAAGCCAGTATTTTATGAATGGTGGGTGTTCTCCATGCGGCACGGTGGAGAACCACCTCCATGGTCCGGGTTGGATTCCCATCTCTGGGTCTGCGTGCGTGAAGTTTGCATGTTCAGACCGTGTTTGGTGGGTTTCCTCTCGGTCCTCCGGTTTCCTCCCTCAAAAAATGCAGATTAGGCTAATTAGTGCTTTCAAATTGCCCATAGTGTGTGAATTAGCATTGAGTGAGAGTGTGTGTGCTGTGATGGATTGGTATCCTGCCTCATGCCCTAAGTCTCCTGTGCTAGGCTCCAGACCCTGTATATAGGATAAAGCAGTATAGCGCTATGAGTGACCGAAGGTGTTCTCCACATTAATTAAATATGTTAGTTATACTTGCTTGTGATCATTTCACTTTTGACAAGCCGTAACTATCCAAATGACAATTTAATACAGTTGATTAAAATATCTACCAGTTAAACGTGGAGAACACCTTCAATCACTTGTTGTCTATACCAGTTTGTCCTGTTAATATATCGTGTTTCAAACCTATGTTTAACAAATTTAGCTCATTCACTCTCTATACCATTTATCCTGTTCAGTGTTGCGGTGGCCCTAGAGAATTCACCTGGGGACTATTTAGCACAGTGGATTCACACTTCCAGAGTCGAGAGTTTGATTCCTGCCTCGGGTCTGTGTGTGAGACGTTTGCATGTTCTCCCCATGCTCCCAGGAGGGGCAATATCAATCACCTAATGTGCATATGGACAGAACAAAACAACAACAAAAAATGTTATATATATGTATAATGTAGATATGTATGCTAATACACATTTATGTATACTAATATACATTTATATATACACTAATATACATTTATACAACTTATAGCAATACATTTAGAATTAATTCATAATTAAAATATTTACACAAGAAGTATAAAGTGTAAAGATCATTAAAAATGAAAGCTTATTATATGATAAAAATTCTATCTATCTATCTATCTATCTATCTATCTATCTATCTATCTATCTATCTATCAATCAATCATACATGCCCCTGGAGATATTCGATTGTATATATAAGATATACATTGTATCTAATTATAAGGATTCCTTTTAATGATCTTTGTATTTTATGCATATAAAGAGTCAGCCAAAATAATGTATACACACTTTAGGAAAAGAAAAACATAATAATTTGATTAATATTCTATTAGTATATTATGTATCCTTATATATATATATATATATAATTTTTCTTTTTTGAAGTGTCTATATATTTTTATTTGGCCGACTTTAATAGCCTAAAATATTGCTTGACCTTTGCCTTATCGTTCATAACGTCCCAAAGTCAGTAACTATTTTGAAGATTTTCTTATGCATCCACATATAATAATAACTCTTGCACTAGAGTCTCCTCTGTCCGGTCTGCGCCTCCATTTCCCACAATGCCTTGCTGCCACCCCCTCCCAATCAGGCGCTTTCCCTCTCCGCTGAACTCGGAGCTCCTCTGTATATCGGTGTTGTTGAAGCTAGCGATGGCAGCGGCGGCGGGATGCGGCTCGGCGGCCGCGGCTGCAGGCGGGGCGGCGGGCGGTGTGGCCGCGGCTCGGGGACGCTTTCCCGGGCGGCCCTGGTCGTCGCGCAGCCGCCTGCGCTCAGAGAAGCGGTGGCAGCTCGGTCGCTCGGGGTCGGAGCAGGACGAGAGCGGTGACGGAGGCCCGAGGCCTGGAGGCTGCCTGGCGCTTGCGTGCGGAGAGGACCCGTCTCACCTGCGCCTGCTCGGGATCCAGGCGAGCTACAAGAGCCTGGGGGAGGCCGGCTACAGCTCGAGTGGAAGCGAGGAGGTCGGTAGATTTATTCTGACCCGGGCCTGCTCCTGCACCGAGGGGAAGTTTAGTTTGGAGAAGCTTGTTAGCATCACTGGAACAAAATACAAGCGCTAGAGAGAGAGCGAGAGAGAGCTGCGGGCTAACGCGACTAGCAGCCTGCTTTCAGTTCCGATGTGTGGAGAAAATGGAGACAAAACCTGCCATGAAGTTAGTAGATCAGGAGTGGATATGACAGCTGTGCGCGCGCGTGAGATCGCGCGCTGCTTACAGGAACACAACGTTACATTTTACACTGCGATTAGAAACAATGTTTCTGCGTTCACAACAGTGTGTGTGTGTGTGTGTTATCGCGGAGGGGGAGGGGGCGAGCTACTGTAGCAGAGAAGCTAACGCCACTAGACCTGTGTGTGTGTGTGTTTGCGCACTGAGCCACATCTGACTGCTTTGTAGATTGCGGCTTTACAAATTCGTCGCTGCATCTCTAATGCATGGGGCTGTTTGATGAGGAAGTTGATGTGGCTTCATTACAAGCTGCTCGTGTGTGTGTGTGTGTGTGTGGCCTGATGAAGACCAAAAGGGGCTACAGTTCACTCACACACACACACACACATGGGGCAGAAAGAAGACCGAGAAGACCAATGTCAGTAATAAAACCTAAAGAAGAGTTCAGTTCTTCTGCACATTGTAATGAATATAATGGACTTTGGTCACTTATTATATTTATTATTGCACATTTAGCTACTGTACATGTAATCATTTAATATAAGCCGTGTGTGGTGTAAAATAACTGGACCTACGGTTCATTACTTCTTGAAAGCTGTTCAGACTCGGTTCACGTTTCACTCAGTTAATCGTTTAAGAGTTTTTATTTTTTCCCCGCCGGGATATTATTTTTCTTCATACCAAAATCTGTCTTTGTTCGCCCACACTGTGCATGCATAGGACTGGAATACGTCTAACTTGCATAAAATGACCAGTTAAAATAAACACACACACACACACACATATATGTATATATAATGTGTGTGTTTTTTTATATATATATATATATATATAATGTATGTATATGTGTATATATATAATATATATATATATATATATATATATATATATATATATATATAATGTGAGTGTCTCTGTGTGTGTGTGTTTGTGAGTTTATATATAAACTTAAATTATTGAGAAACTTGGCATGAATTCTCAACTATGCGTATAATACCTGGACTAAATTGCAGCGTTTTGCGATTAAATGTTTGCAAAAGTTAATACTGCGATTACAATTCCTGAAACTGGTTAATCTCACCTGCATAAATACGTTTCAGCACAGAGGAGATCACACCAGGATTTGATTCAAATGGACTAAACGCTGCATAAGTTAAATCATCTTTCGTGTTTGGAAGTTCTCTACATCTCAGTCGTGTAAACCACAAAAATGTGGGATTTGATTTTTTTCCAAATCGTATCAGCTATTTTTGGCGATTAATTGTGTAATAGTGTACATTGCATTATATACTGTGGAAAAAGTGCATTGTGGGTGTTCCCCCCCCCCCCCCCCCACACCCAGTGCTCTTGTTACATCATTTTCTGCCGATGCCAAGAATCAGACGGATTAAAAATATAGAACAGTACAACATACATAAACATAGCATTTAGGTCAATAGGTCTTGTTAGAGATTAAGTATGTTTTTAAATGTCCTAGATCAGGTGTATTGTGTGTACCTGGTACTATGGCCAAGTGATTAATCTCCGGCAGATTATCGAGCCCCGCAGCGTCTATATCAGATCGTTATAATGAAGATCAAACCGGTCATTTTGTATTCAGATA
The DNA here is from genome assembly GCA_030522415.1 of Channallabes apus. Lineage (NCBI taxonomy): Eukaryota > Metazoa > Chordata > Actinopteri > Siluriformes > Clariidae > Channallabes > Channallabes apus. Next base: position 28,126,539 of record CM060126.1, read on the forward strand.
GCGTGTGGACTTGTAGTACACGTAGAACTTGTGGTGTAACAATTACGATGTGTATGTCGCGATGATCTTCTCGTCTTTTTCATCATTTACCCAGAGATCATTTGTCCTGTACAGATGTTCTCTGTTCACGTTACTCTTATACACTAGCTGTGACACTTTTCTGTTATGGCTAGAAACTTTACCCACCATAAAGAGTACTTTATTTTATTGTCAAGCTGTTTCTGAGCTTTCAGAATGCTGCTGATTTCAGTACACACACGCGCACGCGCACACACCTGCACTGGACGCAGCAGGTCTGTATGATTGATGTAATGAATAGTTGAGGTGACCGCTTAGTTCTGGCGATTATAATCCAAATTTCAATGACAAGTCTTGTCATGGTTTTGTCATTTTATTATTTTTATTTTTATTTCTACAGTAGTATGATACACCTGCTTGGCAAGTGCGAACACGATCTTTACTTGTGTTTTTGTACTTGCTACCAAGCTTTTCTTTCAGTAAAAGGAAAAGCACAAGATAATCCTGTGCTTTTAAATAATATATAATATGTACATAGTGTAACAGATTGAATAATCACCTGCATAAAATAAATTGCAGCACGTAGGAGATCACACCAGGATTTGATTTAAATGATCTAAACACTTGCATAAGCGAAAGCACCCTCCTGTTGCTTTAAGTTTGTCTCTTGTGTTCACAATACGTCCCTGACATATAAACCTCAACACGATCTGTTGGACGAGAAAATGCCATTTAATATCTAAGTGTCACAATTAAATTCAGTTCTGCTTCAGATGTTCAGGAGTACCAGCTATGAGACTGATACTCAGTGATGCAGATGGGAACTTTTTTTTTTTTTTCCTTTTGCATATTTCGGTTAGGAAGTTGGATTTTGATTGCAGGATCAGACAGGATACAGCGCCCCTGGAGCTGATGGCGTTAAGAGCCTCGCTCAAGACCTCAACATTGACAGCTTGAACCCCTGACCTTCAGATCAGTAACCTAGATCTTTAAGGATTTGAACTACCACCGCCCCAAAGCAGCAGCTCCAAGCCCAGGCCGTTGTGCTGCTGTTCTTCAGTCCTAGTTCACACCCAGGGTTAGCAGCTGAGGTTAAGATGAGACTTTCAGGGCTGATATATATGAAACAGTCAGTGTTTTGATTACATCTTTGATCTTTGTCAGCATTTTACATTTTGTGTGTTCAGGCGGAAATGTGGTTCTGTTTTTTTATTTTATTTATTTTTTATTTTTTTGTACTTTAAGTTCATGCATCACTAATGAGCGTGTTTTGTAATAATTCGGGGTCACTGCTTTTACATTTACATAATTTGGCCAATGCATTTAAACCAAAGCAAAACATGTCCGATGGTTTACAGCTGAGCACTTCAGGGTTAAGGTTTTTTTGGCAGAGAAATGGACGGCATTTTACTCCACTTCGGAGCTCAGTTTCCGGTTAAATTGGCGCCTCAAGTGTGTTTTAATCTATCGTATTTCTCAGATCAGAGACTTTCATTTTATATAGTCAAATTGTTGGGAGGATTTAAATGTGAAGCACTATTATGTATTTACATGTGTATATATTACCTATTTTATTCACATAAAAAGTGAAATCACCTTATGGACGTATGCAAGCCATCGCAAAAGGCTGCGGTTTATTCCAAGTGACATTCGCATAGTCAGGAATTTATCTACAGTTTGAAAAAAAAAAAAAAAAAAAAAAAGCCAAAACACGTAAACCAATAATTGTCAGTAATTTCGGTGTGATGGAGAAATAGTGGCAAACGTTAATGAGGATTTGTCTGTTATTTGGTGTTAGGCTAGATAAAAAAACATTTGATTGCTATGTGGTAGGTTTAATAGTTAAATATTGCAGTTGAAATTACAATGTGCTTCAAAATAATATTTTATTGTAGCAATATTTTATTTTATGAGTCCTTCCTGTATTAGCGACAATTGTGCGTGATATTCTGCTCATTGAATCATGACTTTCCAGACAGTAACCTAATGTAGTTCCTCTTTCACAATGCTTTATGTTTAAAGATGCAGACTTATGATCTTCGGACCAGATATTTTCCTATTTAAAGCGTATGTCGTTCTGATCGACAGAAAAAACACGTTTGTGCGCAGTGGGCCAATATCTCTCTCTCTCTCTCTCTCTAAAATGGTAAAGAACCAGATGATATTTGGGTGGAGGATCATTCCTCAGTACACCACTGACATTAACAAGGTAGTGTGTGTTACTCTGACTAAAGCGTATCAGACACACCTCAGTTTTACTGCTAGGTTGCAATTAGTCCAGTAATAAAAAAAATATATATACCAGGATGGCAGTCTGTCTTCCTACAAAGTTAGGTATGTACAAACTTTATAACATAAGTCATAATCCAAGTTCTGTGCTGAGAATACTCCAAGTGCTTTCTCCGTGTTAATGGGAAGAGAGAATTCCGGATCATGACGAAGGTGATGGTCGTACACCAAAAAATGCTGGTGGTTGACACCTGGTGTAAATCATGTACAATAGTTAATAATCAAAATGAATTCATTCATTCTTTTAATGCAGACTATAAAATGCAATTATGCATTGTGTTTGAAAAAACAAAAAAAGTCAACACCCACTCAAATAATTACAGCTAATAACACTAATGTCTGTGCTTTTGTTGGTGTTGATTACAGGGATCTGAATTCAAAGGCTTTGAGGCTGAAAATGAAAGCAGCAGTGTTTCTAAACCGTCCCGAAGAAATCGTGCCAGACGTAAGTGACGTTTTTTTTTTTTTTTTACGTGTTTGAAAATGTTCTACATCTCAGTGCAAATACTGGGTTATGTGAATCCCTCAGACTGGATAAAATTGTGTAAAATATTTAAGCAAAATGGGTTGGAGAGCCCTGACATGTTAATACGGTGTAACTGACGGTGTATTATTATTATTATTATTTTTTGTGTGTGTTTCCGTATTTAGCTATACATTTGTATATAGACCTAAACCTTTTATTATACTTGAGCTTTTTTTGTATTTGTTAAGTAGTCACCATTATGTTAGGTTACGTTACACTTGGCTTATGGTCATTAAAATAACTAATGGAATATCTAGTAGTTTATTTATTTTATTTTTTTTACCTAGCATTTACACAAGCCTAATATGGTAATTACACAATTGCGGTTATGGTTAGTGTTCAGTTGTACATTTATCATTTCATCCTCAGTTCGAATAACATTTATAAGAAGAAATCTCTTATTTCAAACTGTTTTTCCTCCTAGGTAATCGTGCACCAACAAATTCGTCAAGAAGGGTATGTCGGAAACCAGCTCCAGCAGCGGTCACATCTGTGGAGAACGTTCAGACGCCTCAGAAGGATTCTGGAGCTACACAGGAACCTAACATCAAAGAGCCGTGTGCTGATATTTCAACAGAAGACGCTGTTCCGCGCTTAGACAAGCTAACAAAGCAAAGACGGAAACGAGGCTCTGTTAAAGATGACGCGTCATCTGCTCCGAGAATCACGATCAAGTTAGTGACTAAGAGGAGAGTTAAGGTGGATGCTCAGCAGAAGTCTGAAACTAAGGAAGAGAAGTGTGCAGTCCTCTCAACTGCACAAGTGAAATTAAAGAGAGGTGCCAAAGCCTCAGAAAGCAGCTGTGTTGAAGTAAAGGAAGAGGTCATTACAAGAAGGCGTGGCCGATCTGCATCTGTTGCCCGGAGTGTGCCTGAAGTAAATGACCAAAGGGTAGAGGAGAATTTGAGGAACTCAGCCCGCAAGACTCGTTCTGCATCACGTAGTGACACTGTAGAGCCAAACGCTGATGAAAAGAAGGTCAAACCAGCGGTCAGCGTGTCAAAAGAAAGCACAGAAGTCCAGAAGCTTGTGATTCGAAGACGCCAGAGATTAGACTCGAGCCACGTCGAGCAATCGGGAGACCAGAAAGATGAGGCAACTTTATCAGAGTCTGTGTTAGAGGTGTCAACGGTTGAGGAAGCTAAACCACCTTCGAGGAAGAAAAAGAAAAAACGGAAAAAGAGGAATCGGAAGGAGAGGAGTGACGAGAACTTGAATGCGTTGTCTCAGCAACCGACAGGAGACTCAATGGAGAGCAATTTTGTGGGAATTCCAGGTTTAAAATTAACACGGATACGAAACCCAAAAGCCAGGTCACGTAAGAAATGCAGTAAGTTTATTTGGACCCTAACTCTGGTGAAATGCAAAAGCAAAACTGTTAGTCCACGTCCCCAAGAAAATCTAATCCAAGCACCAGAAAGCCTTCACAAAGAAACAGAAAGTTCCTCCAAATGTGCAGAAGAGCAAGATGTTTCAGCAGAACCTACATCGAGTCCAGCTGACACTTCAGAGACCACTTTGCAGGAAGCAGAAAGTAAAGAATTGCTAAACACTGCTAATGTTAGCCCAGGAATCCCAGAAAATACAGACGTCACAGAGAAAGATGATGAGAACTTAAGAAAGCCTGAGCTGACCATTGATAAACCTGACAAGGATGTATCAAGAGAGGATAACAAGGAAGATCGATTGATAAATGCTTCTGAGGTGACCTCAAGAAGACGTGAGAAGGCAAGGTTGAGAAGTGCTGGTAAGGTGCTCTCAAGAAGGAATGAGGACACAAGACCGAGAAATGTTGGGGTGACCTCAAGAAAGGATGAGGAAACAAGACCAAGAAATGATGATCAGGCGGCGTCAAGAAAGGATGAGTTGACCTTGTCGAGAAATGAGGGTAAGGTGACCTCAGTAAAGAATGAAGAGAGGATGAAAGATGGTGAGGTGACCTCAGGAGACAACGAGGAGACACGGTCACAATGTGATGGTGAGGTGACTCTAAGAAACGGTGAGGAGCCTCAGGTTTCTGTTACATCTGAGGTTCTAGGAGAGAAGGATCCAGAGGCAGCCCCAGAGAGAGGTCTAGGGTCGATGGGTCAGGATTTTGTTCCTGCCCTTCAATTAAAGGTTTCGTCCTCACCAGGAGAACGCAGCAGCTTAAACCAGTCACTTGCTGTCCAGCAAGCCACAACTATAGCTGAACTGGAAGAGGTTTCTAAAGATGGTGATCATCAGTCTCCAGCAGAAATAGAGAAGCAGATGGAAACTATGACTCTTCCCTTGTTGCCCAAGACAAGGCGCAGATTGAGTCTGAACTCTCCTCGAAAAAAGCGTGTAAGGCATAAACCTTGGACACCTTCTAAGAGGAAATGTAAGGGTGCTACTTCTGGTGATGACCCAAACTCTAAAATGATTGGCGAAACAGAGGGTTCTGTAGCTGAAACAGAAGATCCAGTCACTCGCATGGAAGCTCCGGCCACTGAAACGGAAGCTCCAACCACTGAAATTGAAACCAAGATGAGGGAATTACCAGAATCGCATGAACAACCTAAACCGAGGAAGTTCTCTCGTCAAGCTGCTCTCTCAGAAGCGAAAGGCTCTCTACCAGGACATGAAGCACCAATGTCTGAAGCAGTTAAACCTCCAGGTGTCAATTCTGCTTCAACTTCACCTCAACCTGTGACAGAAACACAGCCAGAAATTAAGACTGTGGAAGCTCCATCAACAGAGGCTGCCGAAGTCTTGGTTTTGGAGCCTCATATGAGAGTGCCCGATCTAGCAGAGGCTCCTCATCATGCTCAACAACCAGTCAAGCATGGCAAGAAACGGCGAAGATCTTTTATAGGACAGAGGTTAAAAACCCGCAGAAAAAGGTTGCCTCAAAGACGGTTATCAGAAGAAGGCGATGATGTTTGCTCGACAGTGGTAGCTTCGGAACCAGCACAGTCCAAACTAGTTGGTGTACAGAAAACTAAATACACGAACACGCCTATTTCTTCAAGTCTTTCTTACATTCTTGAAGACAAAAAAAGGAGGGCAAGGCTTTTTGCACAGCAAGTGGAGCGTGAGCTTGGTCCTCAACGTTATGATCAAAAAGAACAAGAAAAACCTTCTGCTGACGAAAAACCAGACACTGATTCTATTGAAGTCCAACCTGGTAAAACAAAATTTGTTAAAAACATTAAGCATTTTATAATGCCAGTGGTCAGTGCTCGGTCCTCACGCGTGATCAAAACACCAAAGAGATTTATGGATGATGCTGGCATGTCGGATCTGCCACGGAGAAATGCACAGAAGAAAGGACACCAGTTGGGATTGAATCCAAAATTAAAGAAATGTGATGATGAAAAAGATGAGCCCTCCTCTCTTCCATCACAGGATGAGGAAGATGATCTTCTCTCAGATCTGCCCGAAGCGCAGTTAGATCTTGATTTGTCCTCTGCTGAAGAATCTAAGCTTGAGCCAGTAAACGACCTGGAAAACCTCGGTGAAGATAAGTCCTCCAGCAAGAGAAGATCGCTCCTTCGAGACCCAGGATTTAATTGGCAAGTCCTGGAGCCTGCAGGTGCAGAGCTCTACAACTTTGACCAAGATATTGAAAAGGAGTACGAGGCCTTGTTGTCCGCGGAAGATTTTTCCTTAGATTCAATCATTGACCCGCCTCAGAAAAAGAAGCCGAGCATTAAATTCAGGAAGCCACCGTCCCAATTAAAGCTCTATAAGAAACTAAAGGATGAGCTTAACTTTGGTCCCAACAAGAAGAAGCTCAAACCTCTCCCGTCGGTCGCAATGGGGAAAGCCGTTCTACCACCGTCCGAGGCTCAAAAGGTAGATTTCGAGAAGGAATCCAGTTTAATTCAGTCTCTTTCTGATATTAAGGCCGAAAAGGCTAAACTGAAGATCGAGGATCTGGACAGTCCAGGGGTTGTTCGTAAAGTGTCGATCTGTGTACGTGCTCTCAGCAACAAGTTGTTGGCGCAACAGCAGGAAGAGCAAGAGGACGATATGCAAGATGAATTTTCTATTCATACAGACATTTCACTTCCCAAGAAAACCATGGGTAAGCCGTCTGCATATTTAAAATCTTTGTTGTTGTTGTTTTTCTTTTTTTTTTTTTAGTCACTGGCTTGGTTTCAAGCATGGATCTCCTACAAAACATCTGCAATGATTAACTTACCCCAAGTTTATGCTTGTTTTATTATTAGACATCGAGAACATGTTTGAAGCTGAATCAAGAGGTCAGACGAAGTCGGACAAAGTAATAAATCAGAAGAGTAAAGACGTCGAGTCGAAGGAGAGAAGCTTCGTCCAGCGTCCTCACCTGTCAGGTGCCAACAAGCGCATGTTCAACCTCCTCAAGAAAGCCAAGGTTCAGCTCATCAAGATTGATCAGCAGAAACAGCTCAAGTCATCTGGGGTAGGAAAATAAAAACCTTTATTCTTGCAGTTTTTAGGATTTTACTGGACATTTTTGTTTAACCCCTTTAGTCTCACTTGTATATTGCCAGTTTCCAACCACTTTTCATTACATGAAGGTTTTCAAACGGGCAGAGTCGAAGCTAGCAGGTGCTTCCTCTGAGACATATGAAGTCAACCGCCGTGTCATTTTAGACTGCTGCTTGTGCTGTGTCACAGGGGAGGAACTCTCTCTCTCTCTCTCTCTCTCTGTCTGTCCTCTTTGCATACGTGAGCTCACAGATAGCTACGATTGGCTGGTGTCACTTTGATTGACGGGGCACAGAATAACACCATCCCTAGCATCCCGGGTACATGTAGCTGTGGCATACATTTGATTCCAACCTCTTTTGTGTTTCGTCAACGCTTGTGTTTCACATCACCTTGGAGAAGAATTCCGCAGCATCTCTTCTGTCATGAGTTCACACATGACGAGCGTTTTTGCTTTCTGGTTAACCAGATATTTAAGTAACATATGATGATATAATCACATTTATTTCATTTTCATTAAGTTTTAATTCTACGGTTTCTGTTATTATTATTAGACTTAGAGGACATGTTTGTCTTTTGAATTGTTTATTGTTTATGTTTGTGTTTACAGCAAATAACAGAGATTTAAGTGATCCATGGAGTCATTTAAATGTTTTTACAACGTAGGACAACTGTCTGTGAAATCATGACTTTTTGTGCTGTTGTTGTTGTTGTTGTTGTTTTTTAAACGGGTGGGATAAAAAAATCTTTGTGGACACGAGCCAAATAAAGTCAGTTACATATAATTAACAGTTGAAAGCCTATTATATTTTAAATATTTATTTGTTTTTGAACTTTACAGCTCCTGCCAGAAAGCCGCATCACAGCTGGGAGGCAGATCAGGAAACCCATAATGCCGTTTAAGCGTTCCTGTCCTGAAAAGACCGTTGCTTCACCAGAACAAGTAATTCTGCAGTCTCCATGTAGCTCAGCAACAATTAGATCGTTATTTAGATAATTATATAAAACAAGTTGTTTTTACTAAACTCCACATCCATGTCTCTTTGCTTGGTTATGATTGTTCCTCCAGGAGCCGGCCAGAGGAGGTCCGCGCATCAAGCATGTCTGCCGAGCAGCAGCTGTGGTTCTGGGGCAGCCTCGCGCCATCGTCCCAGACGATATCCCCAGACTCAGTGCTCTTCCTCTGCATGAACGATCAGGCATTTCACCCTCACCTGCTGCTAAAGGTAATGGTGCAATTTAAAAAACTTAATTATGGCAGTTCATAATATTTTTAACCAAAACATGTTGGTCAGTGATGTCCTTGGGTATCAATATTGTGCCCAATAAAGAAATTACTTATCAATTACAATTATGTATCAAAATTAGGTAAATGGAAATATTTTAGAAAGTTTACAAAAGTTTTGTAATTTGTTGTTTTGTAAATATAGTTAAATTTATTCAGTGAATATATGAAATGCTGTGATGTGATTCAAATTTGACACTATTACACAAAATCCCAGGCTGTTAGCATATAAATGGTGACCCTAAGATTAAATACATAAGTCTTATAAGTTTATAAAAAGTCGCATTGCTTCACTTTAGCTAAGCTTACTTAATGCTTTTGATTAGAACAAATTTATCGACAAGTCATGTATATTGTTTAAGTGTTATTAAAGCTATATTTCGCTGTAATTAAGATTGTGAAAACTATCCTGTTTATTTTACAACGTGAGAATCCGTCTGTTGTGTGTCTGAACTGGTAGGTAAATACTGTACAACATACCTGTGCTACATTTACAGATGTGGAGTCGCACTCGGACCCAGACAGCCCTATAACGACGCAAGAGCAGAGGACACCCAAGTTCCGCAAAGCACGTGCACACGCGCGTCGATGTGGTCAGTGTAAAGGCTGCCTCCATGAAGAGGACTGTGGAAAGTGCATTAACTGCTTGGACAAGCCCAAATTTGGTGGCCGTAACACCAAAAGGCAGTGCTGTGTGTAAGTGTTCTCTGGGGGGGAAAAAATGTCTACGGAAATGTGTGTGTGTGTGTGTGTGAATATGGTTATGTTTATTATATAATGGGTCCTCATTTGTTAAACTGCTCAGCTCTTAACTTCTGTCTTAAAGGTTTAAGAGATGTGACGAGGTTGAAGAAAGGAAGGCCATGAGACTATGTGGCAAGCTCTATAAAGGTACCGTCTTTGTACAATTTCGTAATCGCATTCATATTCTCAGGAGCTTTTGTTGGTCATTTACTTGTCTGACATTCCGTTTAATTAATTAAAAACGCTTTATGAATTACACGGTGTTAAATTAGAATTCGCATGGTCTTAAATTTAGCTTTACGGCATTTGGCAGTAAACGCAGTACAACGCCGCAACCACTCAGCTGCCCCCGTCTTCGTTTTTTGTCTTTCCTGAATCTTAATTTGGAAGCATTACATCATCATCTGCTATCTATTAAGTGTTGTTTCTCAGGGAAATGTAAATTCAACCAAAAGTCACTAGAGAACAGTGAATACTCTCACTAATTAACTCCTTTGTATTGCACGGTCGATTCTTTCAGCTTGCCTACAGTTCTAACTCTCTCGCTCTCTCTCGCTCTCGCTCTCTCCCTCCCTCTGTCGCTCTCTCTCTCTCTCTCTCTGTAGGGCAAATGAAGAGACGTCGCTCATTAGTCAGTACTGGTCACTCGAGTAATGAGGAATGTGAAGTGACCGAAGCAGTCTCTGTAGGAGGGGACGGTCAGAGCCCATCATTACGGAAGCAACCCAAACGCACCGTTAAACCGCGCTACTACTGCGACCTGCTGGATTACGACTCTGATCTTGACCCGGACATGAGCAGAGCACCAAACTCCACCTCACCAGCCCGGAGGAGAGCACCTGGTCCACGCAACAATGGTAAGAACAAGAGAACGAGAAGGAAGAGTTACTCATTTCAAAGCCATATTTGTATCTGTGTTTATGGTTGATGGGTTGATACGTTTTTTTTTTTGTTTGTTTGTTTGTTTGTTTTTTTGGTGCGTTTCCTAATTGTTAAGAGAGATGGTTCGATATTTTATTGATCCTGAAGGAAATTCCAGACATCTTGTAGCAATAAAGACAGTAACACAAAGACAAGTTTGTAGGGGTTATTGCAGACTGTATTGCAGACAGAATGTGAGAGCTGGCCAAAGGTCTTTAAAAAAGATGGAGTACATGCAAAACATAAAAAAAAAATTAAAAAAAGAGATAATACTGGCTTGGTACTGACACTGCATCTGGGTCTGGGCATTGGCTAGGAATCGAACCCGGACCTTCCCCATGGCAGGCGAGTGAACAGCATGAAACTGACCATTGATTATGTCTATACATATTGGCATAATATGTAATCTTATTTTACATATTGATTAGCGGGCAGACCCCTTTTTTTTTTTTTTTTTTTTTCCCGATTTTCTCCCTAATTTTAGTAGTGTCCAATTCCTCCCCGTCACTAGGGGGCTCCCACATTAAGGCTACCACTACCACTCAGTCGGGAGGGCCGAAGACCATCATGTATTTCCTCCGGACCACGTGACGCCAGCCGACCACATCTTTTCGAACTGCTCACTCACGCACCATTGGGGGCGGAGCAACACACTCGGAGGACAGCGCTATCAGCTCCTTCCGCTTGCGTGAGCTCACAGATGCCCCTGATTGGCTGTAGAGCCGTGATTAATGTGGAAGCACTAAGTACCTCTCATCCCTCCCCTCTGAGAGAGCTCGGCCAATCAGCTCTCTCTAGACCTCCGGCTGCGAGAGGTTACAGCATCACCCGGGAATCGAACCAGCGATCTCCGGATGATAGGGCGAGCGCTTTACCACTGCGCCACTCGGAGGCCCAGCGGGCAGATCTGAAGCTAAAAGACGAGCATGTTGCGCGAGTAGCACCGTGATGTACAGCCTTAAGCCTAGATCTCCTAGTCTACATACTCAAAACCACTGTGTTGAAAAGCTAAATAGCTCTGGGAAGGATTTTTTTAAGAGTGTCAGTCGACTGTGACCACAGTTATGAGTAAGGCACTATTTAAGTTAACATTATTATTATTAGTAGTAGGTAGTAGTAGTAGTATTTTTATCATTTGCATTATTAGACACAAAGGTGTCTAATTGTTTGTGTGTGTGTGTGTGTGTGTGTGTGAACTATTCACAGACTTTGTGTCACTGGATGATTTTGTTGGTGACGGCCTTGATGAGGGAATCCGGCATCGCAGACCTGGCTTTAACAGGGCAATCAGACGGAAACCAGAAAAGGTAACAAATCAACAGTGAAAGCCTTATTTATTTATTTATTTTTGTCAGATTGTTTATTTATTTTTCATTGTGTTCCATTTATTCCTGAAAGCTTTAGCGAGTTCACACTGATGAGTCAAACCAAAGCTAAATGATTGCAAAACCTGCGATACATATCAAAAGCTGTTCAAAATGAAGTAGTATATTTTGTTAATGAGGTACAGAATAAAAGTCTGTTTGTTTTAATAGTGGTGCTGAGAACCTGCTCTGAATATCTAATATAAAATGAAAAGAAGTCCTTGTTTCAAGGGACTCCTGACAACCCCCCCCCCCCCCCCCCCCCAGGATTCATAATAATAAATTATATGATTTTGTCTGTAACTTGAAGAAATTGGCTTCTGTAGGTGTCATACTTTCATGTCATAGTTTGCGTGTACAAACGCTGTTTCCAAAGAGATATTCAGATCTATTTGCATAAACACCACCCTGTATTTTGCATTTGTTTTTAGGTAGGAAGGCCCCGAGTTATAAGCCACGCAGGGGAAGAAAAAAAGACAATGCATTCTATCTTGTTTTGTCATCTTTTATAATTCTTTCCATTAAAACAATGGAGTTGTTAAAAAACGCCCATGTCTTTAAACCTGGGATTCATTCTCAGTTAACCAGAAAAATATATTATTATTATTATTATTATCTTTTATTATTATTATTATTTGTTTTTATTTTATTATTAAATCATATTAGACAAATATGGGGTGTCTAAAAGTCTACGTACATAGATTTTTCAACCATTTTACCACCATTTAAATAATATTTTCAAATTATACTACACATTTAATTAATTCATTTAATTCACACATTTAAATGATTTCTTTGTAAGTGTACACGGAATTGAACTCGTAGTTGGGAGTTGATCCATCTCCAGTAGTCTGTTTTAGGGGCAATATGGCAAAATATTGAATACTTTTTTGCTTGGCATCGTTCCATAAGTTTATGCACTGTCTCAATATTTATCTCAGTCCAGCGTGACCTTAATTTCTGATCTAATAATCTAATCTAATCTAATCATGCTCATTCGGGATGTTTTTCCGTCCACATTTCTTTCTTGAAGACGATGGTTCATCATTATACTTCTAGGTGTTGATGCCTTTTTTTTTTTTTTTTTTTTTTTTTAAGTTCTATCCCAATTTTTGTACTTTCAACGAACTCCATAGTTGTTTTCTTTGTATTACTCAGGGCAATAATTTGACCCTTATGAAAGATTAACATCTTCGCCATGATGACAGGATGCGTCATTTAAGAAGCCACTCACTGTATCCGTTAGGGTTAAATTACTTGTTGAACCATATTAATCACTGCAGTAATTATCCAGTGGATATAACTTTCAAACATCCGCAATAAAAGCAGTGTTTGACCTGTTGTTTTATTTCAAGTAAATGCAGTTCCTATGGTTGGACACGATAAATGGGTGTAATGGACAGAATTAATCTGCACACACACTATTGTTTACCGTTAAATAATCTCTTTAATAAACGTTACCTATTTTTGGCTTCTTGACTAGGAGGTTGAAATGATGTACCATAGAAAAGTGACCTCTTTGTCATCTGTAACTCTTGTTACTTCCCAGAGTCCTCAGGAGCAAACACCACCCAGTGTCCTGGCAGCGCTGGCTAACGGTTTTGCCGAGAGACTAAACGAACCCTCGGAGCCCACGTACAAGATCTGCGTCGACTTTAAGGTAGGAGCATCTGAAAGAAGGAATAAGATACATGATGTCTAGTGCCAGTGTGTCTTTATTATTAAGCACATTTGAGGTTGAAACACTTTGTCTAAATGGAACCCAGTGCCTCCATTAAACTACAAATAATATATTAAAAACACAATTAAATATATACGCTTTAGAAAACATTGAATAATGATAAGGACATGACAATTTAATTGCTGTTTTTCGTAGTTAAAAAAATAAATCCTTAATCACTGAAGGCTAAAGAAAATGAAGATGTTAATTATTTCCCTCTAGTAAACCGATTGTGATCCTAAATTTCTGCGTACGTTACTTTTTTGCTTATTGTGCTGTTTTCTGCTGCGAAAGTCTGAATTTAAAGCGTTGTGTCTCTTCAGGACGATACTCTGAGGATTCATTGCAGATTTGTTATTTGTTGAGTTTCACATCCATCTTGTGTTTTCCTCTACAGGAGGACTGCACATTGCAGAGTGTGTGGTCGACCGGTGGTTTGAGCATCCTCACCTCTGTGCCTCTCATGCCTCCATCTGTGTGCCTGCTGTGTGCCAGCAAAGGACAACACGAGGTACAGAGTGAGAATATAGAATATCGTCCAGACTGTGTGTTCGACGTAAAGTTTTCGGGTGTGTTCACACTCGTCATGTTTGGTTCGATTAAAACGAGACTGTAGCGCGGATGCTCTGTTGGCGCGATTCACTTGAACAAATGTGAACGTTACCATCTGAACCTTGGCGCACACCAAACGATTCAAACGAGACTCGGGTCTCGGGCTGCTTCCAAATGAACTCTGGGGCGCTTTGATTAAAACACAGCACAGACCAAAGATGTGTACAAATTAATAATAAATATTTAATAAACTCTTTATGATTTGTTTTTTTTTCAGCTTAAGATATTACCATATATAATCCACATGCATACTGTTGTGTCTTTTGGTCCGATGCTGTAAACGCCTGCGTGAAAATTAAGCGAACCTGAACTTTGTAACGAGCAAAACCAAAAATCAGTTTTCGGATCGGTCCAAACCAAAAGAACTGAACTGCAGTTGTGAACACACCCTTAATCTTTTATGTAATATTGATGTTTGTATAATTTCTAAAACTGCTGTATACTGCACTGACCGCTGTAATAATAAAAATTATAATAAAGGTATTTATATAGTAACAATCTAATAGTAGAGAAATTAAACCATTGCCAACGAAGATCGTGTTAGTTGTTCTGGATGTTCAACCTTCTTCCTCACCACTGTTTATCCAAACCAGATGTTGTTCTGTCAAGTGTGTTGTGAGCCTTTTCATCATTTCTGCTTGGAGCCGTCGGAGCGGCCGCTGGATGAGAATAAAGAGAACTGGTGTTGTCGCCGCTGCAAGTTCTGCCGTGTTTGCGGTCGCAAGAACAGACATTCCAAAGTTGGTCAAACTTTCACTTTTTTTTTTTTTTTTAGGTTTAAGGAGTAATAAAAATAAAACATTGGCTGATGTATTGTTTCTTGACTTAGCCTCTGCTTGAGTGTGAACGTTGTCAGAACTGCTATCATCCTGGATGTCTAGCACCGAACTATCTCAAGCCCAACAAGCGCAAGAGACCATGGGTGAGTAAACCCCCCCCTTTTTTCTTTTTGTTAGAGTGCTTTAGCTTCACAGGTGTTAACTTACAGTCATACAACAAAAAAAAGCTTTTATAATAAAAAAGAAAATAATTAAACTTCACGATTCCTGTAGTTAGAATCCATTAACACACACTATCAAATGGACGTTGTTATTTCC